>CM053027.1:449680643-449967902 GCA_028564925.1 Lithobates sylvaticus
TCTACTATCAAGTAGAAAATATCCCAGGAGAACGGGGAAATCCAAGAAGTCTTTTTTCTTTTTGAGCCCATACTGGAATAAGCCCTGTGGAACATTTTAGTGTCGGGTCTAGTGCAAGGTCTTGATCCAGTGAGCTGTGAGGTCTGCAACACACATTTCAGGCTGCCGACGGGCCAGATTATACGCTTATTTTGCTTCACCATCTGGTAAGCACATTATTATTATTCTGGTGGTCGGGCACTCCTCTTCACTCTACTATGCATATGTGAAGTCACCGTGGTGTTTAATCAAGTTACATTTGGACTTTACTGCTGATTTTGGAAATACCCTTTTTTCACTCCTGTCAATGAACAATCATTATAGCATTGCCAGCAGCGGATGAGGAATGAGTATGGAATGATGTGATTGAATTAGTCATTATTTCAATCTTCCATAATATTTTTCTTATTTATTATATTTGTGGTTTTAGTCATTTTTAAATTTTTGGTTAATTGGCGCAGCTCTCCAATTGTATTCTCTTTTTTACTGTTTTGGCAGAATTGTGAACATAACGATTATATAAAAAAAAACTAAGGTACAGAGTTAAGAGTGTAAGTTAAATATCACAGTGTCAAGATATGTGAGGGGGCTGGTGGAGTTTAGGACATGCTGAGCAATAATTGCTCAAAACGCTACAAAGTCCATTGTTGGGGCAGGTAGGAACAGACCTAGCCAACGGCTGAAAAGGGGGCGGGATCCTTCAGTAAGTGCCCGCACTGAATATTGATTCAGTGTTCTACTCTAATAGCTTGTAGGCTGTGTGGTCAGGCCATAGGGGGTGATATGTTTGAACCTCCCAAACGATAAAGCTCCACCTCATCCATTTGGATATTCATTGCAAAGTGAAACTTACATTTAGTAATAGGGATGGGCCCGGTGCTCGAGCCAATTACAGCTCAGGGGCTGTAGTACTCGCCCCCCCTATAAAAGGCCGCCACGCCGTGTGCGCCGGTCCCATGCTGTTCCGGCGCAGATAGCGCAGGCTAGATCTGTGACACTCTGCTGGATTTAGTTAGTTAGACAGATTTACTTAGAGAGATTGAGTTAGATAGATTCATTCATTTAGATTGATTTATAAAGAGGGGCTTGTAGTGTGTTCGTGGCAGGCAGGCAGAGCTCCTATATTTTGTTCCCAGAAGCACCTATAGGACTTGTAGTGTGTTCGTGGCAGGCAGGCAGAGCTCCTATATTTTGTTCCCAGAAGCACCTATAGGACTTGTAGTGTGTTCGTGGCAGGCAGGCAGAGCTCCTATATTTTGTTCCCCGAAGCACCTATAGGACTTGTAGTGTGTTCGTGGCAGGCAGGCAGAGCTCCTATATTTTGTTCCCAGAAGCACCTATAGGACTTGTAGTGTGTTCCTGGCAGGCAGGCAGAGCTCCTATATTTTGTTCCCAGAAGCACCTATAGGACTTGTAGTGTGTTCCTCGCAGGCAGGCAGAGCTCCTATATTTTGTTCCCAGAAGCACTATAGGACTTGTAGTGTGTCGTGGCAGGCAGGCAGAGCTCCTATATTTTCTTCCCAGAAGCAGGTATAGGACTTGTAGTGTGTCCCATCACACAGAGCTCTATATTTTTCCCAGAAGCACCTATAGGACTTGAAGTGTGTTCCTCCCAGGCAGGCAGAGCTCATATATTTTGTTCCCAGAAGCACCTATAGGACTTGAAGTGTGTTAGTCCAATCACACAGAGATCATATATTTTGTTCCCAGAAGCACCTATAGGACTTGAAGTGTGTTAGTCCCATCACACAGACCTATATTTTCTTCCCAGAAGCACCTATAGGACTTGAAGTGTGTTAGTCCAATCACACAGAGATCATATATTTTGTTCCCAGAAGCACCTATAGGACTTGAAGTGTGTTAGTCCCATCACACAGAGATCATATATTTTGTTCCCAGAAGCACCTATAGGACTTGAAGTGTGTTAGTCCAATCACACAGAGATCATATATTTTGTTCCCAGAAGCACCTATAGGACTTGAAGTGTGTTAGTCCCATCACACAGAGATCATATATTTTGTTCCCAGAAGCACCTATAGGACTTGAAGTGTGTTAGTCCAATCACACAGAGATCATATATTTTGTTCCCAGAAGCACCTATAGGACTTGAAGTGTGTTAGTCCAATCACACAGAGATCATATATTTTGTTTCCCAGAAGCACCTATAGACTTGAAGTGTGTTAGTCCAATCACACAGAGACATATATTTTCTTCCCAGAAGCACCTATAGGACTTGAAGTGTGTAGTCCAATCACACAGAGATCATATATTTTGTTCCCAGAAGCACCTATAGGACTTGAAGTGTGTTAGTCCAATCACACAGAGATCATATATTTTGTTCCCAGAAGCACCTATAGGACTTGAAGTGTGTTAGTCCCATCACACAGACCTATATTTTTTCCCAGAAGCACCTATAGGACTTGAAGTGTGTTAGTCCAATCACACAGAGATCATATATTTTGTTCCCAGAAGCACCTATAGGACTTGAAGTGTGTTAGTCCCATCACACAGAGATCATATATTTGTTCCCAGAAGCACCTATAGGACTTGAAGTGTGTTAGTCCAATCACACAGAGATCATATATTTTGTTCCCAGAAGCACCTATATGGACTTGAAGTGTGTTAGTCCCATCACACAGACTATATTTTCTTCCCAGAAGCACCTATAGGACTTGAAGTGTGTAGTCCAATCACACAGAGATCATATATTTTGTTCCCAGAAGCACCTATAGGACTTGAAGTGTGTTAGTCCCATCACACAGAGATCATATATTTTGTTCCCAGAAGCACCTATAGGACTTGAAGTGTGTTAGTCCCATCACACAGAGATCATATATTTTCTTCCCAGAAGCACCTATAGGACTAGAAGTGTGTTAGTCCAATCACACAGAGATCATATATTTTGTTCCCAGAAGCACCTATAGGACTTGAAGTGTGTTAGTCCATCACACAGAGATCATATATTTTGTTCCCAGAAGCACCTATAGGACTTGAAAGTGTGTTAGTCCCATCACACAGAGATCATATATTTTGTTCCCAGAAGCACCTATATGGACTTGAAGTGTGTTAGTCCCATCACACAGACCTATATTTTCTTCCCAGAAGCACCTATAGGACTTGAAGTGGTTAGTCCCATCACACAGAGATCATATATTTTGTCCCAGAAGCACCTATAGGACTTGAAGTGTGTTAGTCCCATCACACAGAGATCATATATTTTGTTCCCAGAAGCACCTATAGGACTTGAAGTGTGTTAGTCCCATCACACAGAGATCAATTATTTTGTTCCCAGAAGCACCTATAGACTTGAAGTGTGTTAGTCCAATCACACAGAGATCATATATTTTGTTCCCAGAAGCACCTATAGGACTTGAAGTGTGTTAGTCCCATCACACAGAGACCTATATTTTCTTCCCAGAAGCAACCTATAGGACTTGAAGTGTGTTAGTCCAATCACACAGAGATCATATATTTTGTTCCCAGAAGCACCTATAGGACTTGAAGTGTGTTAGTCCCATCACACAGAGATCATATATTTTGTTCCCAGAAGCACCTAGGACTTGAAGTGTGTTAGTCCCATCACACAGAGATCATATATTTTGTTCCCAGAAGCACCTATAGGACTTGAAGTGTGTTAGTCCAATCACACAGAGATCATATATTTTGTTCCCAGAAGCACTATAGGACTTGAAGTGTGTTAGTCCCATCACACAGACCTATATTTTGTTCCCAGAAGCACCTTAGGACTTGAAGTGTGTTAGTCCAATCACACAGAGCACCTATATTTTGTTCCCAGAAGCACCTATAGGACTTGAAGTGTGTTAGTCCCATCACACAGAGATCATATATTTTGTTCCCAGAAGCACCTATAGGACTTGAAGTGTGTTTGTCCCATCACACAGAGATCATATATTTTGTTCCCAGAAGCACCTATAGGACTTGAAGTGTGTTAGTCCAATCACACAGAGATCATATATTTTGATCCCAGAAGCACCTATAGGACTTGAAGTGTGTTAAGTCCCATCACACAGACCTATATTTTCTTCCCAGAGGCACCTATAGGACTTGAAGTGTGTTGTCCCATCACACAGAGATCATATATTTTGTTCCCAGAAGCACCTATAGGACTTGAAGTGTGTTAGTCCCATCACACAGAGCTCATATATTTTCTTCCCAGCAGCACCTATAGGACTTTAAGTGTGTTAGTGGCATCACACAGAGATCCTCTATTTGCTTCCCAGAAGCACCTACAGGACTTCTAGTGTGTTAGTGGCATCACACAGAGCTCCTCTATTTTATTTGCAGAAGCACCTATAGGACTTGAAGTGTGTTTGTCCCATCACACAGAGATCCTCTATTTTCTTTGCAGAAGCACCCATAGGACTTCTAGTGTGTTAGTGGCATCACACAGAGCTCCTATATTTTCTTCTCAGCAGCACCCATAGGACTTCTAGTGTGTTAGTGGCATCACACAGAGCTCCTCTTTTTTCTTTGCAGAAGCACCCATAGGACTTCTAGTGTGTTAGTGGCATCACACAGAGCTCCTATATTTTCTTCTCAGCAGCACCCACAGGACTTCTAGTGTGTTAGTGGCATCACACAGAGCTCCTCTATTTTCTTCTCAGAAGCACCCACAGGACTTCTAGTGTGTTAGTGGCATCACACAGAGCTCCTCTATTTTCTTTGCAGAAGCACCCACAGGACTTCTAGTGTGTTAGTGGCATCACACAGAGCTCCTCTATTTTCTTTGCAGAAGCACCCATAGGACTTCTAGTGTGTTAGTGGCATCACACAGAGCTCCTCTATTTTCTTTGCAGAAGCACCCACAGGACTTCTAGTGTGTTAGTGGCATCACACAGAGCTCCTCTATTTTCTTTGCAGAAGCACCCATAGGACTTCTAGTGTGTTAGTGGCATCACACAGAGCTCCTCTATTTTCTTTGCAGAAGGACCCATAGGACTTCTAGTGTGTTAGTGGCATCACACAGAGCTCCTCTATTTTCTTCTCAGCAGCACCCACAGGACTTCTAGTGTGTTAGTGGCATCACACAGAGCTCCTCTATTTTCTTTGCAGAAGCACCCATAGGACTTCTAGTGTGTTAGTGGCATCACACAGAGCTCCTATATTTTCTTCTCAGCAGCACCCACAGGACTTCTAGTGTGTGTGGCATCACACAGAGCTCCTCTATTTTCTTTGCAGAAGCACCCATAGGACTTCTAGTGTGTTAGTGGCATCACACAGAGCTCCTCTATTTTCTTCTCAGCAGCACCCACAGGACTTCTAGTGTGTTAGTGGCATCACACAGAGCTCCTCTATTTTCTTCTCAGAAGCACCCACAGGACTTCTAGTGTGTTAGTGGCATCACACAGAGCTCCTCTATTTTCTTTGCAGAAGCACCCATAGGACTTCTAGTGTGTTAGTGGCATCACACAGAGCTCCTCTATTTTCTTTGCAGAAGCACCCATAGGACTTCTAGTGTGTTAGTGGCATCACACAGAGCTCCTCTATTTTCTTCAGCAAGAAGCACCCATAGGACTTCTAGTGGCATCAGTGGCATCACACAGAGCTCCACTATTTTCTTCTCAGAAGCACCCTCAGGACTTCTAGTGTGTTAGTGGCATCACACAGAGCTCCTCTATTTTCTTTGCAGAAGCACCCATAGGACTTCTAGTGTGTTAGAGTGGCATCACACAGAGCTCCTCTTTTTCTTTGCAGAAGCACCCATAGGACTCTAGTGTGTTAGTGGCATCACACAGAGCTCCTATATTTTCTTCTCAGAAGCACCCACAGGACTTCTAGTGTGTTAGTGGCATCACACAGAGCTCCTCTATTTTCTTTTGCAGAAGCACCCATAGGACTTCTAGTGTGTTAGTGGCATCACACAGAGCTCCTATATTTTCTTCTCAGCAGCACCCACAGGACTTCTAGTGTGTTAGTGGCATCACACAGAGCTCCTCTATTTTCTTTGCAGAAGCACCCATAGGACTTCTAGTGTGTTAGTGGCATCACACAGAGCTCCTCTATTTTCTTTGCAGAAGCACCCATAGGACTTCTAGTGTGTTAGTGGCATCACACAGAGCTCCTATTTTTCTTCTCAGCAGCACCCACAGGACTTCTAGTGTGTTAGTGGCATCACACAGAGCTCCTATATATTCTTCTCAGCAGCACCCACAGGACTACCGACTACAATGGCTGGACGACCGCCAAGGGGAGGCAGAGCGTGCAGAGCCAAGAACACAGGGCAGGCAGGCTCTGTTTCTAGTGGACGTGGCCGTGGACGTGGACGTGGTCGTGCATCGTCATCAGCACGTGGCCATGGGACACGCGCGTCTTTGTTTTCGGCAGCTGGACATGTGGAGCCGCATCATGCTGAAGGCTTGGTAGAATGGATGACCAAGCCCTCCTCATCCTCCTCATCCTCTCTCACCCAGGCTCAGGGTACTGGCAGAGCATCATCAGCCACCCCTTCCCTAGACCCACCATGTCCTCCTGAGGAGTCCCCCGAACTCTTTGAGCACAGTGTTGGGTACTTGCTCCAGGAGGATGCCCAACGATTCGAAGGCTCGGATGATGATACCCAGCTTGAGGAATCTGGCAGTACTGTTCCACCAGCTGCAGCTTACTGCCAGGTTTGCTCTAGTGGTGAAGAGGGAGGGGATGATGAGGTCACTGACTCCACGTTGGGTGCCTGAAGGGAGAGAGGATGAGGAGGAGGACGAGGAGGAGGAGGATGATGCGGCGTCACATGTCCAACGAGGCAGGGTGCCCCCTGGAGGCCAGGTAGAGGCCAGCACAGCAACTGTACAACACCGCAGAGCTCCGCCTGTTCAGGGCGCTGCCTCTGCACGTTATCAGAAAAGTTCTTTGGTGTGGGCCTTTTTTGAGACGAGTGCAGCAGATCGCACCACTGCTATTTGCAATATTTGTCTCAAGCGTATCTCGCGTGGCCAAAACATCAGCCGCTTGGGCACCACAAGCATGACCAGACATATGGCGACCTGCCATGCAGCTCGTTGGCAGGCACACATAAAAGACCCACACCAAAGAACTAAGCGGACCTCTCCTTGCTCCTCCTCAGCTGGGATCTCCATCCCCACTACACCTTCAGTCCTCTCTGAAAGCTGCTCTGAGAGGACTGAAGGTGTAGAATTAGGTGTGTCACAACCAAGTACTTGCAGTACACCGACGTCCGATTGCAGCAGGCAAATTTCCCTGCCCCAGCTGCTGGACCGTAGAAAGAAGTACACTCCCAGCCATCCACATGCCCAGCGGTTGAATGCTAGCCTGGCTAAATTGCTAGCACTTCAACTGCTGCCTTTTCAGTTGGTAGACTCGGCCCCCTTCCGTGAGTTTGTTCAATGTGCGGTTCCTCAGTGGCAGGTTCCCAAACGCCACTTTTTCTCACGGAAGGCGATTCCGTCTCTCTACCGGCATGTGGAGGGCAATGTCCATGCCTCGCTGGACAGGGCGGTCAGCGGTAAGGTGCATATTACCGCTGACTCATGGTCCAGCAGGCATGGACAGGGACGGTACCTTTCTTTCACGGCCATTGGGTCACTCTATTGGCAGCTGGGAGGGATGCAGGACAAGGTGCAGTAGTGTTGGAGGTTGTTCCGCCACCACGCCTCCAAAACGCTACTACTGCTACTGGTTGTGACACACCTCTCTCCTCCACCCCCTCCTCTTCTTCTTCCTCCAGTGCTCTGTTCTTGGAACCAGCGGTGCTCCGTAGGCGTACAAGGGGCTACGCAAGTACGCAGGCAAAAAGATGCCATGCCGTGTTGCGCTGGTGTGTTTGGGGGACAGGAGCCACACTGGGCCAGAGGTTCTGGCAGCTCTGCAGGGGCAGGCCGAGAGGTGGTTGACGCCACGTCAGCTTAAGCCAGGAATGGTCGTTTCTGACAATGGCACCAACCTCCTCTCCGCCCTGCGACAGGGGCAGCTCACCCATGTGCCCTGCATGGCTCACGTCCTCAACCTGGTGGTGCAGCGGTTCTTGGGCAGGTTCCCAGGCTTACAGGATGTCCTGAGGCAGGCCAGGAAAGTCTGTGTGCATTTCCGCCGATCTTATAATGCCAGTGCTCGGCTGACTGAGCTGCAAAAGGAGCTGAACCTGCCCAAGAACCGCCTAATATGTGACATGCCCACCAGGTGGAACTCAACGTTGGCCATGCTGCAGCGACTGCACACGCAGCAGAGGGCCATCAATGAGTACCTTTGCGACTACGGCACCAGGACAGGGTCAGGGGAGCTTGGTTTTTTTTCCCCACGTCAGTGGAGCATGATCAGGGATGCATGCACTGTCCTCTCACCATTTGAGGAGGCCACGAGGATGGTGAGCAGTGACAGTGCATGCATCAGTGACACTGTCCCTCTTGTCCACCTGTTGGAGCATACGCTGCGTGGGATAATGGACAGGGCACTTGAGGCAGAACAGAGGCAGGAAGAGGAGGACTTCCTTGCCTCTCAAGGCCCCCTTTATCCGGACAGTGTTCCTCCTGTCCCACCCATCACACAGGAAGAGGATGAGGAGGAGGAGGAGGAGGAGGAGGATTGTGTGAGCATGGAGGTGGAGCCTGGCACTCAGCATCAGCAGCAGCAGTCTTTTAGGGATGATGTACAGTCCCAACAAACCAGTGGACTTGTACGTGGCTGGGAGGAGGTGGCTGGCGATCATGTCATCCTCAGTGACCCAGAAGACTCCGGACCGAATGCCTCAGCTAACCTACGCTGCATGGCCTCCCTGATCCTGCAAAGCCTGCGGAAGGATCCTCGTGTTCTTCGGATCAAGGAGAGGGACCATTACTGGCTGGCCACTCCTTGATCCGCGGTACAAGGGTAAGGTTGCGGACCTTATCTTGCCGTCGCTGAGGGAGCAGAGGATGAGACATCTCAGGGAGGCCTTGCAGAAAGGTCTGTGCAACGCGTTCCCAGAAACTGGGAGGCTACAAACTCCTGGTCCTGGGCGACGAGTTGCTGAGGCTTCGGTCAGTAGCAGAAGGAGCGGTGGGGAAGGTGGACGTCTGACCGATGCGTTCAGACAATTTTTTAGTCCGCAGCCCCATATGATCGGTTCCAGCAACCATGCCAGCGTCTGATATACATGGTGCAGGAATACCTTGGGGCAAGGTCAGACTTGGACACCTTTCCCACGAAAATCCTCTGGCTTACTGGGTCTGAGGATGGATCACTGGCCAGAGCTTGCACAGTATGCAATTGAGCTACTGGCCTGTCCTGCCTCCAGCGTTCTGTCCGAACGCACATTCAGTGCTGCTGGAGGATTTGTGACTGATCATAGGGTGCGCCTGTCCACCGCCTCGGTTGATCGACTGACCTTCATCAAAATCAGTCTTGGATCACCACCAGCTACCAGGCACCTGAGGCGGATATAACCGAATAATTTTTAATGTCACATCACATCCCTTCAAGACTGCCTATGCTGATGCTGAGTGACTGTCCTCTTATGTTCACTGACTATCCTCTTCCTCCTCCTCAATGATCCATGCACCACACCAGTGCCTAAGGCACAATTTTTCAGCCCCTGTTTAACAGGGGCGTGTACTTACAATTTTTTAAAAAAATGCTTCGCACCACGTGTGACTGCTGTGCTCCAGTACAGTATCTGTGAGGGGTTGCAGTGTTGTGGCACCAGCACCAGTGCCTAAGGCACAATTTTTCAGCCCCTGTTTAACAGGGGCGTGTACATACAATTTTTATAAAAAATGCTTCGCAACAATGTGCTCCAAGTACAGTATCTGTGAGGGGTTGTAGTGTTGTGGCACCACCACCAGTGCCTAAGGCAATTTTTCAGCCCCTGTTTAACAGGGGCGTGTACTACAATTTTTTAAAAAAATGCTTCGCAACACGTGTGACTGCTGTGCTCCAAGTACAGTATCTGTGAGGGGTTGCAGTGTTGTGGCACCAGCACCAGTGCCTAAGGCACAATTTTTCAGCCCCTGTTTAACAGGGGCGGGTAATTACAAATCTTGATCTAATAGTTCACAGCAGGGCCCATTCCTGCGCCCACCAAGTGTAACTATGAGGGCCTACAGTCTTGTGGCACCGTCCACCACCACCGCCAAAGCCCAATTTTTCTGCCCTGTTCATCAGGTGCTTGCAATTACAAATCTTGATCTAATACCTCACAGCAGGGCCCATTCCTGCGCCCACCAAGAGTAACTGTGAGAGCTTACAGTCTTGTGGCAACACCGTCCACCACCACCACCCACCACCCCCAATTTTTCTGCCCTGTTCAACAGGTGCATGCAATTACAAATCTTGATCTATTAACTCACAGCAGGGCCCATTCCTGTGCCCACCAGTCTTGTGGCTACACCAACATCTAATAGGGCAAATTTCTGCAGAGTATATACGCCAGGCCCCTACTTTCATACATCCAACTTACAAACGACTCCTACTTGCAAATGGAAAGAGAAAACAGGAAGTGAGAGGAAATCTACCCCTAGGAAGGGAAATTCTATCCTGTTAGATTTAATTTGGGAAAAAGGTATCTCCTCTCTACTGATACTTTATCACCAATCCTTGTTTCAATTAAAACCCCACTTTTTCCAAAAACATTTGTCATTGGGACGGAAAGTGAGGTGACATGTTCTGAACAGATGTGCAAAGACAGCAAATGTTACAGGGGTGATAACCCCTCCCTATGTTCTCCAAAAAGCTTAAAAATAGATTTTTTTGGGATGGAGCTACACTTCATAATGTACCTGTTCAGATTCTACTTAAGAACAAACCTAAAGCCGCAAGTGGTTTTAAATGGCTTCTTTTTTTCCTTTAAAAATGTCATTTTGTGCAAGGACAGTTCTAAACACGGGAAACACATGCCACTTCACAGGCATACTTTAGACACCCCCCAGGTACCATATTTAAAGGAAAATTTCACTTTTTTTTTTTCACTTTATGCATCATTAAAATGACTGCTCCCGAAAAAACGTTAGTTTTTAAAAGTTCTTTTTGCATTGATATATGTCCCCTGGGGCAGGACCGGGTCCCCAAACCTGTTTTATGACATTAACATGCATATTGGCCGTTGTAATTAGCACTTTTGATTTCGAACGTTCGCGTCCATTATAACGTATAGGGTTCGAAAATTCGCGCGAACTTTCGGTCGGTTCGAAGGTTCTGGTGCGAACCGAACCCGGGGGTGTTCGGCTCATCCCTATTTAGTAAGCTCTGGGGTGAATTTCCTTGCACAATGAACAGCCTACTTGCCTTTAGTAAATCAATCCCTTTAAATCACAAGTTGCACTAGTACTAGGACTGATGCCAAAGATTCTCCATCTATTGTGTAAAGCACTCTGTAATCTGTTGGTGCTATATAAATAAGGTAAGCATTAATACTAAGTGTAATGTGAGAAATGTTTCACCTGTGTTCTCAGGCAGTAGGCATAACAAGTCCTTTTCCAAAGCACGTTACTACTTATGATCACACAGAGCTTCTCAGTATCTTCTGTGTGATCATAATGGGTTCAGCTGTGTTTCTTCTATCCCAAAGTACATCACTTCAAATTATCAGTAAATTAACAGTATAACACTTTCCACCTCACAGCAGATTTGATTCAAATAGTCTTTAAATGCCATATCTGTTCCTATTAACCTAAAGATCGCAGCAGCCGACATTTTAGTGAGACCAGCCAGATATATAGTGCAATAATTGTGACAGCACTTTTCATGATGATTTATGAGTCACTGTTTAACTTGATTACTCCAGTGCTGACTCGGAGTACTATTTCAATTAGTGTGCAGAAGGTCACATCACAAATATTCCTCCATAATCTGTTTCTATTAACATTAATGCAGATACTATCCAACTCTTTTCACCCTTGTTGATTCAAATCATCCATAGCCCTAACTGTTGAATTGTTTACAGGATTAAAGCTGTGGTCATATCCGATATGGTAATTCCTAGGTCCTTTGTGTATCATTAATATCTGCTCCAAGGCATCCAGAATAAAACATTTCTTTGCTGCTGTTCACATATTAATAATTATTACAGGCGCAGAATTCTGAAAATTATGAGATCACACTTGAAAATAATCACCTTTCCAAATCGTTACTCCATAGCTAATTACAAGTGTGAAACAAGAAGGAAACCAGTATCAACCATTAAAAATAATGTTGTTGTTTTCACATATGAATTATATGTTTTCAGAATGTGCAAATATTTTACTGGAAAACCCAATTGTTATTAATTTTGAAATAAACAATGCTAGATACACATGATTTGGTTTTGAAATGACTCTGCATTTTGAAATAAATTAAACCTTGTTATGTACAGTTGAGAGAAACTCTTAAAATTTGCAAAGATTTCTGCACGAATTGTGCTTCTAAAATGTGCTCTGATGCTCATCTTAGTTATATTAATAAAACATTTACACAACACATGGTTTAAGCAATTCAAAATGGGTGTTCTAGGTTTTCTAGGTCTCTAGAAAAAATAACTGGGCTTTAATAAATGAGATTAGATTAAGCCCTGGTTCACACCAGTGCGATTTTTCATGCGTTTTGACAGTTCCAAATTGAATTACTAGTCGCACCCCATTGCCAAGAATGGAACCGCTCAAATCATTGTGACTCAAGTCACCACGACTTTGAAAAAGGCTCCTGAACTACTTTTTTGCATTTTCATTGCAACCTGCATTGACTTCTGTTAAATGAAGTCGCAAGCTGCAGTGAAATCGGAGGTCCAAATCGCATTGATCCGCGGCTTTGAAATCGCACTAAAGTAGCGCAATTTCAAAGCCGCACTGGTGTGAACCAGGGTTAAAAGATGTAGTTTGAACGAACCTGACTGACAAAGTCTGACTACAGGCAGTTCATGCTTCAGAAGAAAGATTGGTTCATGTGAACAATGCCTAACCAATAGAAATATCATAGGACCTAAAAGCATGGATGTTCATCAAACTAGAGTAAGACAAAATGTCTGCAAAGTCACATAATACAGTACTTTTATTTCTTTCCCTAGGAATGACTACCCTACAAAACCAAAATAAGAGTACAACATGCCTTGTTTCTGCAAAATCTTGCCAACATCCTAATTTATATGCTCATTATAAGAAACACAATGAATAGAACAATGTTAATGAACGTACACCATATAGGAGACCATTTCTCTCTGAAAAGAAAATGAACTTTTCAACTTTGTAATGTTTTGCAGATCTTCAGTGAGCAGAGTAGTGACTGTCAGTCTCTCTGTTCTGCCCCTCCAGAGCTCATTGGAGTGCTGGGCTTTGGAGGGGGTGGGAGTGGCTGGCTCAGACTCTCTCTCTGTTTTGCCTGTCCAGAGCTCATTGGAGTGCTGGGCTTTGCAGGGTGTGGGAGTGGCTGGCTCAGGCTCTCTCTCTCTCTGTTCTGCCCCTCCAGAGCTCATTGGAGTGCTGGGCTTTGGAGGGGGTGGGAGTGGCTGGCTCAGACTCTCTCTCTGTTCTGCCCCTCCAGAGCCCATTGGAGTGCTGGGTTTTGGAGGGGTTGGGAGTGGCTGGCTCAGGCTCTCTCTCTCTGTTCTGCCCCTCCAGAGCTCATTGGAGTGCTAGGCTTTGGAGGGGGTGGGAGTGGCTGACTCAGGCTCTCTCTCTCGGTTCTGCCCCTCCAGAGCCCATTGGAAAGCTGGGCTTTGGAGGGGGTGGGAGTGGCTGGCTCAGGCTCTTTCTCTCTGTTATGCTTCTCCAGAGCTCATTAGAGTGCTGGGCTTTGGAGGGGGTGGGAGTGGCTGGCTCAGGCTCTCTCTCTCTGTTCTGCCCCTCCAGAGCTCATTGGAGTGCTGGCTCAGGCTCTCAACGGTTTTCTGAGAGGCTGAGCAAGCTGCTGGTCAGGCATCTCAATGGATCCCAATATTAAAGTCAGAATTCCTCCAGAGTCTGGACCAGCTGAGTGATGTCAGTCGTCAGTAGATTTTAGCCTGCTGTCGGCTGAATCTGTGTAACCAGAGTGCAGATCTAAATGCACTCCTGTGATCCACAGGAGAAGTAGAGGCAAAAGAGCTTTGACCCTACTTCTCCTTTAAAGCCAAACTTAGTAAACTTTACATAATTTGTTTGGAGCTGACCCAAACAAACTTTTTCTTTCATTAACACATGCAGTGCTTATCAGTACTGTATGAACTGCATGTAGACAAAGCTACATACAGTATACAGCACTGTGTTCTGGTAGTGGGACTGGGAATGTCTGTCCCTTCCTGGAACAAAATTGAGTCAGGCTGTATACTGCTCAGCCTTTCAATTAAAGGTTTGTATTTTATTTATTACGGTACTTATAGAGCACAGCCAATTTACACAGCGTTTTACATACACTATATTGTTCAAAGTATTGGAACACCTGCCTTTACACGCACATGAACTTTATTTGACATCCCAGTCATAGTCTATAGGGTTCAATATTGAGTTTGGCCCACCCTTTGCAGCTATTACAGCTTTAACTCTTCTGGGAAGGCTGTCCACAAGAACTAAGACTGGGATTTCATTAAAGTTTATGTGCATGTAAAGACAGGTGTCCCAATACTTTTGGTTAGAATTTGTACTGATGACCTTAGTGCTGGTGCAAGACAGAACTGCTAACCACTTAGCCACTGTGCTGCCCATGAATGAATACAAAGCTTTTTCTGATTAGCTGAGACAGAGATTGTGATATCACCTGCCCACTTTTCCACCTCAGTCAATCAGAGGAACGTGTATTTATAAAGACTTTGCAGAGCTATTTATTCAGTGAAAATGCATGAATGTTCATTTTGCTTGAATGGGGGAAAAGCAAAATGTCACTTGGCTGTTTTCATTCCAGGTAGAACGTTTTTCATTCATAGAGAATAGAGTGAATAAAGAAAATCCCAAATTGTGGACACTAGTATGAGCTTATTATGCCAATAAATATGTATTTACTATGATCATCAGCTCCATCTAGTGGCCATAATGTGGTATTTTTCCAAAACACCCTATTTTAATGAATGAACAACTTTCAACCTGGATAGAAAAACCTAATAACATTTGATTTTGCACAAAACCAATGCATTGCATATGCAGTTTTACAGGGTGAATAGCAAGGGTCATTTTAAACTGTCGGGCTGGTAGGAATCCTAAACTCAAAAACTGACAAAGATGATAATGTTTTGGTCAATATATGCAAACTCACTACCCGCGCCACACTTTATATCTCATGAGACTTACACTAACTATTGTTGGAGCAAGTGAAAGGGTCCCTGTGAGTGCTTAGAATCAAGCTCAGGTAACACATGTTAAAAAAAAAAATCTAATAATATGATTTCTGAGTTTTGGTCTTTTGGTAAGCATTTTAAAAGATGCTTTTGAGATGTCAGTTTGCTTGCCTGCTTAAAGAAGAACCATGTCATAACAATTAATAAAAAAAACAAATAAAGCTGTGCCAAGATTAAAATCAATGGGCAGCACCGCCGAAGCGTCGGCAAAGCGCCGCTGCAGTAGCACTTTGCGGGCGCTTTTAACCCTTTTTTTGGCCGTTAGAGGGGGTTAAAAGTGCCCCGCCAATGGCCAAAAGCCACCCCCCACCCCAGTGTGAAAGGTCTCTTAATGGGTAGTCAAGAGAATATGCGTGAAGGAAACAGGCAATTGTAACAATATGTGGGCAACAAATGGGAAATTCTGACAGTTCAAGGGCGAAAAATGGGAAATCATGATATGTGGGCAGCAAACAGGAAAAACAATAGAGCAAATGTTACGGAATGTGGGCAACAAACAGGCAATGGTAACAAATACGTGGGCAGCAAGGGTGCAATTGTAGCAAAATGAGAAAACAACAATCATTATAATACTTGAACAGCAAACAGATGTTTGTAGTAATAGGCAGGAAACAAATGAGCAATTGATTCATTCATTCATTGATTCATTGATTCATTCATTCATTCATTCATTCAATGAGCAATTGTCACAATATGATGGTAACAATCTGGCAATGGTGACCATGGACAGGCAACAAACAGACAAGCATGACAATATGTGGGCAACAAATGGGCAGTTGTAACATAGGCAACTTATAGGCAATCACTACAATATATGAACAATGATTACAACATGCCACATTTGTTACTTTATCTAACATCATGTTCCCAGCGAAAGATGGACCAAAAACAGGTCCAGGGTTGTTGGATGGTAACAAGCTGGCAATCCTGACTATAAACAGGAAACAAACAGGCAATTTTAACAATATGTGGGCAACAGATTGGATATTCTGACAGTACATGGGCAAAAATGGGCAATCCTTATACAGTATGTGGACAACAAACAGGCAAAGGTGACACATATGTGGGCAACAAAGATGCAATTGTAGCGATGCAATTATATGTGATGGACTAAAAACAAGTCCAGTGTTGTTAAAAGGAGCTTCCCTAACCCCCATAAACTATTTAAACTCATTGCACCACTACAAACTCCAAAAGGCAACTTTAATTTCACCTTGTAGGTATTAGAAGACTCTGGACGGCCGCACTCCAAAACAAATTCAGTGCCTTTATTAAAAAAACACAGGAACACTACAAATAACATCACAGCAAGAAGCGACGACAGCTGACGCGTTTCACACTACAGGGTTTGCTTATTCATATTAATTTCACCTTCCCTTGACTGCAGCATGTCTCCAAATAGGGATAATTTTGTTTAAGTGGTCCAAAAGCATCAACTCTCAATTTCAATCATTCCTTTGTGTCACCTAAAGTATAATAAAAATTGGGTGTTAAAACAACTCAGTAGGGAATCTGTTAACCTAGCAAAATGATTCATGTTAATTTTGGAAAGTGAAAGTGAATGCTGTGTTCATGCGTGAGGGAAATTATCATTTGTTTTAAAGTAAACTCAGTTGTTCTTCCATTTTGAGTGGGAGATTAAGGAGAAATTGAAAGTATGATTTGTGGTACTTGTGTTGACTTAAAGTCCATGCATCTGGATGTGTCCACTGTTGGATCAAACTACACAATTGTTTGTGTTTGTTTAAAAAGGATCATAAAATAAGGAGGCTTGTGGAGTCCAATATCTTATTTGAACAGTATTTCTTTTTTTTTGTGTCATTGCTCCTATTTACAAACCAGAGGCAGAAGATACATTTTATAGCCTATTTACTATTAAAGCCTTAAAGATCTAGTGTAAGGAGCAAATCCTTGTCTATAAAGTGAGGTAAGATTTGGATTCTAATTGGTTGAAATGGATGATAATCATTGCAATTAACATTTTGCTCTCTGAATTAAATAATTTCCATCCACCAATGAATAAATGAAGACTTATGTATGTTGGAAATGATAAAATTGTTGCACTTTGGCTGAAATACAGATCTAACTACAGGATACAAGTATGAGACTATATTCCTGTAGTTCTAATGAGAGTGCTGAGTGATGCAAACTGGACCATGTCAGCAGGGATATACTTCTGTGTTTGGTATTGTCAAATTGAATGAATAAAATTAAGTGATCATGAGTAATGAGTAAAATTAGTAATGCACTCATAGAATATCACTTCTGAGATTTACATACATATCAATTATTATGTCCAAAAAAATAAATAAATAAAAAAGACACCCAGAAACCAGGGCCTGGGTTTTGGGTAGAACTAACCTTTAGGGCCAATGCACACGGGTGGCCAGGGTCATTAAAAGCAGGTGGTTGAGCCATAGTTTTAGTGTTCCCTGATTGTCAAGCTAAAGAAGGGCATGCAGCCACTCAGGGCTGTACCAGTGTTGCCAACTGCCCGTATATTCACGGGCAGCCCGTAAATTTCACCCCATTTTCGGGTGCCCGTGAATGTCCGTTACGGGCAGCCGGTGCCCGTAAAAAAGATGGCTGCGGGCCGGCCACGCAACTGTGCATGCACCGTTCCGAAGCCTGCAGGACTTAGGAAAGATCGTACAAGCTCGGCTGGGCGGCGCATGTGCAGTAACGTAATGCCACAGCCTCTTACCACCTCCTGTCCGCAGCCTCTGACCATCTCCTGCCCGCAGACTCTGACCATCTCATGCCCGCAGCCTCTGACCATCTCCTGCCTGCAGCCTCTGACCATTTCCTGCCCGCAGCCTCTGACCATCTTCTGCCCCCAGCCTCTGACCATCTCCTGCCCGCAGCCTCTGGCAGTAACCATCTCCTGCCCGCAGCCTCTGACCATCTCCTGCCCGCAGCCTCTGACCATCTCCTGCCCACAGCCTCTGACGGTGACCATCTTCTGCCCACAGCCTCCTACCATCTCCTGTACCATGTCCGCAGCCTCTGACCATCTCCTGTACCATGTCCGCAGCCTCTGACCATCTCCTGTACCATGTCCGCAGCCTCTGACCATCTCCTGTACCATGTCCGCAGCCTCTGACCATCTCCTGTACCATGTCCGCAGCCTCTGACCATCTTCTGTACCATGTCCGCAGCCTCTGACCATCTCCTGTACCATGTCCGCAGCCTCTGACCATCTCCTGTACCATGCCCGCAGCCTCTGACCATCTCCTGTACCATGTCCGCAGCCTCTGACCATCTCCTGTACCATGTCTGCAGCCTCTGACCATCTCCTGTACCATGTCCGCAGCCTCTGACCATCTCCTGTACCATGTTTGCAGCCTCTGACCATATACTGTGCCATGTCCGCAGCCTCTGACTATTTCCTACATCATGTCTGCAGTCTCGGAGGGGGAGTCTGGAGAGGAGTCATGAGTGGGAGCACCGCCGGGATCATGGGGGTCACAGAAGAAGTCAGACGTGTTTGGACTGTGGAGAGGAGACCATAGGAAAACCAGAGCCGCCAAGCTGGAGCCATCTGACTGAGCCCTGCACAATGCACCTGAGGGTAGGTCAGTGACAGCGCCACCAGGCCAGTCTGGGGGGGGGGGGTTGCTGATGTAAGGGGAGTGAATACGATAATGTTAGGGGCACTGATATAAAGGTTCCCCTCTATATTAGTAACTCCCCTTACCTTAGTGTATTCACTCTGCGAAAGGTGGTCTCTAGTCACCAGAGTGCCCCCACATCAGAGTTTCTGGCATTCCCCTTTACATCAGAGTCTGCAAGGGGCAATCCTGCAGACCCTGATGTAATTGGGAACTCTGATGTAAAGGGAATGCAGTGGACTCTGATATAAGTTGGTCTATGGTCACCAGAGCCTCCCCTTACATCAGAGTTCCCCCTTAGAACATGATCTGCAGCGTTCCCCTTTACATAAGAGTTCCCCTTTACTGTAAGGGGGGATCCCTGCAGACTCTGATGTAAGGGGGGAACCCAGTGCTGGCTGGGTTATACTATCCTGACCTTCATGTAAGTTGAGACATATGTTTTTTGACTTTTGTTTAACTTAAACACATTGTTAATAACACTAGCTATGTATTTATAGTTCAAATATTTATACTTGCACTGTTTAGCACTGAAAACAGTAATTTTAGGTACTTTTTTGCAGCGACAGTAAAGAATGCGGCTCTGCCAGTAATTTTCATGATTTTTGCCAGTAAAAAATTTGTGCCGTTTGTAAATTTTGGCATCCTGACAGTAAATTTCACTTCAGGGGGTTGGCAACACTGGGCTGTACACATGCCAAGGCCACAATATTTTTCTTCATGGGCATGGACAAAATTAAACTGCATGTTGCATTTGGTGGGCAGCAAGGACTGCTAAACACACATGTGACAATGAGCTCTTAACCTCCCTAGCGGTAACCCAGAGTCTGGCTCGGGTTCAGTTTTTTCTGCTGGGAGCGGTAACCCCAAGCCAGACTCGGGCTTGCATGCAGGATACAGGGGGGAAGTTACTTACCTTTTCCCCTGGATCCTGCGATGTCTCCCCGCTGTGTGAGCGAGCCGTCTGCTCGCTCGATTCACACAGTGCCGGGTGCCGCCGATCTCCGTTCCCTGCAACGTTACGACGCACGGGAGCGGAGATCAGCGCCAAATTTAAAAAAGTTTAAAAACACACAACACATACAGTACTGTAATCTTACAGATTACAGTACTGTATACCAAAAATACACATCCCCTTTGTCCCTAGTGGTCTGCCCAGTGCCCTGCATGTCATTTTTATATAATAAAAAAAAAAAATTCTGCCTGGAAACTGGAGATTGTCCATAGCAACCAAAAAGTGTCCCTTTATGTCAAAAGTGGTTTTAGACCAGCTAGAAAACACCGATAATAAATTAGAATCACAATTTATCATCAAACAATAAATTTAATGACAGCGACTATTCTGCAACTGAGCAAATTTCAGTGTTTTTGATTTGATTACATTATTGAATCATTTTTATATATCCTTTTATTATATTATAATTTATGATTTTGTGTTTCAAACTTTATCATACCCGGGATGTCTACTAGACTCTGGTTCGGACAGATTTAAGTGAGTTATTCATAAGAATTGCATGCCTACAATAAAAAAAAGCCAAATTTCCATGCAAAAAAATTGTAACGCTTTCAGCACAAAATTCCAGCCAGAATCATACCGCCATGGGGGGTTATAGAGAACCTGTAAATAAAAATAAAAAAATAATAAAGGAGTAAATATCGTTCACTTACTTGGTTTGCAAACTGAAATTTGCTGAGCTTAGTAGATATGGTAAGGACGTGTTCAATTGAATCATCCAATAATGTGAAAGCATACCTTCTACTCTTTTTGCACTTGATAGGGCATTCAAAATGAACATAGTTTGCTTGTTTTCACACGTATACATTTTTTTGGGGAGAATTGTAGAAGCAGGTAGCACATTGATATTACGTGCATGTAGCAGAGGCCTCCCTGAACTTTTCTTTCACAAAGCTTCTTTTTGTTGTCTTTTTAATTACACTTCAGAGGTTATTTTACAAAAATAACTGTTGACTGTTTATTTCAAAATTATTGGATTCTCTTGAATTGACCTTTGACAATGCTGATACCAAATGTCTTCCGTTTCTCAGTGGGCAGACACTTTTTGCAACAAATCATGCAAATGCAGTGACCTATGTATTCCAGATCAATGTGGAAAATTGCCGAAGTCTTGGTTTTATTTTTGTAACATGTAACTTATATTGGTTTAATTTAATATTAACACATAGAGAGCATGGCTTATGTTTTGCTGACACTATGAAAAGATAATGTAAAAGAGGGAAAGAAGAAGGAGCAAAGTTTAGATGCCAATATCCAATCATTGTGTTACTATTATTTTACATGAAAGCAATCAATTTACCATTGGTAATTCAGCTCTTTGCTAGCCTCGCACAGAAACTCATGCATAAAGGGGTGAAAAGCAGGTTATATTGATCAATACATGTTGTTTATTAAATTAATAATGGATTTTACTGCATTCTTTAAAACAACTAAACTAATATATATATATATATATATATATATATATATAATATATATATATATAATATATATATATATATATATATATATATATATATAGCGCCACATTTTACCATATTTTTTACTATTTGAAAAAACTGCAAATATTGGTTTGAAAAATAGTAATTCAATGTGCCTTGTTAATTGCCATATTAAATGTAGTCTTTTATAACAGGCTGTGTGTGTGGGTTTTTTTTATCACAGGATTGTGTTTAATTTTTCCAATGAAAAAGGTTACTATACATATTTAGTAACCCTTCCCAAAAATCGTTTACAAATGTATACTGCATCTTTGTGTTCTTATTCTTTTTTTTTTGCAAATGTACTTTTTTGTGTATTGAAATCATGCACCATGCACATCTTACTCTTTCCTTCTGTCCACATTCACTATATACTGTACATACACAACATTTGCAGACAGGGGTGCACAGCTCCTATAAATGGCCTTGCAGATCCTAGGCAGGCTTAGCCGCACTTACAACAAGGAAACCTTAGGGGTGTTGCACATCAGCACAGCATTCTGTAGTCCCACTGAAGGCATATACACAGAAGGGTGATAATGATGCTGCTAACTGTAAGATGGAGTCTTAAATTTGTCATCCTATCAGAGAAAGTACTGTGACTGGCAGGATTTCCAGGTAACTTTCACTGGAAAACAAGTTATGCAATTGTATAGACTGAGCAAACTACAGTATATACATAATGCACAATGCCACATGTACTTTAATATACTGTTTTTCAAACTCCGGATTGGTAAATTGGTTAGTTATGTCGAATTATTGAAGCCTTTGGATCAGTTTAACAACCAGGCAATTAACATTTTCAAAACCAAAGCCCTAAAACGGCAGTCTACTGCCTTTATATTTTATCGGTATGTTTTCTTCAAAAGTGAATCTCCAATCAGAGTTGCTAGACTAGTTAATGGCTAGAACCCTTGTCATCTTTGAAACTGGGCAGTTAAAACTAAATTATTCCTGCCTTTTGCTATTGCAGTAATAAAAACTGTTAAATCCATTTACCTTTGTTTTTTTTGGCCGTACCTTATCTTAGGAAGATAACAAATATACATTTGATTAGGTTGTATTTATCACATAGATTGAATAGGCAGTAAAGTGAGCTCTACAAAAAAAAATAAGAACGTTTGAGAAATTGAAGATTCATGGCATTAGGGAATGCAGAAGTCCAACTAAAAGTACTTTTTTAATGACATTTTGGATTAGTCTCTAGGAAAGTATTGGGAGTACCCAAATTCAAAGTATAAAGTATACCATGACTTACTTTTTTCTTTTTTTTCCCCATGTCTAGCCACCACTTGATATTTGTGGGAGACTCAGAACAAAATTATAAGGGGAGATTGTAGTTATGATGAGGTACCAGAAGTTTCTCATTAAAGTGTATATAGGCCCAGAATCTATTTTCCTGGTGCATCTTTGTCAGCATATATATGGTTAGTTGCTCCACCCTAATCCAACACACAGGATCACTTTAATGCTATAAAAGAAAAAGAACCACTCCCTCAACCCATTATTTTTTCTGTCCTCAAACCTGCAGGATCATTGAATCCTCAGCCCCTACCTCACCTATATGGTGCTGCCATTCAGGTTAATACTCTCCTGAGACGAAGTCCCACTACTTGGGCTGCGAAATGCACTATTGAAAAGGAGAGCCCCCTTTTGTAGATCTTTTTTGAGCTTATCTGATTATGGACTCAGTGGGGTTGATTTGCCAAAGGTAAAGTACACAGTCTATTTGCAAGTGCAGTTGCACTAATTTTCCCAGAGCTTGGTAAATGTGGTAAAGCTCTGCTGATTGCCATCATCCAATCATGTGTAAAAAATGCTCTCTTTTATTTTCCTTGCACCTGATTGGGTATTCTTTAAAACATGAAGCTTAACCACATTATATTTACTAAGGAAAATAAGTGCACCCGCTGAGCTGTTGTGTTCTGACAGAAGGACAGCCCCCCACCAAAACACTCCGATCAGTGCGCTCTGCCATTGGCTGAGAGCATTGATCGGGAGTTGGTTGGCTGCTGGTTTTCCAGCATGCACGTCCAACAGAAGTCGGCCAAACGGCTGGCTTCTGTTGGGCAGACCGACATACACACGGGCAGAATGTCAGCCATTTTTTTGAACAGGCAAATGTCTCCTGACATTCTGTCCATGTGTACGGGGCTTCTTCTAGCGGTCCTGTGGCTTTCTCTTTCATCCTTTTGTTTGGTGCTCTCCTCTGTTAGTTATTGTCACAGTGTTTACATACCTTAGAGCTGTTCTTTGAAAGACATCACACAAAAAGCAGCCTTTTTGGTAGCTATCACCTCAGGCCATAGAATTTTAGAGATGCAGGCCCTGGGTTTCCGGGAGTCTTATATTTTGTTCTACCTGGACAGGGCAGTTCTGCAGCCAATACACTAGTTCATGCTTAAAGTTCCATCAGCATACCACTACAATCAACAGTGAGTCTTGCCAGCCTTTCCCAAAGAGCAAGATTCAACCAATTTACGTGAATTAGATGTAGCAAGGGCCTTGAAGTTTTACATTACTATTACACTACCCTTTTGCAGCGATGACAGGCTGTTTGTAGCTCCCGTTGAAGCAAGAAAGGGTTAGGCAACCTCTAAAAGAACAATAGCAGGGTGGATTATGCACATAATACAGAGCATGGGTTTTCCTATTCCTCAAGCAGTGAATGCACATTCGACCAGAGGAATTCTTTCATAATGGGCAGCTTTGGCAAAGGTTTCACTTGAGCCTGTTGGGCAGCAAACTGATCTTCCTTCACCACGTTTATGTCCCACTAGAGTCTGGACCCAGTTAGTCTCAGAAATAATTAGGGTTTTCAATTCTGTGGCTTCTATTAAATAGTTTTTTTATCAGTACCCTACCTAGTAGTGAATTATTTACCACGTATATGCTGCCAGAAAAATAGAAAATTGAATACTTAGCTTTCTATCATTTTAATTTCATGGTGCCTATCCATGGCGGCATACATCCCTCCCTTGATGACACTTGTTTTTCTTATGTCTACGTTTGAGTCTAGTTAAAAAAAATGGAGTGAGGGGGTGGTTAATTTATTTATAGAGTTAAAGTGCTCCTCTGGGTTAGATGTGGGCAGAGCAACCAACCATGTATATGCTGCCATGGATAGGCACCAGGGAGGAAAAATTACAGAAAGAAAAGTATTACATTTTCCATTTTTCAGACTCCTGCAGATCTAGTAGGCAGCCCACTGACCAAATGAAGGAGTGCACATGGCAGACTGACATCACTGCAACTTACAGATAGGCAGTGGCTTAGCTTTGTCAGCCTAAAAAGCATTGTTTCTAGCGGGACCTCTAGGCAAGAAAATTTGCAACAGATTTAAAAAAAAAAAAGGTATTTCATGAGTAAGTCAACTCTGAAAGCTATGGCCAAAAAAAGGCATGCAAAGGACAAAAAAAATAAGTTACAAGTATTGCCTTTGGTGTCCTTGCAGTTGACTTTTTCCTATTACTGATTTACCACTCCTTGTTCTGCACCATGTTCCTATGTGGAGTAGGCCATGTTGGTAGAGGCAGGGTTTTTCTTCCTTGAGCCTCCGGTAGAGAGAACAGTAAGTAGTTCAGTACTGACATTACCAAATCTCACTCCAAATCTCTTAAAACCAGCAGCCAGATGCAGCAGTGCCTTAGATCTTACATTGCAGATACTCAACTGTAGATACCACAGAACTAAAGAACATAGGCACAATCTCAAGCTAGGAAATACATTGCTATTTTTCGAGGAGAATTTCCAGGTTAAAGGTAATATTTTTCAGTGTTCTCCTACAATTAAAATTTAAAGATGTTTACTATAACATATCAAATCTACACTTTTTGTGTTCAGCTCCACTCAACTAAAACTGTATACAGTAAGGGAAAATGCCAAACATACCGAAACATAGATTTTGGGTTTACATGCACTTTAATACATGTAAAACACTACCATTGCCTTTTACTTTGCAGATTTCTTATTGACAGATGGCACAGGTTAGTTGGAGGTCTGTAAAGTTGGATCCACATCTGTGTTTTGTAGTAACGTGCAGTAAAATGCAGGTTGATGCAACACATGCTCAGTGGTGTTTTCCCCTTGCAAATGCACCCCAACTCAATTAGCTTTAGTGCACCACAATGCATTGGTCTGTTGAAAAAGGTACATGTCTAATTTTGTTGTGCATTGTGTTGTATAAGAAGTCTATATAAACTGAAAGTCGAACTTCTCACTAAACAATGACTATTTTTAATCCTTATGCTGCTAGAATTAGAAATAGAAAATATACAGGAAAGTATATCATATGTTTTACATTTTTTTTTTTTTTTACATTTTTGGAGTTCCCCCCAAAAATCCATACCAGACCCTTTATCCGAGCATGCAACCTGGCAGGCCGCAGGAAAAGAGGGGGGGACAAGAGAGTGCCCCCCCTCCTGAACCGTACCAGGCCACATGCCCTCAACATTGGGAGGATGCTTTGGGGGTCTATGACCCCTCAAAGCACCATGTCCCCATGTTGATGGGGACAAGGGCCTTATCCCACAACCCTGGCCGGTGGTTGTGGGGGTCTGCGGGCGGGGGGCTTATCAGAATCTGGAAGCCCCCTTTAACAAGGGGACCCCAGATCCCGGCCCCCCCATGTTTTAAATGGTAAGGGGGTACAAAAGTACCTCTACCATTTCACAAAGAAAGTGCAAAAAATTGTTAAAAAACACACTGACACCGTTGGGATAAGTCCTTTATTACAAAAAAATAAAAAAAATTTGCGGGAATCCCGGCTGAGAAGGACAGGGCCACCCGTCACCTGACCCCGCCCCCTCTGACGCAAGGGGAAACCCCGGGCATCCCCAGTGATGTGCGGGTGACCCCGCCCCCTCTGATGTAACGGAAACCTGCGTTACATCAGGGGGCGGGGTCACCCGTACATCACTGGGGAAGCCTGCGTTTCCCCTTGCATCAGAGGGGGTGGGGTCAGGTGACGGGTGTCCCCGTCCTCCTCAGCTAAGACCTTATCAGGCCATCACCGGGATTCCCGCAGTGTCTCCGTGGAGACAGGATGCGCTGTGCTGGACCATCGGGAGAGATTACCCATCGCTGGACCCCGGAGAAGAGATCAGCCATCGCTGGATAGCAAGAGTGGATTACCACCGCTGGAATCCTTTTTTTATTTTTAATAAAGGACTTTTCCCAACGGTGTCTGTGTGTTTTTTTTAACAATTTTTACACTTTCTTTGTGAAATGGTAGAAAGTACCCCCTTACCATTTCAAAAAGGGGGGGCTGGATCTGGGGGTCCCCTTGTTAAAGGGGGCTTCCAGATTCTGATAAGCCCCCCGCCCACAGACCCCCACAACCACTGACCAGGGTTGTGGGGATGAGGCCCTTGTCCCCATCAACATGGGGACATGGTGCTTTGAGGGGTCACAGACCCCCAAAGCATTCTCCCTATGTTGAGGGCATGTGGCCTGGTACGGTTCAGGAGGGGGGGCGCTCTCTCGTCCCCCCTCTTTTCCTGTGGCCTGCCAGGTTGCATGCTCAGATAAAGGGTCTGGTATGGATTTTTGGGGGGATATGAATTTTTTTTAAAAATGGCGTGAAGTTCCCCTTAAAATCCATACCAGACCTGAAGGGCCTGGTAATTGAATTTGGGGGGAACCCCACGCTTTTTTTTTTTTTTTATCAATGACTTTTAATGACTGCTCTCTGTATTACGGGTAGCCGACAATTCATTATAGCCACGAGTGCTTTTAAATGCCTTTTTTTTCTGCAGAAATGACACTTTGTAAAGGGACAGTTCTAAGCATGGGAAACATGCGCCCCTTTACAGGCATACTATACACACCCCCCAGGTACGACATTTAAAGGAATATTACACTTTTATTGTTTCACTTTAAGCATTATTAAAATCACTGCTCCTGAAAAAACAGCCGTTTTTAAACTTTTTTTTTGCATTGATACATGTCCCCTGGGGCAGGACTCAGGTCCCCAAACACTTTTTAGGACAATAACTTTCATATTAGCCTTTAAAATTAGCAATTTTGATTTTGAACGTTCAAGTCCCATAGATTTTAATAGGGTTCTAAAGTTCACGCAAAGTTTAGGTCTGTTCGCAGGTTCTGGTGCGAACCAAACCGGGGGGGGTGTTTGGCTCATCCCTAGGAGTCTTCAGAAGGGGGAGAAGGGTTTTTCTCGAATAAGCACAACCTCCAGCCTGCATGCCTGAACTAAGGGCAGATGGATTCCAGGAAGCAAATGCGACATCAATCACCTGCCTTTACTCAAGCCAGAAATGCTTAGGGAGTGTTTTTCAAAGTGATTTTTCAGCAAAATAAAGCATGGAGACATGAATGGATAGGTGAGTTTGCGTTCAATAGTAACCACTTCCCATCTGGACCAATTCTGGCACTTCGCTCCTACATGTAAAAAAAAATATTTTTCTAGAAAATTACTCAGAACCCCCAAACATTATATATGTTTTTTTTAGCAGAGGCCCTAGGGAATAAAATGGCGGTCATTGCAACTTATATGTCACATGTTTTTTGTGCAGTGATTTTTCAAACATGTTTTTTTTAGAAAAAAAAACAGTTTCATGAATTAAAAAAAAAAAATAAGTAAACTTAACCCAATTTTTTTTATATAATATGAAAGATGATGTTATGCTGAGTAAATAGATACCTAGCATGTCAGGCTTTAAAATTGCACACACTCGTGGAAAGGAGCCAAACTTTGGTACTTAAAATCTCCATAGGCGATGCTTTCCTTTTTTATTACAGGTTACGTGTTTAGAGTTACAGAGGAGGTCTTGGGCTAGAATGGTTGCCTTTGCTCTAATGCACGTGGCGATACTTCACATGTGTGATTTGAACGCCGTTTACATATGTGGGTGCTACATACATATATTGCTTCTGTGAGTGAGCGTGCGGGGACGGGGGGGGGGGTGCTTGAAATGTTTATTTATTTTTTTATTCTTTATTTTCCTTCTTTTTTTTGACACTTTCTCTTTAAAAAAAAAATGTTTGCTCACTATTATTCCTATTACAAGGAATTTAAACATCCCTTGTAATAGGAATAGGAATAGTGCATGACAGGTCCTCTTTATGGAAAGATGTGGAGTCAATAAGTCCCCACATCTCTCCTCCAGGCTGGAAAGGCTGAGATAAAAAAAAAAAACTCTTGGCCTTTCCAGCCACGTCTTCAGCTTTGTTTACTTCCACCGGCCCGGTTGTGACGTCACGCCCAGGCCTCCGAGGGTCAGAGAGATGGCTCAGGACCATCTGGTCACCAGAAATCTTCCGGCGGTGACCGATTCATTCTCCGGCTTACCGATTACACGGGTGAGTCGAGAGAAGCACTGGAGGGTGGTGGGAGGGGAGGGGGGGATGTCCCCTCTTACCGCCTGTAAGAATGATCAAACACTGAACTGCTGCTATGATTGTTCTTACTGGGCACAGAATCACTGGTGGAAAAAAAGAATATCTGGATGATGCCTGTAGCTGCAAGCATCATTCAGATATCACCACTCAAAGTCCATGACGTCATATGACCTATTTTAGGCGGGAAGTGGTTAAAAATGAATTAAATAGCATTATTGATTTGTGGTGCTCAGATGCAGTGCAGTTCGGCTTTAATGTGCTGCCTTAACACAATACACATTACCAAGTTAACAGCGGTAGTGCAATTTAGGGCAGAAGGGGCCTAAGTGTTGTCATAAATCAGCAGATATCTCCTTGGGAGAAAAGAGTGAGAAGAAATTTCTCCTTCACCAAAACAACAACAACTTTGCTTCTTTACTTGTCTATGTAGAAGAGTTGAGGGTCAGGCCAACAAGTTGAAAAATCTCCCCATTATAATAGGTGCCTCCATCCACAAGAGGTACCTTTTACCACCCATTGAAAGTGGAAAACACTGCAATTATCATAACTGATGCTTTAAAGAACTTCTTACTATTATAGGCCATTTATGACCGTAGTAAACCATGACATGCTTCCTTTAAACACCATTTTCACAGTAACAAGCTGCTGCAATTGCGAGGATGAAAGCAATGAAAGAGGTGAAATTAACTTATGCCTAGGGCAGTTGGACATCTAAATAGGGTCATGATGCTTCTACTATTATTAGTGGGATGAATAATGTTAATCCCTCTGATCTGCAAGTCTCTGTCTTCATCCCAACAAGCTGCTACAAAATGCTGTATCTTTAAACAAGACTTTAATTCTGCTGTAAATCAGTTCTTTATATTTGTCTTACAGCAGGAGCAGGGCTTTTTATAGCAATAATGTCAGCTGTCTTTGAAGAATGCAATTTTTAATGTCATTGCCATGCAGATCAAGATATTCATCAGCCCTGACAATCAACCAAGGTCTATTCTATTTGTATTACTTCTGCTGTTATTACTTCTAAAAATTACACATAATTTTCCTTTCAAATTCTCATTGTCCTTTTCAGTAAAGATGTGTGAACTTCCCAAACTGTTTGATATTCTTCTTCTTCGCATTTTTTTAAACAAATTGCTAACCTACAGTAATTGTTAAACAATCTCTTGTCATGAGTTATTCATTATAAATATTGGTAATTACCATAAATGTAGCTTTCTCTCCCTGCTACTTTCTACAAATAAAAAACGCCTGATGCAAAGTTAATCTAACGTCATTTTGCAACATAAAATTTATTTTACAGTGTTCGAGTTTCTGCATATGTTGCAGAAAAGAATGTTAAAAGTTGAGTTTATGAAGAAGTGTTGACGTAATAATCCTGGGCAATCTGCTTTCCTGACGTTGGATACTTGCATACATGACAGTCAGACTACCACTGGATTGCACACCATAACACAAAGAAGAAAGGAAGCTACAAGCAAAAATAAAATGAAGATGGAAGCACAAACTATGTGTTGACTATGTTGCTAGATATACTTGGGTTGATTTACTAAAACTAGAAAGTGCAAAATCTGGTGCAACTCTGCATAGAAACCAATCATCTTCCAGGTTTTATTGTCAAAGCCTAATTGTACAAGGTGAAGTTAAAGTGGAAGTAAACCCCCCTATCGTTTTCAGCCAAGGAAGCTGCCATCTTTGCCTCTGTTTAATCTTCAACTGCCATGGTGCTCCACATGTGATCTGTTATGACACCAGCCATTGGATGGATTGACAGTTTGGTTGAGAGCACAGCCAATGTGCAGTTAGCATTCCCGGAATGCCGGGAATGTAACTGTTTTTTGGAACTGTTAAATCGATGGGTTTACTTCCGCTTTAAAAGCTGGTTGGCTACCATGCACAGCTGCACCAGATTCTGCACTCACCAGTTTTAGTACAGTAACTCAACCCCCCTGTATAACACTTGTCACTGAACATTTGTCTCCATTGGGACACAGACAGCAGTAGGAACTTGACAGAGGGAGACCTTTCCCTACTCAAAAAAAGTTGCTTTACCTAAAGTGTAGCTGTAGGCAGAGCACATCAAAAATAACAGGCAGTTCAGTACCTAAACACTTAGCACCTCTGTCTGGTAGCACTAGAGTCATTACTTGAATTCCCAACCATGGCACTACCTGCCTGGAGTTGGCATGTTCTCCCTGTGCCTCTGTGGTTTTCCTCCAATGCTTCAAAGATATGCTGATTGGTTAAGTGGCTCCTTTCTAAATTGATCCTCATAGCCAGGGCCTGGAAAACCCTGAACCTATGCATATTGGAAACAAAATATTGAATCACACAGGCCGTGATTCAAAAATTCACAAAATTGCGGCGACTTTGCTCAACAAAGTCTGTAAGCATGTGAGGATTTGGCAGCCATGTGTAGATAAATTCTTACCCTCTGGCTTTGATTCCACCTTGCTAGAGCCAGACATTCTCACCCATCTATAGAGCTGTGGCCTGTAGCTGCTCCAGATGTGTGCAGCTAAGCTGACCTTGCGCTCTCTTCTCTAAGTTCCCAGTTCCTACTTTATCTCTACTTTCGATTCTCTGTTCCTTGGTATATATCAGTTGGTTCTTAGTGCTAATCATGCAATCTACCTACTTTGGAACGTCTGGTTTAGGGCCTATTCATGCAAATAACCTTTACCGTTCTCGTCCTAAATGGTGTGACTGCCTTGTTGCTATTGTTCTGTAACCTAATTGCCATTTGTTACTTGAAATGTTATTTTTATGATCTTGTGAATTGTTTATTTTTGTCTTGTGTAGTACTAACTGTGGGTATGATGCCCATTTCAACCTGTAAAAAGACCATTGTTACCAATGTTTGTACTATGCTTTTTGGTTCAAATAAAAAAGATTGAACATTGGCCCTAATATGTGTATGAACGTGAGTTAGGGACATTTGATTGTGAGCTTCTTGAGGCCAGGTACTGATATGAATATGCAATATACAGTATATATAAGTGCTGCGTAAATTGTGGGTGCGGTATAAATATCTCAAATAAATAAACTTCTGTAAATGTCCAATGTCTTTCTAGGGGAGACATTACTTCTGTCTTGGATGCTAATAAGGTGCACATACATTTAGGGGGGTACAGGGTGAAGGATTCCTGCTTTGTCTCATACACGGCAGCAAGACTAGTCACAGGAAAAAAAATCCTTGGGAATCCATCTCCCTCCCTGAGGATCCTACACTGGCTAACCGTAAAGGATCGGATCACATTCAAGACCCTCTGCCTGACCCACAAATGCACACAAGGAGATGCTCCTCAATACTTATGCGAAAAAATAAAACACTACACTCCCAATCGCAACCTCCGATCAACCAACCAAAACCTCCTCCTCATCCCCAAGTCCCGGTACAAATCAAGGGGAGAACGAAGTTTTGCAGTCCGAAGACCACGGCTATGGAACGCTCTACCTACGAACATCCGCTTGGAAAGAAACCATCGGGCCTTCAGGAAAAAACTCACCTCTTCTTAGAAGGAATCAACGCAGGCTGGATCAAGCGCCTCGAGGCGATTCAGTTCGCAGTTGCAGCGCTATACAAATCATTCATTTATTCATTCATTCATTCATACCATAACTCCACCACTGCCCTGACAAATCAACACACCTTTATTTGTGGGCAGTTGTTCACTTGGCCAGGGAATTTTAGTCTAATTGTAAAAAGTGGTTTACAGAGTAAAAGTATTTTCGGAAGTGGGCTATGTAACTCTATTTTGGGGGGATAATAAATTGAATGTCGAATTATAAGACAACATTTTTAGTGCTTATGATATCTGTATGTATTTGCAGAATTAAAAAAAAAAAATGTTTTTTGAAAATGATAGATGGTAAAATCGTAGATGGTGCTCATCTAATTGTAAAAAATGTACTAGCACGTTTTTCCTTGCAGGGACTAACCATACTTAACCAGTACAAACAAATGGCCACTGCCCTCACCTATACCTTTTCCTTGGCAGCAAGGAGCACATAGAAGGGCAATGCATGCAAAAGAAAACCAAAGAAATTCCCCGCTCAATTTACCGACCAGCCTGCAATCAACTGAATTATCCAGTTGGTTGCAGGCTGGTCGGTAAGTTGAGCTGGGAAATTCTTTGGTTTTAATTTACTAACCATACTTAAACCTGCAGTGAAATATGGTAAGGAATCTTTCAATGTGTTTGTTCTTGGGCAATACAGAGTTCCTAATAAGGTAATGCATTCATGAATATAATAAAAAATATGCCAAATGAAGCAAGTAGCACAATATCTGCATGTCTGTATTAATAAAAAAAAGTCAAATGAACAGATTTCTAATATTGAATGTGGGTTTTTGTTTGGGAAAGTCCATTCATTTAAAAATCAAATGTTTACCCACTTAACATTCGCGCTATAGACGGAAGACGGCTACAGCACGGACATCAAGTGTCAGGAGGGCCTCCATGTACGTCCTCCTGTTCTCGCGCTGCCCGCTTTGGATTAGGCTGATCACAGAGCAGGGTAAAGGGCCAATGACAGTGGGTCCTTTACCACATGATCAGCTGTCCGCCAATGACAGCTGATTACAGAAGTAAACTGAAGCCGGTTCACAGCGCGAAGAAAAGAATAAAGCTGGTAACCGGCTTCTGTTAGAGGGACATCGGTCCCCTATGTAGCCAACCAGTGCTGCTAATCAGTGCCCTCCAGTGCTGCAAATCCATGCCCATCAGTGCCATCTATCAGTGCTCATCAGCACTGCTAATCAGTGTCCACCAGTTCCACCTATCAGTGCCCATCAGTGCTGCCAATCAGTGCCATCAGTGCCTTATCATCCGTTCCTTCTCGTCAGTGCCGCCTATCAGTGACCATCAGGGCCACCCATCAGAGCCAACTGTCCGTGCCTATCAGTACCATCTATCAGTAGACATGTGCGGTTAGTTTCGTACGAATCGTAAATTCGTACGAATTTTTCTAAATTCGTACATTCGTACGGAACCGAATTACGAATTTTTTTGGATACGAATTCTGTACGGAATACGAAATTCCGTTTACGAATTTCGGATCCAAATTATTCTAAATTTATTCGAATCCGGCAACTACCAAATATATCGAATTTCAATTTCAACTAATACTAAAGAAATTATTATAGCGGATATAACGAGTGATTCGAAATTCGGCTCCAAACTATTCGAATTCAACTACCAAATATATCGAATTTCAATTTCAACTAATACTAAAGAAATTATTATAGCGGATATAACGAGTGATTCGAAATTCGGCTCCAAACTAATCGAATTCAACTACCAAATATATCAAATTTCAATTTCAACTAATACTAAAGAAATTATTATAGCGGATATAACGAGTGATTCGAAATTCGGCTCCAAACTATTCGAATTCAACTACCAAATATATCGAATTTCAATTTCAACTAATACTAAAGAAATTATTATAGCGGATATAACGAGTGATTCGAAATTCGGCTCCAAACTATTCGAATTCAACTACCAAATATATCGAATTTCTAATTTTCAACTAATACGAAAGAAATTATTATAGCGGATATAACGAATGATTAGAATTTCGGCTCCAACTACCAAATAATATCTAATTTCAACTAATACAAAATAAATTATTATAGCGGATATAACGAATGATTTGAATGGATTCGATATTCAGTATAACGAATATCGACAGTGTACGAATACTAACGAATTCTTTGTTGGTCCAAATTTCTTTACTACAGAAACATGTGACTGTTGGTTGACCAATCACATCAGAGGTTTTCTTGTGATGCTGAGGCCTACAGGGCAGGGCAGAGGGCACGCCCTGATCATATGACTTCTCTTTGTGGAGCTGATCATACAGTCAACTATTTGTGCCAGTGCATCTGCTCAAATATCGTTGCGATCCTTGGATTTTTGATATTCATTTGCCCTGATATCTGTTCGAGTCTGCAAGAGTATTATCCTTGATAGCTTATTTTGCTATTGGATTTCTTCTTTTGCTCCAGATTTTTGTTTTAGTCTGCTCATTTTTTTTTTTGTCTTTTTTTTGACTTGGAAGGCAAAATGAGCAGCAAACAAGGAGATCGAGGCAGAAAGAGTGCTGCTGCTGGGAGAGGAAGAGCTTCGAGCCGGCGTCAAGTAGAACAGCAGCAGGTGGGACGTTCTGTCTCTGCGGCCCCTGAGCTCAGCTCACCTCCCATGAAGTTGAGGCGACCAGGAGGAGTGAAAGAGCCTGCCAAACCGCAGACATCACGTCGCCAGCTGTTCCAGGAGGACTTACCTTGTACAAGTACTGCTGCTGGTAGCACTAGCATGCCCACTCGTACCTTTTATGGAAGAGGACGAGGGCAGACCAAAGGTAAACTTCCCAGTGCACACACCTTTGTGCAGCCAAAGATGGAGATCTTGGACAGCATGCTGCATGAAACATGTGAGAAGGCCCAGGCTGAACAAGCTCATGATGATGATGTTATCACTATCAGCACTCCAGGGAGCTTCGAGATAAGCAAGCAGGAGCCTGAGGAGAGTCAGCTTACAACACATTGTAAAGATCATCAGTCTTCCCCTGGCAATGTAGAAGAAGAGAAAGAGATGGAAACAAGTTTTCACATGGAGAACTTTGATTACCAACCATCGGCATCTACCCATGTTGGCCCCAGCGACAGCCCAGGAGAATATATCTCCCCTGACTCCCCACTACTTTTCTCCCCTTCTAAGTCCCCTGCCGTTATTTCAAAGCCTCCAGCATCATCGGCCAATGCAACCACAGCAACAGCACCCAAAATACCCGTGATGTTCCGATCTCATTCTCTTCTTCATCCTGCTCCTCCTGCTGAACCTCAGAAAGACAGTCCAACCACTGCAGTGGATGTGAGTCCATCACCAGGCACTGCGGGCAGTGTCATTGGTGCTGGCTGCCGTTCCAGCGTTTGGCTGCATTTCACCAAAATTGGCGTTGGTCAGAAGGCCAAATGCAAGCATTGTGGCAAGGACATCAGCCGGGGCCGAGACATAGGGCATCTCAGCAACAGCGGGATGAACCAGCACATGCGTGTGCACCACCAGGCTGTGCTGTTAGGGGAGAAAATTGTGTCCCCTCCAAACACCAAAAGAGGAACCAATACCAATAGTGGCACCACCACAGCCACCACCATAAGTACCAGCACCACCACCCCACATCCAACCCATACCAGCCACCAGGCCACCCTGGAAGATTTTGGTGGCTTTCACAGTGCAAAAGGAATGTCTCAGGCACAGGTTAGGAAGATTACACGCCTGATCGGCCAGCTTATTGCAGTTGGAGGAGCACCATTCAATATGGTAGAAGGTGAGCCCTTCAGGCAGTTGATGCAGGCTGTTGCACCACAGTACCGTGTGCCATCACGAAAGACCTTTAGCCAAACTGTGGTGCCAGCCTTATACAGGTCTTGTGTTGGGGTGCTGAAGGACGAGATTAGAAAGGCAGGTGGACAGGCAGTGCACCTGACCACTGACCTGTGGAGTGCATCTAGTGCCCGACACGCCTTCCTGTCCCTGACGGCACATTGGTGGCAGGGCAAGGTGTCATCTGGATCCTCGTCATCAGCACTTGTCAAAGAGGGGCACCGTTCTTTTCTGCTGCACGCTGAGGTGCTTGATGAGAAGCATACAGCGCAAAATATCCTGCAAGCCCTGCAGAAAATGTTGTTGCAGTGGTTTCAGGCAGACACTGACAGCAACAGCTACAGGATTGGCTATATTGTGACAGACGGAGGCAGCAACATGGTGAAGGCTGTAAGGGATGGCAGATTTGTGGGTGTGCGCTGCTCAGCCCACCTTCTCCACCAGGTGGTAACCGAAAGCTTCCGATTGGTGGAGGCTAATTCTGGCGGCGATGGAAGGCTGTCCAAAGTGGTGGACTCTTGCCGGAAGATGGCTGGCCACTTCCATCGAAGTGTGAGGGACAGCCACCTCCTCAGGTTGGAACAGAGGAAGGCAGGCCTTCCAGAACACTGCCTAAAACAGGATGTGGGGACTAGGTGGAATTCAACCCTAGCAATGCTGGAACGCATCCTTGAGCAGCAGAAGGCTCTCCATGCCATGGCCTGCGAACATAATATCGGCATAGAGAGACCTTTAGGCAGGGAGGACTGGGCCATAATTGGGCAGATTGTGGCAGTCCTCAAACCATTCCTCTCTGTGACAGAACATCTGAGCCGCGAGGATGCCAGCATTGCTAATGTGCTGCCGCTTTTTAACCATCTTCAGACTAAATTGGAGCGGTTCATGTCAGCTCAGGAACCTTTGCCTGGTGGTGTCCCTCAACCTGATGTGTTGGCTCTGCTCAAGACATTTCTCTTGGAATTGGGCAGGCGCACGCAGGATTTGACCGCCTCTTGCCCAGAACTGATGCTGGCTGCCATGTGTGACCCTCGTTGCAAGGGCAAAATGGCTGTGCAGTGCAGTGCTCTCACAACATGGCGGGACAGACTGATTGACAGGGTGCGTCAGAGGGAAAGGCAGATGGTAAGGCCGCAAGAGCTGGGAGAGGAGGAAGAGGAGGAAGAAGATATTGAAAACCCCCTCTCCCATGCAACAGCATCTACTGATTCTGAAGTGAGCAGCAGAGCTCCTGCCAGCGGTCGCGGAGCATCTTCTTCCGTCTTGACTGAGGCATTTGACACCCTAATGGGAACCTCCAGCAGCATAGTGCGCCCCAGGAAACGCATTTCATCAAAGGAGGTTGTCATGACATATTTGTCATCCCCACCAGTGCACCCCACCACAGATCCTATGTCTTTTTGGCAGGAGAAGAGCGAGGAGTGGCCTGCCCTCGCAGATATTGCCAAGGAGCTACTGTCCTGCCCTCCAACAAGTGTCCAGAGTGAGCGGGTGTTTTCTGTGACGGGAAACATCCTGTCACCCCAAAGATCACAGTTGTCCCCCCAGCTAATGGAGCAGTTAGCATTTTTGAAAATAAATTTGCCAAAGCTGGGGTACCCCTCCCTTACTCTGGACATTCCTTGAACTCACTGACTGACTGTCTGCACTCTGCAGCAGAGATGGCCTCTTGGTCTTAGACTCTTTAGTTGGACCCTGTCCCTCCCCACAATCAAAGTTTCTTAAATGCCCAAAAAATATTTATACCCATTCAATTGTTGTTCGATGTGCCAAATGTAATTATACTAATCCACAAGCTGGTAAACGCTGTGGCCTGATGTTCCCCAATGTGCCCCAATAATATGCCATGTGCCCCAGTATGCCCTGATGTGCCCCAATATGCCCTGATGTGCCCCAATATGTTTGGGTGGGGGAAGGGGAGTGTTTTTGTTTTCTGCCATTGCAGAAGGGAACTAACTACTGTTATTAAGTTAAGTTATTAATAATTTATTGTTGGAGTTGCTTTATGCTTTAGAGAGACCTAATAAACATTTCTATGTTCAGTTGTACAGTAGTGTCTGTCACCTTATTCTGTCCTATATGTCTGCCTGGCTACCTTGGATGGGGAATGGGATGGGATGGGGGACAGAATGTATAGCTCGCTTTGCAACACTCCTTTTGAGTTGCGGAGCAGGCGGAGGAGGGAACTTTTTATTTCTGTGTCAATGTGGCTTATCACAGTGTGTCTATGTGTCTAGTGTGCTGTAAACATAAACACCTCCCTCAACAAAATCAAGCACTAAAGACTGCTGGTTTTATTACTTCAAAACAACTTTATTTTTACACACAAAATAAAAGTAAAAAATAATATATTAGATTTGAACAAACAAACAAAATAGCTATGGTCCTGGAGCACGCAGTGGATGCTGGTTTCATCATGATGGAGAGGCTTCTCGGCTGCTCATGGTGGTGGTAGAGCTAGTACCAGGCAATGGAGCATTGTGTCTGGAAATTGCTTCCAGCAAACATAATTTGCAATGCTCCATTGCCTGGTTCTGTTGTAGGTTGAACCGGACCCACATCCTTTCCATATCATCAGTGTGGTTTCTGATGGCACGGTGGAGGGTCCGGTTCAACCTACGATTCTCCCTCTGCATTTTTTTGTTGGCTTTGGCCAGCCTCCGCATCTCTGTCAGCAGGACAGTTGTCTGACTCGGTGTTGGTGGTGGCAACTGCGGCACTGGCTGCTCCTCTGGAGGGTGAGGCAGTGGAGGACGTACAGGGGGGGCAGCTTCCTGTGGCCCTAGAGTCTGCTTCTGGGCCAAAGGGGTCAGCTCGGTCTCATCCCGGAGCGAAATCCCGTCTGACAGGTCTTCTTGTTGATCTGAAATAGACGAGATAGCCAATGTTGATGCTAGCATTCAAAGAAATTGATTTCTAGAGATTATAATAAAAACATATTTTATTCCTTTTTATTTTGACATTGTCCTTTAAAAAATAAATACTATTTGTGTAACATATACATATATTCCTATTACAAGGAATGTATTGTAAACATCCTTTGTAATAGAAAAAAACAATGACAGGTCCTCTTTAATGTGAAATCTGGGGTCAAAAAGACCTCAGATCTCATATATTATCTACACAAAAATACAATAAAAAATTAATATAAAAAGAAATGTCATATTCTTCTCCCCCACCCAAAAAAAAAAACCCTTTAAGATTGGAGGGCAGAAGTGGACCTGATCGTCTCCACCGCCTCTTTGGCCCCTGATAAAAGTGAACTTGCGGCAAGTCCGCCGCAGTAACCAATTTTATCTGAAAGAGGACCGCCCGCTGAAGAAGATACCGGGGTTATGGCAGCTATCTGCTGCCATAACAATGGTGGTCCTCTTCAAACAGCCGACATATAACTGCGGCGGGTGGTCCTTCCTTAAGTTTTTAAGGGAACAGGTTTCTTTTTTTTTTTTAAACAAACGCTTTCAATAAAAATAGGTTTGTTTTTCTCTTTATAATATATAGCAAAGAATTTATTTTCACTACTCTTCTAAGTTCCACCCTAGTTACTAACTTACTGTTACTGGTGGCTGTCTGATTGTAGTGGCGTTCAGATACTAAGATCAGATGCATTTCCAAATATTGTAGTAATAGAATAAACAATTATAGGTTACAATACTAACAGTGGGGTCTATTTACTAAAGGAAAATACACTTTCCACTACAAGTGCACTTGGAAGTGCAGTCGCTGTAGATCTGAGGGGGACAGTCATGCAAGGGAAAAAAAACAGAATGTTTGTTTGTACACGATTGGAAGATAAAATCAGCAGAGCTTCCCCTCAATTCAGAGTTTCTCCTCAGATTTACAGCGACTGCACTTCTGGGGAGGACTTCCCCTCCAACTGTTTGTAATAACAGACAAGCGGCTGCTAGTGCTTAGCCACATTGGTTGTTAAAAAACGGCACCGGACGGGTGATGTCTGCCGCTGCAAGCATCACCCGAGTACAACACCTTGAAGCACTATATTGGTAAGTTTGTCAACGATAATTACAAAAAAAGGGGCCACCATTAATCGGTAGACCCCTAGTTTGGGGTGTGTGCTGTGTGTATGAACTTAAAAATGGATGGTTGTAGCTTTTTTTATGTGTTTGTGAACTTAGTGTGGATGATGGTGCCTTGTGTCCTTTTTTCTTTATATTGGCAGCTTGCGTATTCTAGTACTTACGTCGAGGAGAAATGGGGCGTTGCTTCCTGGCAGAAGGAGCTGATGCTGGAGGGTCTGGGATATGGCAGCTCAGGCTTTCTGTTAAGATAGAATAAAGAGTTATGGTAACCACTTCTGGACCAAGCCTATTTATGACAGTTATTGTTTACAATTTAAAATCAAAACTTTTTTCTAGAAAATTACTGAGAACCACAAACATTATAAATATATATATATATATGTGCACTGTGTGTGTATTTGCACAGCGGCCTTTCAAAAGCAATTTTAGGTGAGAAATTAACTGAATTAAAAACATTTTTTTTTACAGTAAATGTATTTAGCCCAATTTTTGGGGATATTGCGATAGTCGATGTTACTCCAAGTAAAATAGATAGATATCGAACATGTTATGGTTTAAAATTGCAAACGCTCTTGGAATCGCGATAAACTACGGTACTTAACTACTTCCCACCCGGCCACTGTACATAGACGGCCGGGTGGGAGCCGTCTACTTCTGATCTGACGTTCTGGAACGTCCTTCTGAAGTAGAGGGATCGCGCGCGTGCCAGCGCAGTGGCGCGATCCCGATGCGGCCGTGTCACCCGGACACGGCGCATCTCGGATCGGCAGGAGGGGTCGGTGATTGGCCCTCCTGATCACATGACGGCCGTGTCGAATCACAGCCGTCATGTGATGTAAACAAACAGCCGTTTGCTAGGCAATCGGCTCTCCTCTCCTCACACGGAAGTCGTTGGTGAGGAGAGGAGAGCGGATCACTCCAGCCGGCTGGTGATCAGTGAGTATTAGCTGTTTTTACAGCTTTTTACTCACTGATCACCAGTGTAGTGTCCCCACAGTGTAAACACACATGTCCCCACACATGTCCCCAAAACACACATGTCCCCTAATAAAAACACATGTCCCAAAATAATAAAAACACATGTCCCTCACATATGTCCCGGTAAAATAACATGTGTCAATGATTATCTGCACACATATGTCCGTGATCACCTGCACACAGTCATCTGTACATGATCATTTGCGTACATATGTCCGTGATCACGCGAACCAATTATTAATATACACTTAACGTAATTTTTTTGACCAAAAATATGTAGAAGAATACGTAATTTTACGTATCGGCCTAAACTGAGGAAAAAAAAATATTTATTTTTATATTTTTGGGGGATAATTTTTATGACAAAGTAAAAAATATTGATTTTTTTTTAAAAATTGTTGCTCTTTTTTTGTTTATAGCACAAAAAATAAAAACCGCAAAGGTGATCAAATAAATACCACCAAATACCACCCTATTTCTGTTCAAAAAAATACGCCAATTTTGTTTGGGAGCCACGTCGCACGACCGCGCAATTGTCACTTAAAGCGACGCAGTGCCGAATCGCAAAAAGTGCTCTGGTAAGGAAGGGGGGAAAATCATCGGGGGCTGAAGTGGTTAAATACAATAAATAGATGTTTGTTATTATGTTTGCTTTGTGTTGGTTAGGTAGGTAGTAGGTACTCACCACTGCCAGAATATTGAGGGGGGCATGAAGCAGAAGCAGCTGTTCCTGTTCCCTCCTCCACGGATGATGACATTGATCGATCTGGAAAACATGAATGTAAAGCAAAACGTAAGTCTCACATGCCGCAGTCATAAAAAATATAGTGAGCTGCAAACAACAACCATATAACTGCAATATATAATGATAGATTTTATTTTACTCACCAGCTCTCAGTCTCTGGTGCTTGGCGGCGGATCTGGCACTGGCAGTGCTCACTCCAGGGGGCGGGGCATCTTCGTGAAGTAGGAGGCCATCCTTAAGCTCTGCCTCCCACTGTCTAAATAAGACAGTCTTGCCTCCTCCAGTGGCCTGCCTCTCAATTTTTTTATGGACAGAGGCCCGACAATCATAAAATCTGCAAATGAAAATAGTATATTTAGTAAATATACACACGTTAATATTATTTTTATTTTACATGTTACTTTTCTGTGTCTGTCTGTGTCAAATAAATATATTAAATATATTTGTGTTACGTTCAAATCAGTTTATTACTCAAAGCCTACTGTGTGTGTTTTTCACAAATATGGGGTGTGTTCTAAGAGTGATATAAAATTTGAATAATTATTACCTGTGCCTGACACCAGCGGTGGTCCTGCGAACCTTGGACAGGGCATTCACAGAGTCCCGGACTCGATCCCAGGCTGCTGTCTTCTGGGCAGTAGGGACGTTGAGGCTGAACAATGTGGCCTTGTCCCTCCTAACAGCAGCCACCAGAGCAGCGTTTTCCTGGGGGGTAAAGACTGGCCCCCTTGTTGATGACGTCATCGTCTTCTGCTGCTGCTTGCGTTTGGTTCGCTGGTGGTCGCCGGTGTCAGACATTTCATCTTCTGATATGGGGGGGGGCATACGCCTCTTTTTTTGGCCATGCTCCCGCTCCCGCTCCACTCCACTTCCATGGCCATGCTCCCTTCCACTCTTCATCTCCTCTTCACGCCTCCTCTCCCCTCCGCGCTTCCTCTCCCTGTCCCCCCTCCGCGCTTCCTCTCCCTGTCCCCTCCGCGCTTCCTCTCCCTGTCCCCCCTACTACGCTTCCTCTCCCTGTCCTCTCTACTATGCTTCCTCTTCTCTACTCTTCCCTCCTCTCTCCTCAACCCCCCACTGATCCTCCTCTCACCCCCACTCCAGTCCCCTCCACTCCTGTGCTCCCCTCCACCCCCTGACCCTCCACTCCTCTCTCCTCCACTCTTCTCCCCTCCACTCATCCGATCCCCTCCACTCATCCGGCGCTCCCCTCCACTCATCCGATCCCCTCCACTCATCCGATCCCCTCCACTCATCCGGCGCTCCCCTCCACTCATCCGATCCCCTCCACTCATCCGGCGCTCCCCTCCACTCATCCGATCCCCTGAGTCCTCTCCACTCTCACTCACAACAACAACTTTCAAACCAACACTCTCACTCACACATACATTCTCACTCCCAGACATTCTAATTCCACACAAATCACAAATTCAGTCCACACAAAAACAACAACCACAACTCCAACAATACCACTCTCTCTGCTCTCAGTCTCTGCTCTGCTCTCTGCTCTGCTCTCTCTCTGTTCCTCCCTCACTACACTACAGTCACACGGAGTCACACGGTCTCTCTAAATTACATCCAGGGGCCGGCCTCTCAAAACTACATCCAGGGGCGGAGACTATAGGCACATGTCAAAAACGAAAGTAAAGAATAAACGAGATTTCGAATAGTTACGAATAACAGCGATGTATTAGAAAAGTACGAATCCATTCGACGCATGCAGCGCCGCAGCGCCACTGTGTCAGACATGTAAATTTACGAATCAACGACCAAAAAGAAAAAAGTTACGAATGTACGAATCCATTCGAAGCGCGTTAGCCAGCGCCATTGTGAGAGAGTGAGAGACACGTAAAATGACGAATCAGTAAACCAAAAAAAAAAAAAGTTACGAATCCATTCGAAGCACGTTAGACATCGCTATTGTGAGAGAGAGACGCGTAAAATGACAAATCAACAAACCAAAAAAAATAACGAATTTGAGAATCCATTCGAAGCACGTTAGACAGCGCCATTGTGAGAGAGTCAGAGAGACACGTAAAATGACGAATCAACAAACAAATAAAAAAAGTTACGAATCCATTCGAAGGACGTTAGACAGTCACAGCGCAATTGTGAGAGAGAGACACGTAAAATGACAGATCAACAAACAAAGAAAAGTAACGAATTTAAGAATCCATTCGAAGCACGTTAGGCAGCACCATTGTAGAGACACGAAAAATGACGACTGAACAAACAAAAACAAAAAAAGTTAAGAATGTACGAATCCATTCGAGGCACGTTAGACAGGGCCATTGTGAGAGAGACACGTAAAATGACAAATCAACAAACAATAAAAAGTAACGAATTTAAGAATCCATTCGAAGCACGTTAAGAATAAGCAGCGCCATTTTAAGAGACACGGAAAATTACGAATCAACAAACCAAAAAAAAAGTTACGAATGTACGAATACATTCGAAGCACGTTAGACAGCGCCATTGTAAGAGAAAGAGAGACATGTAAAATGACCAATCAACAAACCAAAAAAAGTAACGAATTTACAAATCCATTAGAATAACGTTAGGCATAGGCAGAGCTATTGTCTACACAGTACACACACACACAATAGACTGTTGTTATGCAACCTTAATACGTTTTCGGATATTATTCGTAGAGTGTCGCTATTCGTTAACCAAATTAACGATTCTTACGATTCGTACGAAATCCGTATTTCGTACGAATCCGAATTAAATTCCGTATACGAAACCCGAATTACGAATTTTTTTGGATACGAAATAAAACGGAACGAAACGAAACGTATTTTTTGACGGATCCCATGTCTACTAATCAGTGCCCATCACTGTTTGCAAAATTTTATAACAAAAAACTTTTTATCTTTTTTTTAAATTTTCGGTCATTTTTTGTTTATTTAGTAAAAAACAAAAAAAACACAGTGATAATTAAATACCACCAAAAGAAAGCCAGATTTAACCACATCAATACTGGGCACTTTCGCCCCCTTCCTTCCCAGACCAAGTTTTAGCTTTCAGCGCTCTCGCACTTTCAATAAGAATTGCGCGGTCATGCAATGCTGTACCCAAATAACATTTTTTTCATTTTGTTCGCACAAATAGAGCTTTTATTTGTTGGTATTTATTCACGACTCCGTTTTTTATTTTTCGCGATATAAGCAGAAAAAATCGGAAATTTAAAAAAAAAGCAATATTTTCTTTATTCTATTTTAAAAGAAATCCAATAAAACCAAATTTTGTCATACATTTAAGCCAAAATGTATTCTGCTACGTGTTTTTGGTAAAAAAAATTCCATTAAGTGTATAATAATTGGTTTGTGTGATCACAGACATATGTACGCAAATGATCATGTACAGATGTGTGCAGGTGATCACGGACATATGTGTTCAAATGATCATTGGGACATGTGATTTTACTGTTATATATGTGGGGGACATGTGTTTTGGGGATCATTACTATGTGGGGACATGTGTGTGTTTATTGTGTGTTTACTAGTGTGTTTACACTGTGGGGACACTAGACTGGTGATCAGTGAGTAAAAAGCTGTAAAAAACAGCTCCTACTCACTGATCACCAGCCGGATGCAGAGATCCGCTCTCCTCAGCGATCACTTCCATGTGAGGAGAGGAGAGCCGATCGCCTAGCAACCGACTGTTTGTGTACATCACATGACGGCTGTGATTGGACACGGCCGTCATGTGATCAGGAGGGCCAATCACAGAGCCCTCCTGCCGATCTAAGATGCGCCGTGTCCAGGTGACACAAGCGCATCGGGATTGCGCCACTGCGCAGGAGCGCACGTGCGCGATCCCGCTCCTTCTGAGGGATGTTCCTGAGCATCCACTCAGAAGTAGAGATAGCCCTACAGCTACAGTTACAGATCCATAAAGTGAGACCTCACCACAAAAAACTGTGAGTGGAAGTGAGGTGCAATGAAGTTGAATGATTCTGCTTTACAAAAGTGCAAAGCGAGCTTGAGTGAAACAATAGGCAATTCAAATATCCAATTGCGTTCAAAGAAATATGAAAAAAAAAATAGAGCTTCTCCTTGACAGAGTTAGATCTTTGAAGGTAACAAAGGTTCCCTTAAGCTCAAAGTACCTTCATCATCTTTCATATGGTTATCTGTATTTTGACAATTGCAGGCACTAACACACAGAACGGAGTTTCACCCACTTGAAACTCAAAGAGAAATACATTTATTCAACCCATTTGGCATGTTGGGCCCAGAGTATAAACACTACTTCATCAAATGTAACAATTCATTTCAAGCATGTGTAGTTTTCTAGAAATAGGCCAGTTAATTCAAACACTAACTAGGTGACATGCAAAAGCATTGTAGTCCTCTCAGGAAAACAAGCAGATTTTACATTTGCAAAGCATTTTACAGTACAATAGAGCAGTTAAACACGGCACATGGCAGATACGCTCTTTGTTCTTTGTTTTTTATACTAGAATTATCTCAATTGCTAAAGTGCTACATCTTCAGGGACTTAAAGATTGAAACACTAAAACATATTGTGCATTTTTCCTCCATTTTCTGCTTCTTGCTGTGTTACATTATACAATAGTTTGAGTACACTGTTTATGTGCCTCCGGGAAGGTCGGTGATACAATAACAATTCATTAAGTGTTATTTAGCAAAGTGAATATGCTTACAGTAACAAAAATAAGAACAATGTTTTTCAATTACCAAAATGAACCATGTGAAAAATGACTAACATGACAATGCAAAGATGTTCATGCTACATAAAAGATATTAATGTTTTGTTGTTAAAAAAAATATAACATTAAATTAAATCTACAAACTGGTTTCCTCTCCCTCAAGTGCTAAATCTGCCAATACTGAATAATATTTATTGTACTCTACAAAATAACTTAACTACAAATGAAAGCAAATTCCCAAAATGGCTGAGCGATTCCCGCACTTGTACAATTCTGATACTTGGATCATGTTTCTGTCAAGGCAAATTAGGTCAATGTATCTGAATGGAGAGTTGTGGGATAATAAAACATAACAGAGGACATTATTAACTGTTGCATTTTTCATTGTTTTCTTCAATGACATGTAAGAGAATATGTACAGTATTAATGTTAAGCAGAAGACTGTACTTTTACTGTTGCATGAAAAAAATAATACAACACAAGACATTTAGTACTTTACTACACTGTTATGGACTTCCCTGCACTCTTGACCACTTCGGTTCTCACACCTGTTTAGTTTATATGGACAAGAGCAACATTTCAGAAATGGGCTTAGTGAATTACTACATCCATAGTAAGTAAAGTGGTTGTAAAGGCAGAAGTTTTTTTTTAATCTTAATGCATTCTATGCATTTGCGTGCAGTGGCCCCCTTTTGTGTGCAGCAACCCCTCTCAGCCCCCCCAATACTTACCTCAACTCCATCTCGATCCAGCAATGTTGCACGAGAGACTCGGCTGTCCTCTCCCTCCTCATTGGCTGAGACAGCAGCGAAGCGCCATAGGCTCCTGCTGCTGTCAATAAAAGTCAGTGAGCCAATGAGGAGAGAGAGGGGGTGGGCCGGGCCACAGCTCCATGTCTGAATGGACACACAGAGTTGCGGCTCAGGTCAGGTGCAACATAGCGACCTGCTGGCTGTGGGGGCACTAAACAGGAGGAATGGGCAAGGAGCGCCGAAGAGTGACCCAAGAAGAGGAGGATTGGGGCTGCTGTGTGCAAAACAAGTGCACAAGGCAGGTAAGTATAACATATTTGTTATTTTTTAAAAAAAGGAGACTTTAGAATCACTTTAATGCAGCTGCTATGGGCCCAAAGGGCTGAGAGGCCCAGCCAATGTCCGAAACAGCAGTGCAAAATTGCTGGCTTAGGCGTCAGGTGAGGACTTCTTGTATATTAATCCTAATCCACCCACCCAAATCAGCTTATTGTCAACTGACTGCCAAGAAAAAGTGGCTTCCTATGGGGGCTCTCTTAAAAGAGGTGGAGCCAGGAGCACTGTCTGGGGACCCCAGAAGAGGAGGATCAGGGCTCCTTTGTGTGAAACCATTGCACAGATCAAGTAAGTATAATATGCTTATTATTTAAAAAAAAAAAAAAAAAAAAAAACACCAAGGTTTACAATCACTTTAAGGCTTTCTTTCTGGTACCATTGCTTTCCAAGTCAAAAAGTGAACAAATAGAAAAAAAAAAAACATATATAGTACCTCCTAGCATTGCTAGTGTGCTAGAGTTAGATTGTTTGTGAGTGCAGGTAAAGTTGTGCAGGCTTGGCTTGATCCCTCTGGAATGGGGGTTGGCAACCTGTTGATCGTGATTTACCTGTCAATCGAGGACAGGTGACAGGTAGAATGCAACCCTTTCTTTGCGACCCCCTGGAGTCTGGACAGGAGCAGTGTCAAAATTTACTGGATCAATCCCCTTTCCTCCTGTAGCAGCTAAAAGGCAGCTTCTCCTCTCCCACCCACCAGCATTCAGCTGCTGACGGAAGAAAGGGAATCGGTTCCAGTAAGTCCCTCTCTACCTTCCCTCTTCCCCTTCTTTCAGCTACCCAGTTCCCTCTGTGTTCCCCCCTTCTCCCCCCACCGATATAAAGATATAATCCACTATGGGAGGTTACCATTAGGGGGTTTTTGGTTGTATATATAATTTAATTCATATTAGATTAGCGATTTATGCATTTTAATATTGTATAATATTGTGTTTTATTTGTAATAAACGTTGTTATGTGCCATCACTGTCCTATTTAGCATGTATCAGCCGGATTGGCAATTAGTTGCAATTCATGGGAATCGTTGCTGGGTCCTATGTTGTTTATATATAGGTTTAGACCACCAAAAAAGTTTGTTATGGACTTTTTTGCTCATTATGCACTTTGCATGTGTTAATGGTTTTATTTATTGTTTTGTCAGATGCGCTCTCTTATTTATGATTTAGCGCTGTACTTTCTATATATTCATAATAAACAATTTATTTAAGTTATGAGTTCATAAACAAAAATTACCATTAATTAAATTAGAATTACCACTAGGGAAAAAAAAACCTCTCTGATTACTAGGCAATCAAGTCAGTCAAAACTCAATTGCTTTGATAAGTGCTTTCAATCTAACACTAAACATGCATACAAGAGGGAGCAGTGGGACAACAGCATCAGTGTACTCCTGCTCATTTACTGTGCAGTCGTAGACTGGGACAGGTCCTGGACCAGGCTATATTGTTCAACCATGATGTAGGATACTGAGTGATCCAGAACCTGAAGTTGCTGTCTGGCAACAGTACATGGATTATAAGACTAGCTGTATAGCAAGTGCAGTTACCTAGTCTGCCTGTCATAGATGTCTCTGTCTCAAAATAGTTGCTGATAGGGAATTATGTAAGTGGGTGTTAGGTTTCCTTTTAGACTGAGCCTTCCTGTAGTGATGTAATGAGTGGAGTTAGCGCCCATGTATATGCCAGGTTGGGAAAAGCCTTGTGCAGAGGGGGCATGGCGGCCAGTCACCCAACACCTATGTGGATGTAGTCATCACAGATAAGGTCCTGCATAATGCCATCCCTTTATAGTTGGTGGAGGCTAAGAGGTTGCAAAAAGGCCTTTTAGACTCAGTGAGTGCCATCCCCCTAGAGGTCCTGGGAGAAGTGAACAGAAGCTAGAGCGGCAGCAGTTCTGTCTCTGGAACGACATGTAGGAAGTCATGAGCTGGATGCAGAAAGCCTAAGTCAGAGCCATTTGAGTGAGTACTAATGACTCTGTAAAGAGAGAGAGAGATTGTGTAAAGGGAAGATAGCATGCTAGTGATGTGCCATGTGCTGCTTTGGTACGTCCACTATATGTGATTGGCAAAGAATGCCAAGCAACCCTGGATAGTATGTCAGTGTGATTTGATTTCTTACTGCCATCTTGAAGAACATCAGTAAAGGGCAGAAGCTACAATATTTATGTGGACATTCCTTTGTTTTGAATATAAGACTAATGGCCTGGAGATGTTGTGGAAAGGCTTCTGGCAAAGAGTGGGGCATAATATGGTGAAGGCTTACACACTACCAGCAGTGGGTCCCTGTCCTATCTAGAAATTTCCATGGTCGACCACTGTGTCTACGTTTCTCAGCGTTGCTTAAGCATTGGTGTCCTCAATGCTGAGAAATACACGCAGATACTTATCCATCATGCCATACAATCAGGGAGGCAAGTGAATGGCTCCAATTGTATTCTGCAGCAGGACAACAACCACAAACATACAACCAATGTTATTAAGAACTATCTTCAGTGCAAAGGAGAACAAGGATTCCTAAAAGTGAAGGTTTGGCCCCCACAGAGCCCTGATCTGAACCTAATCGAGTCTGTCTGGGGTTACATGAAGAGACAAAAGGATTTGAGGCAGCCTACATCCACAGAAGACCTGTGGTTAGTTCTCCAAGATGTTTGAAGCAACCTACTTGTCGAGTTCCTTCAAAAACTGTGCAAGTGTACCTATAAAAATTGATGCATGTTTTGAAGGCAAAATGTGGTCACGTCAAATATATTTGATTTGGATTTCTCTTCTGTTCATTTACTTTCCATTTTGTTTATTAATAAAAATTAACTATTACAACGTCTATTTCTGATAGCATTCTTAATTTACAGCATTTTTTCACTGCCTAAAACATATGCAGAGTACTGTATATATACAGAGATTTCTTTTCTAACAGATGGACATCATCAAAGGTCTATGGGCAGCTTTAAATGAAACCATATAATATTGTTATTGCCTTTTTTCAATAATACAGTCAATAGAGTTATCCCACATACATTTCACAAAGCATTATTAATAATCTGCTACTTTTTGACAGAGATTAATCTTCTAACAAGGGAAATGGCAGAAATCTTACAATGTAGTAAACGAAAGGTGAAAGGAGATAACTTCAGCATATCAAGAACATTCAAGATATTGGAAGCAGCACACAACAATCAGATAAAACATCCAGCATATAGAAATATTCTGACATGCAAGATAGTCATATTAGAACATTTATTATCTGAGCAGCTACAGTAATAGCTGCAAAAGAGGGAACTCGGGAGATTGTGCTACTGGTTATGTTGTTTATTGGCATTTAACCTGATTGTTGTATATGATAGAGATCTGTCCTGGTAAAAAAAAAGTGTCATGCATTTTTCAGATTACCCAAAGGATTTAATACAATACCACATGGAGCCTCTGTATGAAAATGCAAAAGTGTATTCTTTTTTTGTGTGTTTTGCATAGAGTAAGGAAGGGTTAACACCCTGCCTGTTTTTTTTTTTACCATCTGTGTCCCATTTTACTTCCTGCCCCAGGAAGCAAGAGTAAATCTCTACAAATTGATGGAATTCCTATTGTAGCAAGGTCTCGGGTCACCTTTGGTCTAATGAGAACCTCTAGAGTTAGGGACAGCTGACATTCTTCTGTGGGTTACAAGGTAAAGGTATAATGCAAAGTAGATTCATGGGCGCCAGACTCTTCTTGAATGCAAAGAGATTTATTTTCTCTTTAACAGAACTCTGGGAGAGAGGGTTTAGGGCCAGGACACCCTTTAGTAGTTGCAATGGTGATTAGCAGACTCCGAGACTGATATAGGCAGACAGCCATGCAGGGAAAGGCACCCAGCAGGGCACCACATCTACATGTGTAGGACTGCTGTCTCCTAGAGCATTTGTCTTATAACAGTTTCTAACACAAGTTGTAACACACTTCTGTATTTCCTCTACAATCGCTTCTTGTACATCTTTACTCCACTGAGCTCCCAGTCTTTGTCACTAAACTACTAGACTTGCTGATACACTGCCACTGGATCTCCTGAGCTCTTTTAACCTTCTCACTGAGTATCTTCCTCCAGTGTCACCCCTGCTTCCCTGGTAGGTCCCTAGATTGGCACTCACAGATACTCCTCAAGCTTCACCCCACTGGCCTGCTCAGTCCCTGGCTTGGCACACAAGGCTGCTCTGCAAGTGTCACCTCCGCTAGCTGGGTCCCTGGCTTGACACCTGCTGAAGTTTCCCAATTCTTCACAATCCCCAGTTGGCGAGAATACTGCTCTGGTACTTGCTTCAGCTACTCACAGTGGTCCCTGGTAATAAGGCGGATGGATCCTTAGTGGCGACAGCTTTCCCTCTACCTCCAACCACGACAGATTCTCTGACCGGCAAAACCGGCACTTCTGGTTGGACTGCAAGCTGCAATCCCAACCCTATGCTGCACTCTTGCTTCTGGATAGGCCCTCAGACAGCCTAGCAGTAGCAGCTAGATGTCCCCAGGATAGGCCTCAGGCTCTGGCCTAGCAGCCCAGGGCAGCACAACACCATCCAGCAGTTTAACAGGACAGATTCCACTCAGAACAGGCTGAGCCATGGTTGACCAAAGAAGTTGAGTGCACGTGCTCAGCATCATATCCAGAGGTTGTCTTTGGGAAAATAGACGTATGAGTGCTGCCAGCATTGCTGCAGAGGTTGAAAGGGTTGAGGGGTTAGTCTGCCAGTGCTCAGACCATAAGCTGCACACTGCATCAAATTTGCTGTCGTCCCAGAAGTAAGCCTCTTCTAAAGATGCCGCACAAGAAAGCCTGCAAATAGTTTGCTGAAGACAAGCAAACTAAGGACATGGATTACAGGAACCATGTCCTATGGTCTGATGAGACCAAGATAAACTTATTTGATTTAGATGGTGTCAAGCGTGTGTGGCGGCACTTAGTTATTTTGAGGGGACAGCAAATTTACACTGTTATACAAGCTGTACACTCACTACTTTACATTGTAGCAAAGTTTAATTTCTTCAGTGTTGACACAAGAAAAGATTTAATACATTTTTACAAAAATGAGAGGGGTGTACTCACTTTTGTGAGATAATGTATATTGTCTAGTCACACAGGATTGGAGAGATAGATATATAGTTATGTTTTGTTTTTGTGTTAATTTTCTTTTTTATCAGCACAAATTTTGGGCTTTTGACCAGACAAGTCTGCCCTATTGGGCATTTGCTCCCTGTCACTGGGATTGTTGCTTGTGGCCCATCTTGATTTGACCCGTTTATCTGCATTTACATACTTCTCAGCATTTCTGACCAGGTCGGAGTGAGGGGTACCGGCATCTTTCTTGACATTGCTAAATGTTCTGCTCTCATATCAATTGTGAGTCAGTGGACAAAAAAATAAAGAATTTATATGTGTTTATTGTATATGAATTGTATATTATGCATATATTTTTTCTTTTCAGTTGTTACAAACCACACATATCCCCTGAACATTGAAAAAGCTAATACAGGGGAAACGCATCGGGAGAGTTTTTCATTCCCTGCTGTAACTTATGTTAGATCTATAGTGACAATAATATTTATATGATTTGTCTTATCTGTATGACACTATATACAGGTATTGAAACTCAACTTCCAGGGTGTTTGTTATGGTTTCAATACTATGTGTAGGGACAAAAAGTCATGCCTTTAAAGTGGAAGTAAACCCCCCTATCGTTTTCAGCCAAGGAAGCTGCCATCTTTGCCTCTGCTTAACCTTCAACTGCCACGGTGCTGCACATGTGATCCGTTATAACACCAGCCATTGGATGGTTTGACTGTTTGGTTGAGAGCACAGCCAATGTGCAGTTAGCATTCCCGACATGCCTTTTTTTTTAAACTGTTAAATCGATGGGTTTACTTCCGCTTTAAGGGGTTGTACCCCTAGTATGTCTTTTGTGTCTTTTTTACTATTTTTGTAATAAAAACTTTTTTATTCTCAATTATATATTGACATTTATTCTGTGAGGGGGTTCCCAGCACCTCTAAAGTCCCACTGTGTATTGTATGTTTTCCAAAAAAATAAAATACTGTACATAAGAGAACATGAATTACAGTGCTTTATTTCAGAAACAATACCCAGAAATAATGTACAGACTTTCCCCACAATATGTAAGTCCTTTTAAAAGGCCACAATTTAAGAGAAAGAAACCAGGCAGGTTTAGAATAAAGAAATAAGAATTAGAGTGCATTATTTCATACAAAAATCCAGAATTATTGGACAGGCTTGATGAACACTATGTTATGTTTCACAGGGAAACAATAGGGAGGTGATCAAGAATCAACATTAGAATGTATTATTTCACAGAAAAAGAGGAATATACAGAATATTGTAGTGTTTACATGCACAGTATTTAGACAATCATACTAGGTCACATTTTGACCCTTGCCAGACAGCTTTTAATGACAACATAAACATTAGAGTATACCTTATATATAACATATAATACACACAGTTCACTGAACCCCCCCCCCCCCCCCAATGTACAATGTTTAAACACTTTGACTAAGCTACTTTTTCAACTTTACCCAAACCAGGCATTTCTAAATCCGGTAATCACCATAAGAGTGTATGTAATTGCTGCACAAAAGCCCCCAAAATACAATATTGTAATGAGTGCATGTGTAGTTTTTTAACACTTTGACTAGACTGCTTTTTCAATAGAATTACAGTGTATTTATTTCACTCTAAAATTCCCACAAAATATAGAAGTGAGCATGTGCACAGTCCTTAAACACGTTAAATAAAAAACGTTAAATAACGTTTTAAAAAACGTTAAATAAAAAAACAAAGCCCTACGCACAATAGGTTACCTTTCTTTATGCTTTCTACTTTCTCTAACCTTTTTTGTACTCTTTCACTCATCTACTACAGGACTTTACAAAACAGAGTGCGGGAGTTAAAAAAAGCTTTCTGTGTCATAAGGGTGCAGGAAACAAGCAAAGTCATGTGCGCTACATTAACAAACAGATAGACTTTTCCTAGAGTCAAACAGAAACTGATGCAAGTTCCATGCCTAATTAACAAATGGATTGTGTCAGTTAAAAAAAACAAAACTGCCACATATTCTGTTTTCTTATCCAAATTCAAATTATCTTTCACATCTGATCTTGTTTTGAATTGTCTAATTTCTTGTGTAACTGCTCTGGCAAAACAAACAATCATAGAAACTGCAAACAAAGGGATAATGGACTTTTTCCACAAATTCTCTTCCTCTAGATTAGTAACCTGTATATATTGATTAATTAATTGATTAGTCATCCTATCTGATTCTCCAACTCATGTCCAGGGCCAGATCCAACATTAAATTGAGAAATTCCTCTTCTATGTTACATGTGTTCCTCCCTTCTCCCAGAGATCAGTTAAGTCTCTAAGAGAGTGATATTCCCATATACTGACTTGAAACCAATCACCAAAACTGAATCCTATCATAGGTGGTGTCTCTAATTTCTTAGTATGTAAGACAATAGATCTGAGCAAAAAGATAAACATCTTTCAGTACCCCAAAAGTATTCCCCATAAGGGTCTGATAAAATGATAATCCTCTGTACTTTGTATGAACTGTTGTGATTGGCTCTTGAAAACTGTGTACTAACTATTAGATTATCGTACGATTGCTTAAATTTTCTCATCATGTCTAGTAGACAATGGGGTCCAAGTGTTCACAATTCACAATTTTTAGTTCCTTCTTTCACCCTGCTTGTCAAGTACTGGTCCATCCCATACTTCTTGGAGTGTGGCGTTTTCATGGAAAAGTGAGTTTTCTAGAAGTGCTGTTAAGAGACACATTTACAATGTTGGATTAAGTGAATTAATACTAATGAACTGGTGTGAAAAAAAAGAAGCCTTTGGTACTACCTTAATTTATCTATACTACTTTAACTGACTTTGGCAGTGGTACTCCACAAAATCTTGAAGGTAACATAAAGTGAGAGTGAAAAAATAAATGCATATCCAATTTTTGATTTAATAACAATGAAAATGATGTGGTATCTGCTGCAATAATTCACTATTGCATTCTGTACAATTTTAATGTAATAAATGCAAAGAAGGTTACTATTTAAATAATGCAATTTTAAGATGTCGATAGGAAGAAACTATTTGAAAAACAAGGTCATAAAATATCTGGTGGTGACAGTTGCTTTTGTTTTATTGGATTATTTATTGCATGCATCACATAAAAAGCTTTTTAATATACACAGTGCATAGCTAAGGGAAGTGACAAGTATAGAGGACATGATGTAGAATTGCATGGTCCTTACACATAATAAAATATTACAAGTAATAGGTATACATTCCATCCTGTTAACGTTGTAGAAAGTATTCTAAATGATTTCTCTGCAGTGAAGGAGCAAGGACATATATTAACATATACAAGAGTTTGGCCATGCTATAAAAAACTGCAAAACATATACAAGCTCTAAATATTGGAAATGATTGCTTCAATGTGAGGCTACACCTGGAAGGCATACAAATTACTAAACTTATACAGTGTGGGCAAAATATGTTTAAGTGTGTTGTGATTATCAAATCAGAAATGGTGGGTATATAATACATTTTGTTAAATGAACTCCCATTTATGGTTAGATACTGTCAGTAGAGCTTTGCAATGGGAAAAAAGTATCGAAGATGAATTGAACTTTTGTTACCTACAATCTAGTTATCTGCAACCATTGTTTGAAAGCCACATGTGACTTGTAATTTTTTTGATGCTGCTCATAGCATGCTTCTAAGCAGGTCTTTATTTTGCATGTTGGAACCCCCACTGCACTACTCATGAAAATTAAAATCTAATTTGCAGTATATAAGGGCATCAAATTGCTTAACTGCGCAATGACATCATCACGTTGCACGTGTGCAATGTTCTTAGTAAAGGGAAAGAAAGGACTAAGGCCCCCCTTTTCCCTCTGAAGTGAGTGGGACTTGAATACTGCCCACTTTTCAGAATATACAAGAGTCTTCAGCCCTATGTAGTTAATGCAATGCTGACATCTGCTTACTTCCCGAGTTGAGACTGAGGAACTTCAAATGCATTTTTTATGGCTACCATCATTACTCTTTCCTACGGGACAGTCTCTTTGGTGTAAGCAATATTGAAAATAGCTCCCCCTTTTTCTTCCTTTCTTAAAATGAGCTGGTATTTTTTATGCATTTTGAGTACTGCTACAAATATATTGGAGGGGATAGTAGGAGAGTTCTGTATATACCCAAGTATTTTGGATTATAGAGTATTTTTTGCAGTGTTGTTTGTCCCAATATTTTTAAGGTAGAATATCATTTTTATTCACATATTTTTATAGGGACATTAAGAACAATAAAAACAATAGCAAGCTCTGTGTCACAAAAGCAAAAAAGCAATGTCACACATCAAAAGACAAATAGATGCAGAATCAGACAGAAGTTTTCTGAGCAAACAATTGGCCCACTTATATCTACACACCTAGATATGTGCAGTAAGACCAAAATGAAAAACAGGCTTATCATATCTGCAGAATAAATAATACAATATATACTATCATATATAAGTCAAAGAGAGGGGAGAGAAAAGACAGGAAAAGAGAGAGAAACAAACACAGAGAGACTAGGGATGGGAGCTGGCAATCCTTGGACCACAATCAAAAAATGGGAACTATGGGTAAAAGAAAGAAAAAGGAAAAACACAATAAAACTGTCTTCAAAATAGTATCTTTCCCAATACTACAAGCTAGCTGAGAGCAGAGCCATCTGGGTGAGAAAGATGCCCCCCCAAAAAATGTAAGTAGGAACCAGTAGTTTTAGTTTATCTAATGCAGAATAGTGCATCTATATAACCCAAAAGACTTTACATTTCTCGAAGTTGTCAGAGGCTCTTGCTAAGGTTTTCCTCTATCTGCATAGTACTATTAATGATGTCCACCCACTGGGTCAGAGGACGGGTAGGGGTGGAAGAGGATTTCAAGTATCTAGAAATAAGTTAACGAGCGGAGAGGAAAAAAACTTAAAAGACCTTAAAGACCCCGGTAAAATAGATACAGTAATAGGGCAATTTCTGGTGATGGGGTAAGACTCACTGTAAATCTCATTGTATATTCTGAAAATCTTATTCCAAAAAGAGATTATGTCACACCCCCACCATATGTGTAGATACATCCTTCTATCTTTAGCACAATGCCAGCACCTGTCGGAGAAAGAGAGATTGGGTCTCTGTACCATCTAGAGATCAATGTGTAGTTATTTCCTGTACAGCACGATATAGATGACTCATGAGTGAAGGTGAAGGCCGTATTCCATTCCTTGGGGGAGATCTTGTGTCCCAGGTTCCTAAACCAAATTATGAAAAAGGTAGGCAAGGTCCCAGGAGTATGTGATCCGATAGATTTATATACCGTGGGGAGACTATGGTGGGGGGCTTCCGAGGGGGAACACAGTTGTTCAAAGTCCATGAGGGGGACTGTGTATCTGGCCTGTAGAGTATAATAATGTACAGAATGCCAAAAGTTGAAATGTTACAAGCCAGTTCAAGGGGCAAGTGCCCTGGGCGTTACAAGGGAGAAACATACCAGAAGTCGAGTGAACAAAATAATGTGCTGTAGGCCACATAGATTTATCATAAAAGCCAAATGTAGATACATGCGTACTGTTAATTTGAAAGGCGATGAATAGGAATTTTCAGGTGCTTGAAATAAACAATTATTAACAACAGTCATAAAAAGTTAACAATTTATTGAATCATCGCATTAAAAATTCCATGTTAAAAACAAGTGAGTTAGTAGCGAAAATGTGTTCATTTACAATTGCTATTATGCAATGCAGGATATAAAGAAGAGTACTTTTTTTTCCTGTGTTTAGGAATCCAAATAAGTTTTTATCCTAGAAGCTGGACTAAATCTGCAAGATGGCCACCAGAGACATTCACCTTTTGTACCTCCCACCCGGCTGGTGTGTGATGTCCCTGGCCAGGCGCAGGTGCTCAGCGTGACACTGTGCATGTGTCAAGGCCATGAGTCACTTCCCGAGCGTCCGCACATACTGGGTCCAAGTGTCTAATGATAGACGGTGCCACCTCTGGTCCAAAGAATGAGGCGGGTGCCAGTCAAAGACCAGATGGAAGCAGTCGGCGCCACCTACAGTGGAAGCAGGGAAATATTTGCCAACGTGATGGAATTGGAGGACAAACAAGCAGACCACAGACCATTTGGCTTCTGGAAAACCAATAAATGTTGGAAGGGGGAGAGAAAATAGACCAAGGGCAGGCACAGTGAGCCAGTGGCACTAATACTTGACACTGGTCAATTCAAACAAGGTGTACATGCCCACACACCAAAAAAACCTAGGGACGATGCCTAAAGAAGGTTGATTTGTTGGATATTATAGTGCATTAAAAAAATTCCTCTCAGTCTGTTTGTCTCTATTTGCACTGCAGCAATTAGAGGGAGTATATGAGGAGGTAGGGAGCCTCTTCCCAACAACCCTGGCCATTGGTTGTCGGGGTCTGCGGGTGGGGGACTTATTGGAATCTGGAGGCCTCCTTTAACAATGGGGGGCCCCCAGATCCGGCCCCCCCTATGTGAATGGGTATCAGGTACATTATTGTTTTCTATTTTTCAGGTCCATCGGGCGGCGTGATTGAAGGTGGATGGATATCGTGGGACACTTTTTTTTTCTTTTTTAGTAAGGGAATTGTCAAAAACTGTCTGCTGTGGTTTCTACTTTTTGACACTTTTTTGGTGAATGGGTTGGGGTACAATATACCCGATACCCATTCACATATGAGAGGGATCTGGGGAATCTGCAGACCCCCGACAACCATAGGCCAGGGTTGTCGGGAAGAGGCTTTTGTCCCCATCAACATGGGGACAAGGTGCTTTGGGGGCATCCCAAAGTCCCCTCCCCATGCTGAGGGCAAGCAGCCTGGTATGGTTCAGCTCACTCGACACCCCCTCTCCTGGCCTGCCAGGCTGCTTGCTCGGATAAGGGTCTGGATTTTGAGGGGAACCCACGCCAAATTTTTTTTAGTTTTGGTGTGGAGTTCCCCTTAAAATCCATAGCAGACCCAAAGGGCCTTAGTGGTATTATATTTAGCCTCGTGCCTTGGGACAAAGCCCACTTGATCCTTTTGTATAACATGAGACAAAAGAGGGGAGAGCCGATTTGCAAGGATCTTAGGAAATAGCTTTATGTCAATGTTCAATAGAGAAATGGGCTCATGACTGTTACATAAGGAGGGGTCTTTGCCTGGTTTGGGAAAATGGCAATCTGTGCCTGGAGAAGTTGTAATGAAGGATGGTAGTCATCGTCAATAAAATTCTTCTTTGATAATATAGGGGACAACAAGGGGGCAAAAGTCTTATAAAAATGGGGGCAAAACCATCAGGGCCAAGGCATTTGCCATTCTTCAGGCTATTAATGGCCTATTAAAAGTCAAGCTCAGTAAGTGGGGAGTCTAACTCTTCGGAGTCTGAAGAGTAAAGGTAATGCCATTTCCAGAATAGAGGTTTGTAGGTCGGGCGCCGATGCCCAATAGGCAGAACAGGGTTACGAGGAGGACAGGTTATAAATTGTTGAATAATAGTCATGAAATGCAGAGGATATCTGTAATTTATAAAAAAATTAGTATTAGTGGACAAAGCAAAGTACGAAATAGCCTGTCTAGGTGGTCGAGGATGCATAAAATGAGCTAAATGGCGACCGCATTTGTTTGCAGAGCCATAATGAGTTTGTTTCATCTCGTCCTTAGCCATGAGAGATTTAGTGTCAAACAAATGTAAGAGATCTTGTCTAAGGTTGGAGAGATCCAGAAGAGTAGTCAAGTCCAAGTTCTGTTTATGAGATGACTCAAGGGAGGAAATCAGAGTTAACAATCTATTGATCTCTGCAGTCTGCTCCTTTTTGAGTCTAGTTCCGTGTTGAATAAAAATACCCCGAAGGACACATTTCAGGGCTTCCCATTTGGTCAAGGAAGGGGGTTTTGTCCACCATGTGGATGAGGGAGAACTCTTTAATAACTTTGGAGATCGCGTTGACACAAGGCAGATCAGTCAAAAGAATGTTATTTAACTGCCAATTACAACGTCTGGGGGTAGAGGGCAAGCTACTAAGCGAAAGGTGAACAGGGGAATGATTGGACCACAGTTTAAAGCCAACAGAGGACACTGGATATGAGTCAAGGTGACTCTGAGAAATCAGGAGGTAGTCTATTCTACTATAAGAGTTATGTGTAATTGAATTACAACTGTAGTCCCTCTCGGATGGGTGCATGGGTGCATAAACCGCCACACATCACAGCATTATGGATTTTAGACAAGACACTAAGGGATAAAGAAGACCAAAGAGAGAAACAAACACAGAGAGACTAGGGATGGGAGCTGGCAATCCTTGGACCACAATCAAAAATGGGAACTATGGGTAAAAGAAAGAAAAAGGAAAAACACAATAAAACTGTCTTCAAAATAGTATCTTTCCCAATACTACAAGCTAGCTGAGAGCAGAGCCATCTGGGTGAGAAAGATGCCCCCCCAAAAAATGTAAGTAGGAACCAGTAGTTTTAGTTTATCTAATGCACAATAGTGCATCTATATAACCCAAAAGAAGACCTGTTGACGTATCCAGGCGAGGGGCCAGAGGGACATTGAGATAACCTCAGAGAATAAGTCCACCAGCACTGATCTGTTCTAGATGAGAAACAATGGAAGATAAAAAACACAGTTTTTCCTGGTTGGGAGAGTAGATATTAGCTAGGGTGAATACGGAGTGTTGATACTTCAATATCAGGACTAAGAAATGACCGGGGGTGTTCACTATGGAGTCCAGCACCTCTGGGGTAAAAGAGCAGTGAAACGCTATGGACACCCCTTTGGATTTTGCCACTGGGTTTGTGCTATGGAACCAAGTGGTGAAATATTTATTATGAAATTGGGGGACGTTATCAGATCTAAAATGAGTTTCTTGCAAAATAAGAATTTTATTCTGAGCCTTATAGAAAGATAGAGGACTTGATTCTGTTTCTCCGAAATGTTAAATCCCCTACAATTAAATGAAGACACTTTTAAGGTCAATGTACACACCATGGAAAATGAGTAGAGGCGATAGAAGACTGTGCCCGGAAAACCACAGCTCTAGAGGGAAAGAGGAAAATCAGAGCTGATCACAGTGAAAACAAACTTGCAAGTTATCGGCAGTGCTTTCCTCACTCCCTGTCACAGCGTGAGGAGAGGAGAGCCGGTAACTGGCAATCCTGACAGGGGACATGCACACAAATAATCAGGGCACTGATGATCAGTGCCCACATTATCAGTGCACTGATGATCAGTGCCCTGATTATCAGTGCAGCCCCATCAGTGCCTATCAATGCTGCCTATCAGTGCCCATCAGTGCCTCCTTATTAGTGCCGCCTATCAGTGCTGCCTATCAGTCCCCATTAGTGACACCTATCAGTGCCGCATATCAGTGCAGCCTCATTAGTACCTTCTCATCAGTGCCCATCCATGCTGATTCATCAGTGCCACCTATCAGTGTCAATCAGTGCCAATCAGTGCAGCCTCATCAGCGCACATCAGTGAAGGAGAAAAATGACTTATTTATAAAGTTTTCTGGTGTTTTTTTTTCTGTCTTTTTTGTTTGTTTAGCAAAAAATAAAAACCCCAGTGGTCTAAAAAAATATATACAAATTCCATATGAGTACAGTTATGCTTGACCGTGAAATTGTCAGCTCACTAAACCTATCGATTTAACAGTTTAAAAAAACAGTCACTGAAATGCCAGGATTGCTAACTGTCACATTTGCTTGTGTCCTCAATTAAACCATCAAGTCATCAAATGGCTGGTGTCATAACTGATCACACGTGCAGCACCTTGGCAGTTGCAGATCAAACAGAAGCAGCTTCCTTGAGTGTAAAGGATTGGAGGGTTTTATTCCATTTTAAAGCTGTCAGCAGATCGGCCTCTACAAACTTGGCAGTGCCTATAAAAACCGGGCAACTGAGCATGTGCAGAGCAGGGTGAGATTTTAAACAGTATTGACATTTATTTTTAATGTTTTATATAGATATACCTGAAAAAGGGGCCAGCCTGAAGTGGTCTAGCAGGACTTCATTTTCTGACTAAAGTTCCACTTTAAATTACTGGAGTGTTATATCCCATGCAGTAACTAGCTATCTCTAGGCCCTGTAGCTTCAACACTGGGCTCAGTAGTATGGCTGGAAGAGTCCTGGGAAGAATGATATCTACAGAATATATCGACAGAATGGCTACATGGGTATGGCCAGGCCAAACAGGGATGGCCACACATGAATCAATATTCATCCTGTCTCTGCTTAACTGGTTGAATTTCAATCCATCTATGGCCAGCTCAAGGCATGAAAAAGAAATGACTGACACTAAAATAGAGGAAACCAAAACCACCTAAGTCAAAAACAGTGCCCATATGGAAAAACCCACAGAGCAAAAAACACCAGTGCCAGAAACTAGATAGTCTGGACAAATAAATAAGACAGACGGAATAAAAAATAACCTGAAACTATGAGAAGCACCATCAGAGTATGCAGAAATAATAAGCCACCAAAACACAGGATGAGATGTGGACAGATCCAGTTGGAGGCATACAAGACAAATACCATAGAGAAAGAGTTTAAATAGAACACCGACCATGCCTCCCGGAAACAGTCCCGTATCACTTCCGCTCACACTACAGCACCAAAGTAAGGACAAAGAAGACAAAAACATGTCAGACTAGAAGTGACATCAGACTGCACACTGAGCTGCCAAAAACAACAACAAAAAAATATGCAATCAAATTAAACCATCCACTAAGGATGTCCTTGATAAAACTCATTAAGGATAGCATTATTGCTGACATGCTGAGCCCTCAGTAAATCAAGAATACCGTACATATACACATAGATATATACATGTAGACATATAAACTAATACAAAGGGTAAAAGGAGGTTGCACCCCCTACTGGTCAGAAATATATTGCAAGTAAATAACAATATTTTAGACTTAGTCCCAGTGGTGACCCTATTTAAACCCCTACAGACCAGGAAAAGAATTACATGTAAATACTGTTTGTAACATAAAATGTCTAAAAGGTGATCCTATTTAGGAGCCCCCTTGCAGGTAAAAACATCAGTAGATTCTTGGAAGGAAAGGTATCCAAAGTGAACTCCATGACTATGTGGTAAAATTCCCATGAATATACAGGATCAGGGATTTTTTTTTCTCAGTGAAAAGGTGCAGGAATTCACCCCAGCCCCACAACCAACTCCCCGCCCCCCCCCCCCCCCCCAAACTCTGCCCCCAGCCACACTTTCTTTAGAGGAGAAAAGTACTGCGGCACTAAAAAACTGTAATAAGTTAAGGCTTAGCACTGCATATTACACAAGCCACATGGTTCGGGAATGTGCAACACACAAAATACAGGACTCAGGAGTTCGTAACACACGGGGCTCAGGACTGTGTATTGTGCAGTGGTGAGATATGCGTATCATACAGGGTGAAGAAAAAAAAATCCAAAAAAGGTACAGTACTTACATTCAATGTGCTCAGGTATATGCAGGTATGCTCAGGTATATGCAGCATATAGCCCTGTGTACAGAGTGCAGGGGTCAGGAATATGTAACATAGAGGGTATCACACAGAGTGCAGTGGTAAAGCGTATGTAATATGCAGACCAGCAGATAGAATGCAGGGCTTGGGAGTATGTAAAGCAAAACCCATTTTACAGAATACAGCATGCAGTAGTACCATTCCGAGGCCTTTAATATGTAACATACAGCCATGCATTACATACTCTTGCTCAATAAACTCTGTATGCTTTACTATCCCTCATCCCTGGTCTTTCCCAAGCACAAAATCCCCCTTCCCTTAATTATCCTACCCCCCCCCACCAAAAGTAACCATCAAATCCTCACCTCTGAACACCTCTTAGCTTACCTCTGTGTCCCCCTTCCGCGGCTCACCTCAGCACCTCAGCAACCCTCATCCACAGCTCACCTCTTTGCCCTGTCCACAGTTCCACTCTGCACCCCATCCACAATTCACCTTTGCCCCCCATCAACATCTCACTTCTGCACCCCTCCAAACACAGCTTAGACCCCCAATCCATAACTCACCTCTGCACCCCCATCCACATTATCTCTGAGCCCCCATCTAAAGCTCACCCTAATCCACAGCGCTCACCTTTGCCACCCCCATGTTTTACCTCTGCACCCCCAGCTGCCCCCATGGCTCTCACCTCTGCCCAACCTGCCTCACCATCCACAGCTCTCACTTTGCAAAACTTGCCTTCTGTAGCTCTCCCCTCTGCACAGAGCTCCTCCCTTCCCAGTTCTCCTTTCCCTCTCTGCACAAATTTACACCTTCAGCTCTCCTCTCTGTACAAATCCACCACCTCCACACTTTCCCAGTTATCCTCTCTGCACCCCCCCCAGCTCTCCTCTCTGTACAAATCCACCCAGCTTTCTTCTGTGTACAAATCCCCCCCAGATCCCCTCTCTGCACCCCCCTCCCAGCTGTCCTCTGCATACATCCCCCAAGGGTTCCTCTCTGTACATGACAGGTCAGAGAGGAGAGGGCTGCCAAAGGTTCCAGAACACATTTCCGGAAAGTTCAGACTAAAAAAAAGCCCTTTACATGATACCAAAATGTAATGAGAAATGAATGAATATATATATCGAAAATTTCAATAGCAAAACTAAAAATAATCAAACCCATATGCTGCGCTAGTGATTATGTTCTAGGTGTTGTGAATTTCAAAGCAAAAAGTGACTAAAGTGCAAAAAGGGAAATAACTGAAGGAAAAAAAAATAAGACCCCATGCACACTGGATGTTTTTTCTGCTGCTCCTAGGGGCATTTGGTGTTTTTTTTTCTGCCTCTAAACGCCCCTGCATGTTAGCCTATGTGTTCAGGCACACATAGGCATTTAGAGGAGTTTAGAAGGAGGGGCGTTTAGAGGCAGTAAAAAAATGCCACCGCCAATACGTCCAGGAGCAGCAGAGTTTTGGCAGAAAAAGAACTTTGCGCGTCTTAACACATCTAAAAATATCTAAACATATCTAAACGCGCAAAAGCACTATGCACTAGGCAAGTTTAGTGCTTAAGTGTTAAATCATTTTAGTGGTCAGAATAAATTATTATTGTGGCCAATAAAAAGAACTAACGCCCAAGTGTCCAAGATACGCCTAAACGCCTTACAAGTGTTTACAAGCGGTAAGCATTTTTCTGCCAAAACACTGCTCCTCGGAGGAAAGGAGTCTAGGAGAGTTAGCAAAACGTTCAATGTACATGATGCATAAGTGATAATTACCCAATTCATACTATCCTGCTATCTGAATAGGAGAAGGTGTACAGAAAATATATACATAGTGTATACGCCAAGTTAAGACTATGAATAACCACTTGCTCTCCAGAAGATTTACCCCCCTTCATAACCAGGCCATTTTTTGCGATACGGCACTGACAATTGCGCGGTCGTGCAACACTGTACCCAAATAAAACTTATGTCCTTTTCCCCCCACAAATAGAGCTTTCTTTTGCTTGTATTTGATCGCCAATGTATTTTTAATTTTTTGTGCTATAGAAAAAAAATACTGACAATTTTGAAAAAACAAACAAATAAAACAATATTTTTTACTTTCTGCTATAAAACATATCCAATAAAAAAAAAATGAAATTAAATTTCTTCATAAATTTTGGCCAATATGTATTCTGCTACATATTTTTGGTAAAATGTTTTCCAATAAGCGTATACTGATTGGTTTGCGCAAAAGTTATAGAAACTATGGGATTAATACTGGAATTTTTATTTATTTAATTTATACTAGTAATGTCGGCTATCAGCGACTTATAGCAGGACTGCAATATTGCAACGGAAAATCTGACACTAAGGCTACTTTCACACCGAGGCGCTGGGCACGCTGTCGTTTTAGCGGCGCTTTCGGACACTAGCGGGGCAGTTTTACCCCCCGCTAGCGGCCAAAAAAGGGTCAAAACCGCCCGCAAGGCGGGTTTGCAGCGCTGCCCCATTGTTTTCAATGGGAAGGGGCGCTTTAGGAGTGGTAAATACACCGCTCCTACAGCGCTCCAAAGATGCGGCTTGCAGGACATTTTTCAGCATCAGGCTTTCACACTGGAGAGACAGCAGTGGCTGTTTGAAGGCGCTTTGCAGGCGCTATTTTTAGAACTTTAGCGCCTGAAAAGCGCCTCAATGTGAAAGGGGCCTAACTAATACTTTGTGGGAACCAGTGACACTAATACAGTGATCAGTATTTTTAGTGATCAGTGCTAAAAATATGCACTGTCACTATACTAATGACATTGGCCGGGAAGGGGTTAAATATCTAGGACAATCAAAGGGTTAAATGTGTGCTTAGCCAGTGTTTATGTGTACTAAATGTGGTGATTTTACTAAGGGATGTGATGGATTTTCTTTCCCAGCTTTGCAGGGAAAGAAAATACAACACATCCTCACTGACAGGACAGAGCTCTGCCTTCTTTAGATAAGCAGAGCTCCGTCCAGCCTCTCTCTCCTCCATGGCTCACATCCATTGACATGCCCCCTACCCGGAAATGGAGAATCACAAATAAATACGTGATTCTGCACAGCGCGGCTGCCCTCTAGCAATAAATCTGCTATGGGGTGGTCGGCAACTGGTTAAGAACACAAATAAAAACACCAATTGTCCCCAATATGTAGTGTCTTCATACCAATTGGGTGATAGTGTGTGTATCGAATGTGAGAAACAAAAATTTGTGAAAAATCCCAAATGCAGAAACAACCTAAAAATAAAGACAAACTTCTATCCCAGAAAACGTGTAAATAGTAGATATTCATTAATACCTTGGGGATTCACTACATCTAGTTTGAAAATAAATCTTGCTTCTTTCTTAAGTAGGTTACTGGTGATATCTCCTTCTTGAGGATTTTCTTTAAGTTGTTCCACTCCACATACCATGAGTGTACTTGAAGACCTGCCATGCTCTTTCAAAAAGTGATTTGTCATTGTGCATAGTGGTTTCTTCTGTTCCAAGTTTCTGCTGCCTATATTTATTCAGGAAATATGTTATTGTATTCTAACATTTAACAAATTTTTAGTCTGTCCTACATTTTTATTTCCAGAGGGACAAGTACATAAATTACCCTTTTAGAATGACGGTTGAAATAATTCCAAATGATATATTTGTTAGTTCCATTACTGTCTTCGGTCTGATAAGTAGGCTTCATATATTTGCAAATCGAACATGGCCTACAAGGGTGACAACCCTGTAGGTGCTAATCTCCTTTGGTCCCATTCCTCATCTGAGAAAAATGGCTCTGACACAAGATGTCCCTTAAATCATAATTTTGATCAGTTTGCAATAAAGGATGTTTCATTTTATTTGATGTATTTCTTTCGATTGTTCTTCACGCATAACACCAACCAAGGTTTGTTAAATATTTCATAAAGGTTTGAACATTAAGAGTGCTTTTACACTTAAAGCAATGGTCGTTCGCGCTAAAGTGTCGCTTTTCGGTCGCTAGCGGGGGGAGCTTTTAACCCCCATAAAAGGGTTAAAAACTCCTGTGTTTGCATTAATTGCAATGGGCAGGGGTGTTTGGGGAGCGATGTATTGTAACGCCGAGCGCTCCGGGTGCCTCCTCCATCCCGGAGCGCTCACGGCGTTCTCAGCCCTGCGGCGCCTCGGTCGGCTCCGCTGACCGCAGGCGCCGCTCGGTGCTTCCTATGCGATCCTCGTGGCGGCCTCGGTCCGCCCGGGGATCGCATTCCATTCCCCCTGCCTCTCTCCTCCTACCTTCCTGTGCGCCTCAGGCGCGCGCGCGCGCACACCACTGTTTGTCTTAAAGGGCCAGCGCACCAGTAATTGGTGCCTGGTCCAAATTGAAGGTTACACCCAGAACACTTCTTAAACCCACTTCCCCTTCCTGTCCTGGCCGGATCTTGTGTTGCCTTAGTGCCCAGTGAAAGCGTTAGTGTGTTTTGCTCCCTCTGTGTATCCAGACCTTGCTGTTGCCCCCGACTACGAACCTTTGCCACCTGCCTTGACCCTTTGCTACGTCTGACCTTCCTTCTGCCTAATCCTTGTGTACCGCGCCTGTCTCAGCTGTCAGTGGGGTCGAGTTGCTATTGGAGGACACGACCTGGTTGCTACCGCCGCTGCAAGTCCATCGCGCCTTGCGGCGGGCTCTGGTGAAAACCAGTAGCAACATTAGAACCGGTCCTCCAATACAACCCGTGCTATCGCTCCATTGGCATAGGGGATCCACCTCCTGTTCCCCGCTGTATCCGGAGCGTGACAGTAGATCCGGCCATGGATCCCGCTGAGGTCCCGCTGCCAAGCCTCTCGGATCTGACCACGGTGGTCGCTCAACAAGGACAGCAATTGGCGCAGTTGACTGCTATGCTACAGCAGCTTCTGCCATCTCCACCGCCACCTCCTGCATCTCCTCCTCCACGAGTTGCTGCTGCTAGGATCCGCCTGTCTCTTCCTGACAAATTCAATGGGGATCCCAAGCTGTGCCGAGGGTTCCTATCCCAGTGTTCTCTCCATCTGGAGATGTTGTCGGACCAGTTTCCCACAGAACGGTCAAAGGTGGCGTTCGTGGTTAGCCTGCTATCTGAGAAGGCCCTGGCCTGGGCTACACCGCTGTGGGACCGTGGCGATCCTGCCACGGCTTCAGTTCCAGCCTTCTTTTCTGAAGTCCGCAGTGTCTTCGAGGAACCAGCCCGGGCCTCCTCTGCCGAGACGGCTCTCCTAAACCTCGTCCAGGGGAATTCTTCTGTGGGCGACTACGCCATTCAGTTCCGCACCCTGGCATCAGAACTCTCCTGGAACAATGAGGCCCTCTGCGCAACCTTCAAAAAAGGTCTATCCAGTTATGTCAAAGATGTGCTGGCTGCACGAGAGATTCCTGCTACCCTGTCTGAACTCATTCAGCTGGCCACCCGCATAGACATGCGCTATACCGAAAGACGCCTAGAGCTACGCCAGGAAAGGGACTTTGGTCGCGTCAGGCGGTTTCCTCGCCTGGCACCTCTCTTCCAGAATCCTCTGCAACCAGTTCCTGCTCCTCCGGCTGAGGAGGCTATGCAAGTGGATCGGTCTCGCTTGACCACACAAGAGAGGACTCGCCGCCGAGACCATAACCTATGCCTTTATTGGGCCAGTTCCGACCATTTCTTAAAGGACTGCTCTATCCGCCCTCAGCGTCAGGGAAACGCTCGCACCTAGCTAACGTAGGAGAGGCGCTGCTAGGTGTGGATCCTTCCTCTCCCCGTCTGACCATTCCTGTGCGGATTTCCCTGACCAAGAGATCCTCTTTCTCCACCGTGGCCTTTCTGGACTCTGGTTCAGCAGGAAACTTCATTGAAGCTTCTCTCATCAACAAATTTAATGTTCCAGTTACTCGTCTCCTCAAGCCCTTTTTCATCACCTCTGTAAATGGTCAAAATCTGAACTGTATCGTGCGATATCGCACTGAACCTCTTCTCATGAAGATTGGAGTTCTCCATCATGAAAAGATTAGCTTCTTGGTGTTACCCAACTGTACCTCAGAGGTCCTTTTGGGCCTACCCTGGCTCCAGCTACATTCTCCTACCCTCGACTGGTCCTCGGGGGACATCAAGAGTTGGGGTCCTTCCTGCCACTGGCATTGCCTCAAAGCGGTACCCATTAGACAAGTTTCCTACGCTCCTGCTCTGCCTAGTTTTCCCAAGCCTTACCAGGACTTTTCCGATGTGTTCTGCAAGAAGCAAGCGGAGGTCTTGCCACCACACAGACCCTTTGATTGCCCTATTGATCTCCTCCCTGGTACCACCCCGTCCCGTGGCAGGATCTACCCTCTCTCCATCCCTGAGACACAAGCCATGACTGACTACATCCAGGAGAACCTCAAGAGAGGCTTCATCCGCAAGTCCTCTTCCCCTGCTGGAGCGGGGTTCTTCTTTGTCGCCAAAAAGGACGGATCTCTACGTCCCTGTATTGACTACCGTAGTCTTAATAAAATCACGGTAAAAAATCGCTACCCACTGCCCCTCATCTCAGAGCTGTTTGACCGTTTGCGCGGAGCACGCCTTTTCACCAAACTGGACCTCCGGGGCGCATATAATCTCATCCGTATCCGTAAGGGCGATGAATGGAAAACCGCCTTTAACACCCGTGACGGACACTTTGAATATCTGGTCATGCCCTTTGGGTTATGCAATGCCCCTGCGGTCTTTCAAGACTTTGTGAATGAGATTTTCAGAGATCTGCTGTACACCTGTGTTGTTGTCTACCTGGATGATATCCTGATTTTCTCCTCCAGCTTGGAAGAGCACCGTCTTCATGTCCGTCAAGTGCTCCAGCGGCTCCGTGATAACCGTCTTTACGCCAAACTAGAGAAATGTCTCTTTGAACGCGGCAGTCTTCCCTTCCTAGGGTACTTGGTCTCGGAACAAGGTCTCCAAATGGATCCGGAGAAACTCTCTGCCGTCCTGAACTGGCCACGTCCTACCGGGCTACGGGCCATCCAGCGTTTCCTCGGATTCGCCAACTATTACCGCCAGTTCATTTCCCACTTCTCCACCATTGTCGCGCCTATTGTGGCACTAACCAAAAAAGGTGCGAATCCGAGGTCCTGGCCTACTCAAGCTGATGAGGCCTTTAACCGCCTCAAGTCCGTCTTTGCCTCTGCATCCGTCCTATCCAGGCCTGATCCCCTCAAACCGTTCTTCCTGGAAGTCGATGCCTCCTCGGTGGGAGCTGGAGCCGTGCTTCTCCAGAAAGACTCCAAGGGCAAGCACGTCACCTGTGGTTTTTTCTCCAAGACCTTTTCCCCTCCTGAAAAGAACTACTCCATCGGAGACCGGGAATTGCTGGCCATCAAGCTTGCACTTGAGGAGTGGAGACATCTCCTTGAGGGGTCCACTCACCTCATCACGATTTTCACTGATCACAAAAATCTGTCTTACCTCCAGTCCGCCCAGCGATTGAACCCACGTCAAGCTAGGTGGTCGTTGTTTTTTGCCCGCTTCAACTTCGAGATCCATTTCCGTCCTGCAGACAAGAATGTCAGGGCTGACGCCCTATCGCGTTCCACCGATTCTTCTGAGTCTGAGTCCCCGGTACAACACATTGTACCCCCTGAGTGTCTGATCTCTTCCGCTCCTGCCGCCTTGCTGCAAGTTCCTCCTGGAAAAACCTTTGTCTCTCCACGTCTTCGTCTTCAGACCCTCAAATGGGGTCACTCCTCTCATCTCGCCGGCCATCCTGGAATCAAGAAGTCCTTCCAACTGATTTCCAGGTATTACTGGTGGCCTTCCTTAAAAAAGGATGTGACGGACTTCGTACAGGCCTGTACTATATGTGCTCGAGACAAGACCCCTCATCAGAGACCTGCTGGCCTGCTTCACCCTCTGCCTGTGCCCGAACGACCTTGGGTCCACATAGCTATGGACTTCATCACGGACCTTCCTCCTTCCCACGGCCACACTACCATATGGGTGGTCGTGGACCGTTTCTCCAAAATGGCACACTTCGTCCCGCTTCCAGGTCTCCCTTCTGCGCCTACACTTGCCAAACATTTCTTCCTCCAGATTTTTCGTCTTCATGGACTTCCATCTCACATCGTCTCGGATAGAGGCGTCCAGTTCGTATCTAAATTTTGGAGAGCTCTCTGCAGTCAACTGAAGGTCAAGCTGGATTTCTCCTCTGCCTATCACCCACAGTCCAACGGACAAGTGGAGAGAGTCAACCAAATCCTTGGGGCCTACCTGCGACACTTTGTCTCTGCTCGTCAAGACGATTGGGCTGACCTCCTGCCCTGGGCCGAATTCTCCTACAACCTGAAAGAATCGGAGTCCTCCTCTAATTCTCCCTTCTTTGTGGTTTACGGCCGTCATCCTCTTCCCCCCCTACCCATCCCCACTTCTTCCGGAGTCCCCGCTGTAGACGAAGTCACCCAAGAGTTGTCGTCTATCTGGAAAGAGACCCAAAAGTCGCTTGCCCTGGCCTCTTCTCGCATGAAGAAACATGCTGACTGTAAAAGAAGACCTCCTCCTGTCTTCTCCCCTGGCGATAGGGTGTGGCTCTCCTCCAGGTACATCAGGTTCCGCATCCCCAGTTATAAATTGGGTCCCCGCTATCTCGGTCCTTTCAAGGTCAAGGCTCGGATCAATTCCGTGTCCTACAAACTACATCTTTCCCCTTCTCTCCGCATCCCCAACTCCTTCCACGTTTCCCTCCTTAAACCCTTGGTTCTTAATCACTTTTCCCCCAAGGTCTCCGCTCCTGCTCCTGTCTCCGACTCCTCCGACATCTTCTCCGTTAAAGAGGTCCTCGCCTCTAAAACCATCCGGGGTAAGCGGTTCTTTCTTGTTGATTGGGAGAATTGTGGTCCCGAGGAGAGATCCTGGGAACCTGAGGGTAACATCATAGACAAGGATCTCATCCTCAGGTTCTTGGGCTCCAGGAGGAGGGGGAGACCCAAGAAGAGGGGGAGGCCCAAGGGGGGGGTACTGTAACGCCGAGCGCTCCGGGTGCTTCCTCCATCCCGGAGCGCTCACGGCGTTCTCAGCCCTGCGGCGCCTCGGTCGGCTCCGCTGACCGCAGGCGCCGCTCGGTGCTTCCTATGCGATCCTCGTGGCGGCCTCGGTCCGCCCGGGGATCGCATTCCATTCCCCCTGCCTCTCTCCTCCTACCTTCCTGTGCGCGCGCGCCCCCGCTCCTCAGGCGCGCGCGCGCACACCACTGTTTGTCTTAAAGGGCCAGCGCACCAGTAATTGGTGCCTGGTCCAAATTGAAGGTTACACCCAGAACACTTCTTAAACCCACTTCCCCTTCCTGTCCTGGCCGGATCTTGTGTTGCCTTAGTGCCCAGTGAAAGCGTTAGTGTGTTTTGCTCCCTCTGTGTATCCAGACCTTGCTGTTGCCCCCGACTACGAACCTTTGCCACCTGCCTTGACCCTTTGCTACGTCTGACCTTCCTTCTGCCTAATCCTTGTGTACCGCGCCTGTCTCAGCTGTCAGTGGGGTCGAGTTGCTATTGGAGGACACGACCTGGTTGCTACCGCCGCTGCAAGTCCATCCCGCCTTGCGGCGGGCTCTGGTGAAAACCAGTAGCAACATTAGAACCGGTCCTCCAATACAACCCGTGCTATCGCCCCATTGGCATAGGGGATCCACCTCCTGTTCCCCGCTGTATCCGGAGCGTGACATGTATACAGTGCTCCCAACCTGCTCCAAAGATGTTGCTTGCAGGACTTTTCCAAACGTCCCAAAAAAGGAACCGCCCGGCTGTGAAAGCACCCATTGCAGAGAATGACAGTTTTCCTTGTCAAAAGATTTATTGTACATACAATAGAGTATTTGACAATAAATTGAGTACATATTATACAATAAAGGGAATGAAGCTCAAGGGGAAAATATTCAAAACAATGTAAACTATACATTGAACTATAATTTCTAAGATATCAATAATACATACAAATGATATGGTTTATAAGAGGAGTTATATTCTGTAGTAAGAGCTTCAAAATCATAATGGGAATTAGTAGAAAAGAAAGGAGAGATGGAAAAAGGAGAAACTAGGAAGAGAAGAAGAGGAGTCCGCAGGGTCGAGTCGAGGGCCTCCATATACACTGGAGTTCCTATAATATATCCACTGACCTACTGGGTCAGCTACCATGGCAGTAGAACTTCTTTGTTAAAAGTTGATGGTAAATAATTTATTATCCACGGATGCCACACTTTTTCAAATTTGGTAAGCGTGTCAGCTTCAAGAGCTACCTCCTCCACTATCAAAGAAGGGGACTTCCAGGCTCTTGCTAGTGTTTGTTTTGCTGCAGTAAATAGTCGCATAAGTAATTTAAATTGGGTGTATGTTAGAAATTCTGGCTTCCGATTAACGAGAGCCATGGTAGGGTCAGAAGTGATGGATGTTCCTAACATTTTAGATGCTATAGTAAAGATTTCATTCCAATAAATTTGAGCTTTGGTGTATGACCACCAAATATGGAAGTGTGTTCCTAAGTCAGAGCATCCGTGATAACAATCCGCTGAGTAGCTAGGCACATATTTCGCTATTATAGCTGGTACAAGGTACCATCTTTATAATACTTTATAGTTAGCCTCTACCGCTAGTATATTGGGTGATGTTGTTTTGGTTGTTGACCAGATTTGATTCCATTCTGTGGTTTCCAATGTTCGCTCCAAGTCCACCTCCGGGAGGCAGTTTTCAGGCGCTTTACAGGTGCTATTTCTAGCGCTAAAACGCCTGAAAACTACCTCAGTGTGAAAAGGGTCTGATTGTTGTTGTTTTGTTAAATCCTTAGATAGGTTCCCTTCAGAGCACCTTTTGGGGTTTACTAGTGCAATCAAATTGCATTTTGCATTATAATAGTGTTATATAATAGTGTTATTACAACTGTGATAAAAATATTCCTACTGTTTTTGTATGCTCTTGTTGTTTTACAGTATATACCAATTTCAACTGCCATTTATATTTAAAGCGGTTGTATACCCGCTGACATTTTTTTTTCTACACACCTGTAAGGGAAAAGGCATAATGAGCTAGTATGCACCGCATACTAGCTCATTATGAAATACTTACCTTAGAACGAGGCCCCGACATCTCACCCAATACATGCAGAGGGAGCTAAAATGTTCCCTCGGCGTGTCTTCCGGGTATCGCGACTCCAGCGCTGTGAGTGGCTGAAGCCGCGATGTCGTCACTCCCGCGCACGTGCGTGGGAGATTTCCTCCCGGCAGGGTCCGGCGTTTGCCGGGCTTTCAGCTGAGAATCCCCTGTGCGCATGCGCCGCTGCAGTCAGTGGCTCATTGCGAGGGGAATATCTCCTAAATCATACAGGTTTAGGAGATATTTTTTTTACCTACAGCTAAGCCTTATTATAGGCTTACCTGTAGGTAAAAGTTCAAATTTAGACTATACAACCACTTTAAGATGGCTGCATGAGTTACGTTCTAATAGTTTTTAGGGGTTAGAGTGTTATATGTTTTCTCATATTGTGGTATTTAATAAATGATATATGTCTTACATGAGAAGTGGACAAAAAAGATATTTGGGGGGCACACCCTAAAGAATGCATTAAGATGGTGCTGCCGTAAGACCATACAACAGAACAAACATATTACAGCGCACACATGCAAAACCTCCAGCAAGGCTATTTAAAAGCACCTAAAAGTACTTACTGAGTGGGGTGCTCCACCCAAAAGGACCTCAATTAGTGACCACCTGTATCATGGGTGGAGACCTCATGTTCTCCCATATAGAGGAGTATAGCTCCCTTGGTTCAGAGAAGCAGGATCTCCCGATCTATGGATAGTGTAGGACCCACTAATCATGGGGTACTTTGTCGCAGTAAGTGGGCTTAAGCACCATATAGCAATATGGTGTGACCAAATCCCCATATTTTTTGATAATGTTTTTTGAAAATGTCTGTCTAGGTGCTTTTAAATAGCCTTGCTGGAGGTAAATGTCAGTTTTGCATGTGTGCGCTGTAATATGTTTGTTTCGTTTACATGAGAAGTGGGGCTGATTTCTTCTTTGAGGGGATTTGGATGGCTTTAGGTTAAAAACCTGACTAAAATATATTAAATGCACAAATAACCTTATGGGAAAATTTATGCTGAAAAGAAAGGTCTGGCAACAAGCCAGACTTTGCAGACTTGAGGTCAGTATCTCTTTTGTATGACAGATCTTTCCATAAACAGCTGTTTAAGCGGCGCTTTTTGGCCGCTAGCGGGACGCTTTTAACCCCAAAGAAGGGGTTAAAAACTCCTGTGTTGCGGTGATTCCGAAGTGCTGCCTATTCATTCCAATGGGCAGGGCTTTTTGGGAGCGCTAACTACAGCATTCCCAAACCGCCCCAAAGATACTGCTTGTGGGACTTTTTGGAATGACCCACAAGCGCACCGCCCCAGTGTGAAAAGTCACACGTAAATGAATGGGAGGCGGTTTTCTGGCGCTTAGCAGAGGCTATTTCCAGCGCTAAAGCGGCTGAAAACCGCCCCAGTGTGAAAGGGCTCTTACAGTAATGCCCCATACACACAATCGGATTTTCCGCCAACAAAACCATGGATTTTTGTTCGAAGGTTGTTGGCTCAAACTTGTCTTGCATACACACGCTCACACAAATGTTGGCCAACAATTACGAACGTGGTGACGTGGTGATGTACAAGATGTACGACGAGCCGAGAAAAATTAAGTTCAATAGCCAGTGCGGCTCTTCTGCTTGATTTCAAGCATGCGTGAACTTTTGTGCGACGGACTTGTGTACACACGATCGGACTTTCAGACAACAAAGTTAAGTTGGCTGAAAATTTGAGAACCTGCTATCAAACATTTGTTGGCGGAAAGTCTGACAGCAAATGTTGGATGGAGCATACACACGGTCGGACTTTCCGACAAAAAGCTCACATCCAACAAAAAGCTCACATCCAACATTTCCCTGTGGAAAGTCTGACCGTGTACGCGGCATTAGGCTTATTCACGCTATATGCGCTGACCTCCATTTTTCCCACACTGGATAACTGCAAGTCACTGCTGAGGTACATAGAAATCAATAGTTTTCTATGTGCCCTGCTCACACCACAACACTGGTGCTGTGTGGTTCAGTGAGTTGTGGTAAAATGCAACATTTTCCCGCAGCTCCCTGGATGGCACCACATGTCAGCACACACAAGTGCATTGCACTGAGAGGAGACATAAATGTATGATAATGATATTTTTGGCAAGGTACCAATCTTTGTTATAAACGTTATTATTATAGTTAGGCAGTTGGACTTAATCTCCATTGTTGAATTATGTTAGATCTAATTCTAGAATTCTCAATGAAACTAGAGATTTGTGGACGAGCTATTGTATTATGTGTATTGATTAGTGGTCAAAAATACTTTTAAGTGGTATTGGTATGCCACTACCATCACACCAAGACCCCCCAATTGGACCTGTATTGTGTACTGCAATTTTAACGACTTCTTCTACCTATACTAATTACTTTGTACATTTGATATGGAAATTCTGGTATAATAATAAATTATAAGAAAAAAATTGGTGTACAATGCTCACTGATCATGTATGTACGTCTCGTGTAATCACACACTTCAACTCAAACAATAAAAAAGTCAAGATGTTTCTTTCCCTAAAATACTTTAGAACCCTACCATTTATTATCTCATGATAATAACATTCTTCAGATTAAGTGTTACTCTAAATTTTAATTACAATAAAACAGAGCTCATCTCACAGCTTGTACAACATCTTGTGTGCTCATTACCAGATGGAAATAATGTGTCACTGTTACAATAATGACTCTCTTTGTGCTCTGATGCAATAAATTCATTTAATGCATTTTACTTGCTACCAATCAATTTGTATATGAAAAATCAAATGCCCCATTATCACCAAGGTGAGATGAACAGGAATACATTGCAATGACAGTAGAGAGTTTGTTTATAGAGAGTAACATTTCATTTATCCTTTAGTATTACAGCTGTTTATAGAAACACAAAGCTTCATAATTTACTGTTTAAAATAGCTTAGATATGTTACAGTTAAATTTCATTTCTGGGTTAGCCCCCCCCCCCCCCCCCCCCCCCCCCCCCCAACACCATCTACTTGCTACACTATATTGGCAAAAGTCTTGGGACGCCTGCCTTTACACGTACATGAACTTTAATGGCATCCAGTCTTAGTCCGTAGGGTTCAATATTGAGTTGGTCCAACCTTTGCAGCTCTAACAGCTTCAACTCTTCTGGGAAGGCTGTCCACAAGGTTTAGGAGTGTGTCTATGGGAATGTTTGACCATTCTTCCAGAAGCAGATTTGTGAGGTGAGGCACTAATGTTGGAGGAGAAGGCCTGGCTCGCAGTCTCCGCTCTAGTTCTGTTGGGTTAAGGTCAGGCTAGTCAAGTTCCTCCACCCCAAACTCACTCATCCATGTCTTTATGGACCTTGTTTGTGCACTGGTCCAAATCATTCCGTGGAGGGAGGATTATGGTTTAGGGTTGTTTTTCAGGGGTTGGGCTTGGTCCCTTAGCTCCAGTTAAGGGAACTCTTAAGGTGTCAGCATACCAAGACATTTTGGACAATTTCATGCTCTCAATTTTGTGGGAACAGTTTGGGGATGGCCCCTTCCTGTTCCAACATAACTGTGCACCAGTGCACAAGCATGGTCCATAAAGACATGGATGAGTGAGTTTGAAGTTGAGGAACTTGACTGGCCTGCACAGAGTCCTGACCTTAACACCTTTGGGAGGAATTTGAGGGGAGACTGTTAGCCAGGCCTTCTCATCCAACATCAGTGCCTGACCTCACAAATGCGCTTCTGGAAGAATGGGCAAACTTTCCCATAGATACACTCCTAAACCTTGTGGAAAGCCTTCCCAGAAGAGTTGAAGCTGTTATAGCTGCAAAAGGAGGGCCAACTCAATATTGAACCCTACGGACTAAGACTGGGATGCCATTAAATTCCATGTGCGTGTAAAGGCAGGTGTCCCAATACTTTTGGCAATATAGTGTAGATTACATTAAAAAAGTAAACTAAAAACCCTGATCTCTCACCTGAAATCATTATCATGTGAAAGACCAAGTCCCAAATGTGTGGGAGGATTTGTGTGGGGATGGTTCTATGACTGGTTTGTTAGAGGGGGTCCATGGGGTCCTGAAGACTTTAAATGGCAATGCCATGATATTATTGTGTGAGGGGTGGCAACAAGATTAGTCAGATGTGTACCACTGGACACCACTATCAAAGGAGACAATGCTGAGGGCTACGTGACAGTGGACTGGGGTAAGTAAAAAAGTGTCCTAGAATTGCTGGTGGGAGAAATAATTATTATTTTTTGCCTGTAGACGGGTTTCTAGATAGGATGGTTTACACAAAGCTGTACATTTGATGTTTAAGCAATTCAGTGCCGGCAATAGGACACTTGTATGCTAATGCCTAGGCCAGCTGATAGGGGTGCTGGTAAAACCCTCCAAAATATTACAAGTACACACTATCTTCTAAGTTATATTTTCTCTTTGTCTGATGAACAGTAGACATTATTGAGGAGATTTAGCAGCAGAAGTGAGTGAACAGGGCTAAAGTATGCATGAACAATTTCAAAGCTCTGGAGGCATGCATGGAAATCATCTCTGTGTAACAAACAGAAAAGTATACCCACAAAGGTAGCTAAGAGTAAAATAATGTTCTGCTACATTTTACCATGGTTGTACTGAGAAGGACCTTACATGAACTTACAGTCTAGAAAAGTTTATATACATTAGTCCAGCAGGACAGTCATGCATGTGTTACCAATCCCTTCTCTACCATTGGCCCGTCATATATTCAGGTTGTTTAAGGGCCAGTTCACACATTGCCACATTGCCTTTTTTTTCTGCATCAAAAATGCATTGAAAGTAGGTTATATGGTTTCCAATGGCATAGTTCTCACCAGTGTGTCAGTTCAAGGGCTTTCCAGTTCCAGGAAAAAAAGTAGAACATGCTGAATTTTTCCTGCACTAGACTGTACTGGAAAGCGGTAAAATGCATTAAAAATGCACCGGGATGCATTGGACCCCAGTACAGCAAAAAAAAAAAAAAAGGCATCTGGAATGCACCCAGAAATGCATAAAAAATGCACCGGAACGTGCCTAAAGTGTGTTGAAAACACGCATGCAGAAACACATCTGGAATAGATCTGGAGTGTGTTTTTGTGGTCTGAACCAGCCCTCACTCAGTGTAAGTATGTATGTTTTGGCAATGACCACCAGCATTTAAATGTCCCTGGAAACCCTCTAAAATCTCGACCTAATCTGCTATATCGCTGTACAAAACACTGTTACACAGTGACAGCCAGCACTTGTCATTTATTTTATTACAGGTACTCTTTTAGTGCTGTCAATTTAAGCAGTGTTTTACATATGTATTATACATTCATATAAGTCCCTGCCCTCAAGGAGCTTACAATCTGAGGTCCCTAACTCACATTCATACATACACATACTAGGGCCAGTTTAGACAGGAGCCAATCAACCTACCAGCATGTATTTGGAGTGTGAGAGGAAACCAGAGTACCTGGAGGAACCCCACACAGGTACAGGGAAAACATGCAAACTCTGTACAAGCAGTGTTGTGGTTGGGGTTTGAACCGACGACCCTAGTGCTGCCAGATGGAAGCGCTAACCACTTAGACACAAGTCCATCCAGTTCAACCATAAAAAAAAGAAATAATAAATAAAAATAAAAAATATGGTACAATATACACAATTCTATACCCACAGTTGATCCAGAGGAAGGCAAAAAAAAACCAGCAGAGCATGCTCCAATCTGCTATGGCAGGGGGGAAAAATCCCTTCCTGATCCCCCGAGAGGCAATCAGATTTTTCCTGGATCAATTTTACCTATAAATGTTAGTGCCCAGTTATATTATGTACATTTAGGAAAGTATCCAGGCCTTTCTTAAAGCAATCTACTGAGTTAGCCAGAACCACCTCTGGAGGGAGTCTATTCCACATTTTCACAGCTCTTACTGTGAAGAAACCTTTCTGTATTTGGAGATTAAATCTCTTTTCCTCCAGGCGTAAAGAGTGCCCCCTTGTCCTCTGTGTTGACCGTAAAGTGAATAACTCAACACCAAGTTCACTATATGGACCCCTTATATATTTGAACATGTTGATCATATCCCCCCTTTATTCTCCTCTTCTCAAGAGTGAATACATTCAGTTCCTCTAATCTTTCCTCATACCTGAGCTCCTCCATGCCTCTTATCAGTTTGGTTGCCCTTCTCTGCACTTTCTCCAGTTCCCTGATATCCTTTTTTTAAGAACTGGTGCCCAAAACTGAACTGCATATTCCAGATGAGGTCTTACTAATGATTTGAACAGGGGCAAAATGATATCTCTCTCTCTAGAGTCCATACCTCTCTTAATACAAGAAAGGACTTTGCTTGCTTTGGAAACCGCAGCTTGGCATTGCATGCTATTATTGAGCTTATGATCTACCAAAACCCCCAGATCCTTCTCCACTACAGATTCCCCCAGTTGTACTCCCCCTAGCATGTATGATGCATGCATATTCTTAGCCCCCAAGTGCATAACTTTACATTCATCAACATTAAACCTCATCTGCCACATAGTCGCCCAATTAGACAGAGCATTGATGTTGGCTTGTAAATTGGAGACCTCGTGTAAGGACGTTATTCCACTGCATAGCTTGGTGTCATCTGAAAAGACAGAAATGTTACTTTTGATCCCAGACCCAATATAATTTATAAAGATATTAAAAAGTAAGGGTCCCAGCACTGAACCTTGGGGTACACCACTGATAATGGAGGGTCCTCTGTTCAGCCACAACTCCTAAAGCTGCTTAGTCCCCACCGAAACACCTAGTTATAGATTGTAGGCAGCTCACACCTGTGTAACTAAAGCGTTAGTATGTTACCACTCTATATTAGTACACAGAAATAGGCCACAAACAATCAATGATAGATAAAGTAAGTATAATGTAGCAAAGTAGAATAAACACCATACATATACCAATAAACAGGTCAATAAATACTGTGTGTTAAATTAACTGTTGGGAATATTAGCTTCACCTACAGCCATTGTCTTACACCGCAATAAGGATAACTCCTGTTATATCAGTGGACACAGCATCAACCGTGACTACAAGTACCTGCCGCCTAATAGTCAGTGTTGGTCAGCTTTCATTGGGCCCCTCCTGTAAGTGGTGCACATGTAGCTGTTCCTTTAGGAACTGTACACAATGGATGGCTGATGGTCTGTCAAATAAGAGACAGTATCGGTTGGCAATAACTGTGGGCAGCAAAGGGCTAAGCTTGGTAGTTTCACTCACCACTTCCAGTATGCAACAGATCAGATCAAGTACGTTTAATGATCAGTTGTCCCAGAAGTGTCATTCGTTATGATCAGGTCCTCTCAAGGCTCAGTCTCTCACCGGTGTAGCAACAGGTCACTCCAGCTTAGGTCCCAGTTCAGTAAATTACCTTTCTGTGGCTCAGCCCCCAGGTTCTCTCTCTCTAAGGCCCTGATTTCTCCATATTTCACTAGGAATAATTGCTTTCCTCCTTCATGTGGGAGGAAATCCTGGGAGTTTTAGTCCAGAACCAATCTGTCACAATCCACTATTGTACTGCACCCCTTGGGGACTACAGTTCCCAGTGTCTAATGTGGCAATTCCAAGTCGTCTCCCCCTTACTGCTAATTGGCTTTCTCTGCTGCCAGGAGGGAGGAGGTGAGCAGGGGAATCCACACAGATCCTGCACTGCTCACAGCCAGCCATGCACAGTGGGAAAGGTGGCCAGGGAAACACACATCCGGCTCTACAGATGGGAAGGGGGGGGGGGGCTGGGAAAGGAAGAGAAAGCCCACAGCCCAGCTGCTCGTGTCACTGCTCACAGAAAGGGGGGTAGCAAGTGAGCATGGAAAAAAGGAAAATCACAAAATCGGCAGCAGCACCTGGCTATATCTTCATTCAAATTCACAAATGTTTTTTTTTCTAATTCCTCTCCCTTTTGCTGAAGAAATTGTGGAGAAAGTGGCTCACTAAAAGACGTTTCTTGGCAGTGCCATTTAATCTAGTCATGTTAGCAAAAAGTTATGAGTCTTTTATCTTGGATGTCCTTGAGTCACTTTTCTTTAGATTCCATCACCTGATTATTGGGTAAACACATACCAAACACAAGCATACACGATTACAGTGCTTGTAAAGGTTCTTTTTTATTATTTCAAAATAATAAATTCAACATGTCCTACTTACCTGCACTGTGTAATGGTTTTGCACAGAGCAGCCCTGATCCTACTTTTCTAGGATCCCCTGTCATCGCTCCTGGCTCCTCCTGCTCTCCGAGTATCCTCATAGCAAGCCACCTTCTATGGGAGCACTCGTGCAGGCTTGATCCTGAGCTGATTTGTGTGAGTCCATTGACACACACAGTGTTGCTCGGCCCCGCCCCCCCACTCATTCATCACTGGATTTGGTGGACAGCAGCAGCAGCCAATGGCCAGGGAGAGAAAAAGCATCGTCGCTGCTCTCGGGCCCAGCATTGGATCAAGATCGAGCTCAGGTAAGTATTTGAAGGGGGGCAGTGGGATAGCTGCGTGTAAACGTTTTTTTACCTTTATGCAGAGAATGCATTAAGGTAAAAATAAAAACCTTTAGCTTTTACAACCACTTTAAAATATAAAAAAACACATTTTACAGCAGCTTGGGTGACACTAGTTGCTAATTGGATAACATCTACCCAACCTGCACTCTTAGTTGTTTAAATAAAATATATTTTGCATATAGAAAGGAAAAAATAGCAGCACAGCCCAATCAAATGAATCATTCATTTAAAATAATGCTCCAGGCAGACTGTTTTTAAATTATGAAATTATTTCTAATTTTTGTCAGCCATTCTTGTGAAACACACACCTCTACTGTACAGGGTGATTACTCTGCTTCTTATTGGTTTTGGATTCCCTAGTTAGCTTTAGTTCAGAAGTAGTAAACCACATAGGATAGAGCCAGGCTAGGCATCCGATGCCCACTGGTAGCTAGAAGTCTGGTGGAGTGGCTGATTACAAACTGTTATGGACTGAGAAGCAGAGTAGATAGGCTGACACCTTCAGTGTCAAAGTTCCAGTGTCACATCATAGATGATCATGCTAAGAAATTACTTAAGCCCCATACACACGGTCGGATTTTTGCATGGATTCTGTCCGATCGGACAATGTTGTTGAAAAATCAGACCGTGTGTATGCACCATCGGACAGTGTACGTCGGATTGTCCGACGGACAAAGTCCTATCTCATGCTGGATAGATTTGCCGACAACACGGTCCGATCACACCAAATCCGATCGTGTGTACGGTTGTCCGACCGGACAAAGTGCTACGCATGCTCAGATCACATTACAAGACCAAAGCTATTGGCTACTAGCCTCTACGTAGTCCCGTCGTAGGCAACAAACGTCACCACGTTCAGAATGGTCGGATTTTCCGACAACTTTGTCTGACCGTGTGTACGCAAAACCAACATCAGACAAAGTATGACGGACATGGTCCGACGGACCTGGTCCTCGGATAATCCGCGCGTGTGTATGGGGCTTTAGTCTGGTTGAGTGCTGGTTGGAGGATCTCCTCATCACCACTAACCCCATATTCAGCTCTTTGGAACCAGAATAGATGTTGCACCTGCGATCATCTCCCTTCCACAGGTATCTTTGCTAAATAGCTAACTATATCTTGGTACTGTATATGTACACATGTCCACCAAGACTTCTTTTGGGTTCATTTGCTGATGTTATACTGTATGTTTGTATATGTGAAGTATGTAATATTACTGTTACTTTTATCATAAAAAGTTTGCATTTGTTCTATACTGGTGTGTATCTCTATATTCATGGATATTGTTATGTAAAGTGTGCAATGGTCCCTCTTCTTTCAAATTCTTCGCTTAGATTACTGGTTAATTTTCCAGGAAGGAAATTTCCTCTGCTCATCAAGGCCCTATCCTGGAGGTGCTGCCAAATATAACCCACTCATCCACTTAGTGAAGGTTCTGGTTCTCAAATTTACCAGCACATTTAGCGGCACAATCTGTTTGGGGAGGGCCATCTTCCATAACCTCCCAAAAGAGGGCTACACTAACATTTTAGATGTTATAACATGCTCTTTTATCAACACAACAGTAGTTATAGTATATAAGCGAACACAGTGCTGTATGTAGCCACAGCTACATGAATTTTTTACAGCACATCCAGCGGCTTCACATGTTAGTGAGGGACATAGTTTGTTTGGGTCAGCTTGGCCCAAATGTTCTGTATGTAAAGTGTATCAAAAGCTGGAGTTCAGCTTTAATGCTACCATAGGCTTCTTGACCATGCATTGCGGACACATCGCTGTAATGGCTGACACAGGGGAGAAGGCTCAACTCACAGAACTGCAGTGGCTTTTCTATACCTTAACTACGCTTAATTATATTTACACAGAATAGTTAGCATAGCTGTTAGAAAAAGGGGTGGTAGGTATATTTAGTTTGATGGTTACTGTGATAGATACCAGTTTTCAAATTTATCTTAAGACAAAAAACAAAACTTTTTATTTGTTGATAGTGAGGATACATCATTCAGATATGTCCAAGATATAGTTGATCCTAAACATGTCCGCCTCATTTAGATAAGGGTAGAAAAAGAAGAGGCTACTCATACATTCCTTAAATATCACATGTCTGGACCACTACTAATTTAACACGTGCATTTATTAAGTTATTTACCTTAGTGAATTCACTTTAATGCTGTTTTATGTGGCATTAACAGAGCATTTTTGAAGTAAAAACAGCATAAAGGCATAGTGAATTGACATGTTCAATATCGCATGTGATAATTGGGACAAAATGTGTCATGTGACACAACTATCGCATGTGATATCCCTTAGTAAATGGGTTTCGCACAACCAGAGAAAAAGCCTGTGAGACCTGTTCTAATCCTCCTAGATTTAGGCCCTCTGGTTTGCTATTTTCTGTACCAGTCCCTAAATGTCCCCAGATTCATCCTCCCTCAAACAGACACATGCATCATCTGGGTCACTGTGGAGCTCTTTAGTAAAATAGTCCACTAGTTAAACATTCCTCCTCTGCATCCCTATTCATGTAAAAAATAGACTTCATGGTGTTCCCCAGATCATTGTCTCAGGCACACAGTTTGTAATTTGTTTTGAAGAGTTTTCTATACTCTCATTAGTAACAGTCAGTTCCTTTCTGCTTACTAACCCCAAACTACTGGACCAATAGAGCAGACAATCTCTAGAGACATATCTCTGCTGTTTCATTTATGACAGACAACTGTAAAGCCCCATACACACGGTCGGACAATCCGCGGACCAGGTCCGTCGGACCATGTCCGTCATACTTTGTCTGATGTTGGTTTTGCGTACACACGGTCAGACAAAGTTGTCGTAAAATCCGATCATTCTGAACGCGGTGACGATTGTTGCCTACGACGGGACTACGTAGAGGCTAGTAGCCAATAGCTTTGGTCTTGTAATGTGATCTGAGCATGCGTAGCACTTTGTCCGGTCGGACAACCGTACACATGATCGGATTTGGTGTGATCGGACCGTGTTGTCGGCAAATCTTTCCAGCAGGAGATAAGACTTTGTCCGTCGGACAATCCGACGTACACTGTCCGATGGTGCATACACACGGTCTGATTTTTCAACAACATTGTCCGATCGGACAGAATCCATGAAAAAGTCCGACCGTGTGTATGGGGCTTAATGGTTTTCAGTCCTGCCTTGGGTCATGTTTACCTATAATAACTGGTTTCATTCTTCTACAGGAAATTTTCTTTATTTATTAAAATGTTCTATTTTCTACCGCGTCTGTGGCTCCAATTCTAAATCCTATTCCTTCTCTGACATTTCCTGAAATATTTCTAAGGCCAACAGTACCATGTATAAATTTTCCCAAATTTGGAGCAAAACCCAGGCTAACTTGACATCTAATTTTGCCTCTTAGAAACACTTTGCAAGTAACCTTCACTTCTATGCTCCTTAGATTGGTAGGGGATCAGGTCTGGATCTCTACAAGGAATTTAACTCTCAAAGTAACCACTCAAATACTGTCTCTCTGATACATTCATCCTTCTAAGGTTGTTCAACAAACTAACCTGATTTCCTTCAGAATGCAACTTCCTGCTTTCCACGAGGATCCCTAACATTTTTAATGTCTTTCCTCTGAAGCTAGTCACAGTTTGTTCACAATCCACACTAATTTATAATGATCAAAAGGAGTACAAAGTGAGGCACAGCTTGTACTCCAGAAGAATCAGGAATTCAGTATTCCATCCATTGGAAGGGCTTTGGCCCAGAGGAAAATTCCTGGGATTCTGCTTCCTCCTTCTATGCATGTAGACGTGTAAGCTATTTTTGTTTTCTTCATCCTGACAAATTGGCCACAAAGGGTTCTCGGCCCCCTCCTTAATGTGGGGGTAATGTAGACCCAGCTTTGTCCTAACATAACAGGCCTTCTCTGGTAGCAATGCCTCTACACTTCCATTGGCTGGCTCTGGACACTGCCCTAGGGAGGCGTCCCAGTTGCTAGGCAGTAGGTTGGCTTCCTCTGCCCTGCTTTCTCTCCTCAAAATTGGCTGTGGTGCTGTGGCATTTTGTTTGAGCTTTTTTTTCTGCTACTTTGCTCCTGTATTCTTGCTTTGCCTTGTTTATTCCTGTCCCCCTTGCCTTGTCTATCGATTCTCCTGTTACTTCTCTTGCCTGGATAACAGCCTACCACTGTTCTGGTTGCTGCCTGCCCTGACATTGGATTGTTCCTAGATTATGCTTTATCTTTGGCCTGTCTTGACCTTAGACACTTGATTGTTTACTGTTTCTGGATGATATTTATCATCTGGCGCATGCCCTAATCATCATTAACCTCTTGACTTCATCTGGGAGACCTACTTACTGTGTTACACTCGACGACTGCAGTATAGCAATACTTATTATTTCTAATGCAGACTAGGTTTAGTTCACAAAGCTAGCACACCAGGCTACAGGTACTTATTTGCAAAAAATTACAGTTATTTCTACCTGTCTCAATGGGATATGAAAATTACAGTCTTGTGGCTAAATCAAAGAGGCTTATCCTTGTGTTAAAGCCTAGTACATGATCTTTGGTATTTTTCCTTGAGTGCCTATTTGTACCATGTTAAACACAAATGGGATTTTTGTACATGGGCATGCAAGTTAAAATCCAATCTAAGCAAAACATTACTAGTTTATTGTTAGAAAAAAAAAAAAATCTAACCTATTTTATATACATAAAAATCATCTCTATATTTCTACATTTAAATTGACAGAAATGTTAAGTAAATAACTGTAATCTATAAGCAAATTATGTTAATCAGGACAGCTAACATTGCTATTATTTGTACTCTACAGTTGTTTTTCTTTTTATTCAGTCATAAAAGCTAGCTTTCATAAAAAACCCACTTACATGTCTTACTTCAGTGAAGGTTATTTGTTGACTGAAGGTCTTTCCCTGTCAAGATATGATGAATACCATGTGTGAAGACAGAAGAGAATCAGGACCTGTATTAGCCAGAAAACCCACTGATCTGTGAATAACCTAAAAAAAGAAAACCTGAAGATTAGCAGCATTGCTTTTAAGAATGATCCATCAAATTCAACAAGCAGATTTACAGAGATGAATCATCCATTTCTTCTTATTCCTACCATGCCGTAAAGGTTATTTTTTCCTTCTAAACAGGAGCTTCAAAAACAAAGAATCACAAACTCTTACATGTTGTTTGTATTTCACGTAAAAAGGTTCCTGAGATCTTGGCATTACTTTGTTTTCCAAAATCGTTTTTTTACTAACAATGATAATAAATGAGATTGGGAGAGGTCCTTGTGATGCTGCCATGATGCTGTCTTCTTAGTAAATTAGGGTTGTCTATATATGCAGTAAAATCTAAATCCCCTGGTCAAGCATGCGTTTCATATAAAATTAGAGGGATAAATCAAAGTGATTTTTAACTAAAAGTTCCCTGCATCACTTCAGCACAGTACATATTGGTTGGTAATGTAGTCAATAATTCAAAAAGGTTGATTCAAAGGTTAAAGCATTGATGTTGGTAAAGTACATTTATATGTTTTTTAGTATGTTTTTTTTATAAAGACTTGTTAAACAACCCAAGTTAAAAAGATATTCATATTCTTGCATTAAACCTTTCACTGTGTTTTCTTAATATGTATCAGTTTAAAAGAAAGATTTAATATTAAGCCTGAGTGTACTAGAAGTTAGCGGTGCTCATTCTTTCCCCAAGTAACACATAAAATGACACATAAAAGTTTTGGTGTTTGCCTACACACTCACATAGATACACAAATACATGTCAATAATTTCATACATATAGTCACTCTTACACAGATGCACATACAGTTTAAAAACATTTTGCATGTGCATGCAGTCACATATATTATTACACATGTATGCATAATAAACACCCATACCCCAGGTATGTACGGTATACAGGTCCTTCTAAAAAAATTAGCATATTGTGATAAAGTTCATTATTTTCTGTAATGTACTGATAAACATTAGACTTTCATATATTTTAGATTCATTACACACAACTGAAGTAGTTCAAGCCTTTTCTTGTTTTAATATTGATGATTTTGGCATACAGCTCATGAAAACCCCAAATTCCTATCTCAAAAAATTAGCATATCATGAAAAGGTTCTCTAAACGAGCTATTAACCTAATCATCTGAATCAACTAATTAACTCTAAACACCTGCAAAAGATTCCTGAGGCTTTTAAAAACTCCCAACCTGGTTCATTACTCAAAACCGCAATCATGGGTAAGACTGCCGACCTGACTGCTGTCCAGAAGGCCATCATTGACACCCTCAAGCAAGAGGGTAAGACACAGAAAGAAATTTCTGAACGAATAGGCTGTTCCCAGAGTGCTGTATCAAGGCACCTCAGTGGGAAGTCTGTGGGAAGGAAAAAGTGTGGCAGAAAACGCTACACAACGAGAAGAGGTGACCGGACCCTGAGGAAGATTGTGGAGAAGGACCTATTCCAGACCTTGGAGGACCTGCGGAAGCAGTGGACTGAGTCTGGAGTAGAAACATCCAGAGCCACCGTGAACAGGCGTGTGCAGGAAATGGGCTACAGGTGCCGCATTCCCCAGGTCAAGCCACTTTTGAACCAGAAACAGCGGCAGAAGCGCCTGACCTGGGCTACAGAGAAGCAGCACTGGACTGTTGCTCAGTGGTCCAAAGTACTTTTTTCGGATGAAAGCAAATTTTGCATGTCATTCGGAAATCAAGGTGCCAGAGTCTGGAGGAAGACTGGGGAGAGGGAAATGCCAAAATGCCTGAAGTCCAGTGTCAAGTACCCACAGTCAGTGATGGTCTGGGGTGCCATGTCAGCTGCTGGTGTTGGTCCACTGTGTTTTATCAAGGGCAGGGTCAATGCAGCTAGCTATCAGGAGATTTTGGAGCACTTCATGCTTCCATCTGCTGAAAAGCTTTATGGAGACGAAGATTTAATTTTTCAGCACGACCTGGCACCTGCTCACAGTGCCAAAACCACTGGTAAATGGTTTACTGACCACGGTATTACTGTGCTCAATTGGCCTGCCAACTCTCCTGACCTGAACCCCATAGAGAATCTGTGGGATATTGGGAACAGAAAGTTGAGAGACACAAGACCCAACACTCTGGATGAGCTTAAGGCTGCTATCGAAGCATCCTGGGCCTCCATAACACCTCAGCAGTGCCACAGGCTGATTGCCTCCATGCCACGCCGCATTGAAGCAGTCATTTCTGCAAAAGGATTCCCGACCAAGTATTGAGTGCATAACTGAACATAATTATTTGAAGGTTGACTTTTTTTGTATTAAAAACACTTTTCTTTTATTGGTCGGATGAAATATGCTAATTTTTTGAGATAGGAATTTTGGGTTATCATGAGCTGTATGCCAAAATCATCAATATTAAAACAAGAAAAGGCTTGAATTACTTCAGTTGTGTGTAATGAATCTAAAATATATGAAAGTCTAATGTTTATCAGTACATTACAGTAAATAATGAACTTTACCACAATATGCTAATTTTTTGAGAAGGACCTGTATATCCTTGCACATATGTAAATACAAAGTCACACACATCTATATACAGACACATAAATAAGCATGTCGGCAAAGGCATGACAAAAGCACTGATGTCATATACACGTATATGCTTATACATACTTTATTCACACCCATATCTACATACATACAAAGGGTTAGTCACACACATATCAATGCATGCACAGAGGCAGATGCAAATATATATGTAGTGCTGGAGTTTTTGCTACCTAATTTACAATGAATAAGGTGATATTCTTTCAACAGAGTTTGGCTCACTCTAGTGTCCTTTTCTTTGTATTTATGTTGTTAAGACTTTTGTTTGGCTTTTGCAATAGTCAGTTCCAATGCATTGTGGGGGATGTAGTGAATGAGGAAGTGACTCATATGTAAATTACCAGTCAAGGAAATACCTACCCACAATGCTTACTTACCTACCCACAAGGCCAAGTTAAATAACTGCATGCTGGGTAGGGAAATAAAAGACACAGCGCGGCAATGCTTCACTCTCTTTCTCCTGGGATTCAATTGAAGACCTGCCTGCAGGGAGCTGTGAGTGGATGACTGCGGCCTGTTTGGCGGGGAGCAGTGTCGCAAGGCCTCTAAAGAGTTCCAGAACACAGTTGTGCTGGATCAGCGTTTGTACGGAGAGGAGAACCGCAGATAAACCGAAGGTTCCGGCATTACAGTCACCAATCATCTGATGGAGTGGTGTGTTGTGACGGCGCCAGCTTGGAGCGGGACTGAACTATCTGAAGTGGAACAGGACAAGCGTCTGGGCCCTGTGTGGTGAGCGGGCAATTGTCCAAATTGATATAACACTTTATTGCTACACAAACTAGTTTCAGAAGGCTGGTGGGACCTGTAGTCCCACAGGAGGGTTTTCACTTAATTAGACTGCGTCCAGTAGGCCTCAGAGTTGGTTTTACCTTGTCACCAAGTGAATGCGGTGTCCATCAGTGCTCAAGATAACTAAGCACCCAGTTGCTTTTTCATCATCTTTCCTGGATTACAATTACTGCAGTATAATAAGCTAGCTGAAGAAAGAAGATCAAAGACTCTACCATTCACTATAGAGCACTTATTATTCTTTATGCACTCTAAGGACTGTAGTACAACCTAGGGAGCCCTTGAGCATGTGACATAGTAATATGTGCTGTATTACACTGTTGTATTTTTATATATTGTATGTATGTTTTATATTGGTGTGTGGTTGTATGCTCTGAGGAGGGAGTGGAGTGTGCGCAATAGAAGGGATCTACCATATTGAGTGCAGATTCCACTTTTAGCCTGCCTGCGCATACTCTAAATTGACTATTGACTTTGGGTTTCACATACACTCCAATTATTATTATTGTCATTTTATTATATCAGAATTATCACTGTTACCAACGTGTTTGACCAAATTCCATCAGTAAATTGTTTATGTGGTTAATCTACAACTTGTATGAGATTTTGTCTTTTATCACAGCCGGAGGAGAGAAAGATACATGGGTAATGGTAAATTACAGTATATTGTATTATAATTGTGTTGTTTTTTGCCATTGGGTCTCACATAAACATTACCACATAGTTGGGCCTAGGGGGTCGAGTCTATATTCAGGGGTTGATAGGCAGAGTGCAGGCCCAAAACAATTATCAGCAGCTCCTAAGGGGGTCAGTGCTACATATACGTGTGTATATACTATACAGGTGTCTCTCAAAAAATTTGAATATCATCAAAAAGTTAATTTATTTCAGTAATTCAATTCAAAACGTGAAACTCATATATTTTATATTTTATTAAGATGCATTACACGCAGAGTAATATATTTCAAGCATTTCTTTCTTTTAATTTTGATTATTATGGCTTACAGCTAGTGAAAACCCAAATTTCAGTATCTCAGAAAATTAGAATATTAAATAAGAAAAACATTTTTAATACAGAAAGGTTGGCTAACTGAAAAGCATGTCCATGTACAGTATAGTATTCATTATACCAATACTTGGTCGGGCTCCTTTTGCATGAATTACTGCATTAATACAGCGTGGCATGGAGGTGATCAGCATGTGGCACTGCTGAGGTGTTATGGAAGCCCAGGTTACTTTGATAGCAGCCATCAGCTCGTCTGCATTGTTGGGTCTGGTGTCTCTCATCTTCCTCTTGACAATACCCCACAGATTCTCCATGGGGTTTGGATCAGGCGAGTTTGCTGGCCAATCAAGCACAGTGATACCATGATCATTAAACCAGGTATTGGTACTTTTGGCAGTGTGGGCATGTGCCAAGTCCTGCTGGAATATGAAATCAGCATCTCCAAAAAGCTGGTCATCAGAGGAAAGCTTGAAGTGCTATAGAATTTCCTGGTAGAAGTCTGCGCTGACTTTGGACTTGATAAATCACAGTGGACCAACACCAGCAGATGACATGGCTCCCCAAATCATCTTTGACTGTGGAAACTTCACACTGGACCTCATGCAACTTGGATTCTGTGCCTCTCCATTCTTCCTCCAGGCTGTGGGACCTTGATTTCCAAATGAAATGCAAAATTTCCCACAGTCCGTGATGATTTGGGGAACCAGGTCATCTGCTGGTTTTGTTCCACTGTGTTTTATCAAGTACAAATTCAGCGAAGCCCTCTACCAGGAAATTATAGAGTTCTTCATGCTTTCCTCTGCTAACCAGCTTTATGGAGATGCTGTATTGTCAAGTGGAAGATGGACACCAGGCCCAACAATTCAGACAAGCTAAAGACCACTATCAAAGCAACCTGGGCTTTCATAACACCTCAGCAGTGTCACAGGCTGATCGCTTCCATGCCACACCGCATTGTCGCAGTAATTGATGCAAAAGGAGCCCCGACCAAATATTGGTATTGTGCAGACTATACCGTACATAGACATACTTTTTAGTAAGCTAACATTTCTGTATTAAAAATCCTTTTTTTTTTTTTTTATTATTCTTTTGTAATATTCAAATTTTCTGAGATACAAAATTTGGGGTTTTCATTAGCTGTAAAAAAAAGAAATGCTTGAAACATATGACTCTGTGTGTAACACATCTATATAAAATATAAGGAAAAAACAATATATAGTTGCACTACTTGCAAATCAAAAGTGAAACAAAGCAGCCGGCATCAACAATGATACAATTGTGACAATAAATGAAAAATAAAAAATGCAGCGCTGAAAAAAAAAAAAACTGATTAAAGTGATATATCCAAATAAATGCATATAATAAACCAGTAATAAAAAATAGGTGAAAAAGAAAAACACTTGCCCAATGCCTCTCACGGCATAGGACAGTGAATCATAAGTAAAAAGTGTCCTCTGTGTGCTAATAATGAAGTCCACTTCAACACAATGAAAGTGAAAAACAATGCACGTGATAAACACAATAGAACATAAACATACACACAAAGTCCGTACATGTAGAACTATATAGTTCAATGCCAGTTCCCAAAGCAGTATGGGATTTTCACCACAGGGGGTCACCTGGTTTCATGCATGGAGACTCAAATATATGAAATGCCTTAGGGATGCATATACCTCCTCTTCCAGCACGCAGTAGAAAGGAAAACAAACTTTAAAATGAAAGAAATGGGTACTCTGGACACACACACCGTAGCCGTGAGTCAATCAGGCATAAAGAGTAATCCACAACAGCCGTTCTTCCCTTTAAGGTGACATGGCATTAGATGATATGGCCACGGTGCATGTATCAAGATGTCACATATGCGATAGCCACGTCCAAATACCGATTCAGAAGGGGGTATACTCATCAACATATGAGATGTTTCATGGAGAAAAAAAAAAAAAGGGAGAAAAAAAAGCCTCCACATAGAGCAGGTCACTCCGGTAAAAAATTTATTTAAAATAGAATAAGCACTAAAAAATGGTACGAAACATCAAAAAAGATGTATGCAGACAATAAAAAGCATGGTAAATCTGGCCAGCAGGCTATGTATCCGACATGTTTCGTACGAGAGTACATCAACTGGCATTGAACTATATAGTTCTACATCCACATCACTGTTATACGGACTTTGTGTGTATGTTTATGTTCTATTGTGTTTATCACGTGCATTTTTTTTCACTTTCATTGTGTTGAAGTGGACTTCATTATTAGCACACAGAGGACACTTTTTACTTATGATTCACTGTCCTATGCCGTGAGAGGCATTGGGCAAGTGTTTTTCTTTTTCACCTATTTTTTATTACTGGTTTATTATATGCATTTATTTGGATATATCACTTTAATCAGTTTTTTTTTTCAGTGCTGTATATAAAATATAGGAGTTCCACTTTTTAATTTGAATTACTGAAATAAATTAACTTTTTAATGATAGTCACATTTTTTGAGATGCACCTGTATATACAGTATGTATATATATATATATATATATATATATATATATATATATATATATATATATATATGTATATAGTTGAAAGCACTTGTAAAATGCTAGAATCCACTCTATTACAGTAGTATATAATGTAAACTGTGTATTTCTGTAATATAATTGGGCCAAATACCTTCGGTATAGCGCTGCTTAGCTGACCTCCCACTGTTCTCCGCCTCTTCTGTCAGCTGTTAGCGGTGGATAATCCCCCCCCCCCCCCGTAGTGCTCGAAGTGGGGAAGAGAGCTTCGGCGGGTCAAGGAAGCACCGAGCGGCGATATAAGAAGCTATTTGGCACAATTATATTACAGAAACATACACAGTTTACACGTAATAATACTGTAAAAGAATGGATTCTAGCATTTTACAAGCACGTTTACTCTGCTCCACTGGGGATACCTGGCAGGCAGGGAGGAGGAGGGGGGGAGAGAACACAGCACATGAGATGATAAGACCTACCCGGAAAATAAGCCCTACTGTGTCTTTTGCTGCCAAAATTAATATAAGACCTTATTTTTATTTATTTTTGGGGAAACACGGTATATATACAGGTATATATATATATATATATATATATATATATATATATATTACATTAGTTGATTGTGACTAGAGATGAGCTGAACATACTGAGCATTACCGAAAGGTCAGGTGCAGAACTCTGTGAAGTCAGTCAGAGCTGAATAATAAATAATAGAAATGGCCCTTTTCTAGGCTAAAGCCTAGTACACACAGGCCGAGTGTCGGGCGGCATCGGCTGGTTCAATAGAAACCGGCCGACATTTGACCATTGTGTACTGCAGCCGGTCCATCAGAAGCCGCACGTTCAGCCAGCTTCTGTCGAAGGTGCATGACTGAAAAAGGTTTGCTGATTGGCTTCCGATAAGTGTTCTGGCACGGGGGGGGGGGGGGGGGGGGGTTCAGAACACAATAGCACAGCAACAGAGATCGCTGTACCAATATTTCATAATTAGTACAGTGACTCCTCCTGAACTGTCATTTTTTTTTAGGTCAGCCCTGCAGGGTTGCATGAAAAAAAAAACTAGTAGTGTGTGCCAGGCTTAAATCAAGTGACTGCCTAACAAATGGCATGGGATGAAAGGCACTGTCCTGGGAGACATGTACCAAAGCCATAAAAAAATAAAATTCTATTTGTCAGGGAGCAACAATTTTAATACTTAATAATAATAATTAATAATAATAAGTGTTACTAAACCCACAACAGTAAAATCAGTCTGTATAAACAGTAAAGCATGCTTGTCATAATCACTGTGGAACCTAAGATGTTAACCCTATGCCACATTGTGTAAAAAGGCTGTTTGATCCCCTTCTTCCACTATCCCCAATCTATCTCCTGATAAGATAGAGCTGTTTGAGTCATTCTGCTCATGCTCAGTTTGGTGTGTATTGCTAGAGAGTTTTTTTTTCTGGAGGGGGGGGGGGGGGGGTGCATGTGCTCAGCACAGGTCCAATCAGCACTGTCCAGACAGAGGGTATGGGCCATGCAGCCTCATAGGACAGTCAGAGTATAATGAAAACTATTCCTACAAGCTTTAACCAGACACTGATCACAAGACTGCTCTAACTGCTGATGAGAAACAGTATTTAGCAGTTTATACTTTCAAAATAATTGCATTTCCATGTTCTGTGTATTGTGGGAGACCAGATATAGTCAATGCAGGGTCCTGGGTTTAGTAACAGTTTAAGGGCACCATTAAAAATGCAAAATTCCCTTAAATAACTAGCCTGGGGGTGGCCTTAAAATGTAACTTAAGGCCACCCCCAATTAATAAAATTAAGTCCTGATAGATAACTTCAGGCTGGCACCTTTTGCAGGTATATCTATGTAAAATATTAAAGTGGTATTAAAGTCTTAAATAAAAAAAATAAAAAATAAAAAACAAACATGTTATACTTATCTGCTCTGTGCAATGATTTTGCTCAAAGCAGCCACAATCCTCCTCTTCTTGGGTCCCCTGCCAACACTTGCCACAGCTTGCTGTGGGGACACCCAAGCAGGGGCACTCCAGAGCCGCTGCTCTGTGTGTCTACTCACACACAAAGCCACGGCTCGCCCCTGCCCCCTCTCTCTCCTCATTGGCACCCTATTTGTGATTGACAACAGTGGGAGCCAATGGTTCCCACTGCTGTGTCAGCCAGGGAGCCAAGGCTCTTGTGCACATCGCTGGATTGCTATGCGGCCTCGGATAAGTATAAGGGTGGCTTGGGGGGCTGCTGCACTCAGAAGTTTTTTTACCTTTATGCATAAAATGCATGAACGTAAAAAACATTCAGCCTTTAGAACCACTTTAAAAATAAGTGCATATACTGTTTAGAATCCAGTAATACACTGTCTTACTATGTTCCGCACGTGCTTTGCTGCTCTCCATTCTTGGCATTGTGCCAAAAATTAGAGCCACTAGAGGCCGATCTGCTGACACCCAAAATATTTACTGCTGTTCATGTTCAGGGGCTCTGTGCTTCAGCAAAATGACAGGCTCAGGCAAGGAGAAACAGAGACAATGCTGGAGGCAATTTACAGCACACACTAATTATGATAGCATCATTATTAATGTGGAATGAATGTTCTTTGCTAAAGAACATTACTTTTTATAATGTTACGGAGAAAGTTTTGCTTTAACCTGTCTGTGAGGCAATGCATCTGTATAATGTATACAGAAAAACAGAATTTTATAAAGAAAAACATTATATTTACATTGCAAAAATGACAGCTTCCGTCATTTGTCATGGTCAAGGATTCCCATTATAACCCCTTTCACACCTGCGGATCTGTATTCTCTCATCCGCTTTCTCAGCAGGGATCGCACCGTTGATCCCTGCTGAGCCGGCGGATGACAAATCCGTCGCTGCACACTGTGCAGGGACTGACCTGTCAGATCTCCGCTCTCCTCTATGGTGGGGATCGGATGATTACGGACTGACTGTCCGTTTTCATCCGATCCGAAAATAGGACATCCATCCGTCTGGATTTTGCAAAGCGGATCGGATTGGGGTGGATCGGATGTCAGTGAACATGTCACCGCTGACATCCGTTGCTCTGTAGAGATGTATGGAGCGACCGTTCAGATCTGTCAAAAAACTGAACAGGCGCATCTGAGGTGTGAAAGAGCCCTATCTATACCAGACCCTTATCTTAGATAATCCTTGATGAAGAGGGGACCCCCATGCAAAAAAAACAATGTGGATTTCCTCCAAAGTCCATACTAAACACTTGGGGTCTGGTATAAATTTGGGTCTGCTATACATTTTAAGGGTGAACCCCAATGCAAAAAACATGAAAAAAACATAACAAACCCTTATCTGAGCATACAGCCTGGTAGTCCAGGAAAGTAATGGATGAACATACAGCCCCCATTCCTTTGATTTATACCTGGCCACATGCCCTCAAAATTAAGGGGGTGGGGGTAGCTTGACAACAGGACACCTCTGGAACATCACCTTGTTCCCATGTTGATGAGGACAAGGGCCTCTTCCCCACAACCCTGACCCAGGGGTTGTGGAGGTCTGTGGGCAGGGAGCTTATCCAAATTTGGAAGCCCTATTAACACACAGCACCCAGATACCACTCCCTCCATGTGGATAAGTATGTGGTACATAATACACCTACTCATTTACAAAAAAGTTTAAGCAGCCTTAATCATTGCAAGATAATCATGGGCCTTACCTATATCATTAACTTCTTATTTGGAACATTTATGGACTTTTACTATGGTCAAACATGGCCATTGATGCCTACAGTTCATGGAATCTATAGTGCATTTAGTGTATTTCTTTACTTTATACTTGAAAAAACAATAAAAATCTATTGAAAAGAAAAAATGTTAACAGTAAAAATTACCCTACACTTTTTGACAAGACCTTAAAAAAAAAACAACACAAAAATGTCCCACAATGTACCTCCATCATCCATCACAACATCCAGCAATGCCTATTTATATCAATCACAATGAACGATGTCCAAAGGTTGCTGAAACCAAAAAATCCTGCTGATTGACCTGCACATCCAATCTCGACGTTGATTAGCTTCAAATTACCTCTCTGGTCTAAGACAAAGGGGCAGCATCTCCCAGATGACATCTATGACTACGGCCATGACCATATATAGTTAATGTCATTGCACAAATATGGCCACGTGGCTATATTTGGTCCAGAGGCATACCTACAGGGGTTGCAATTGAAACCCTGTCCCATTTTCCAGGGGGCCCATGGGGCCCCCTGTACACCTGGATAGGAGGTGTGGTGGGGCAGCTGCATACAGCATACAGAGGAAACGATTTCTCCATTTTCCTCCTGCAGCCGTTGAATGCCTGTGGGAGGGAGAGAAGGAGAAGCGGGCATTCATCGGCTGCAGGAGGAAAATGGAGAGATTGGTTCCTCTGTATGCAGCTTCCCTGCCACTCCTCCTAGCCAGCTTCTTTCTGCTGCGTGCTCTATTGCCCCCCTGTGCTCTTTCCAGGCCCACAGTGGTCTCTGTTTGCCCGCCTGGCCCCCACAGCTCTGACTGCTTCCCCCTTCCCTCTTCCTCTGGCTGCTGCAGGGGATGCTGTCAGGATAGAGAGCGGGGAAAGGACTGGCAAATGCGTAACTTACCAGCCCCTTCCTTGTCTTAATGAATAGAGTCAGTGATTAATGCCGATGACTGACTATGTTCATTCACAACTGAGGCATGATAAACTGTGTTTACTATGCTTCAGTTTGTGAATGAACAGGAAGCTCTGTACAAAGCTATTCCTATCCATTCATTCTGTACAGCTGAGGCTGCAGAGAAGGAGATTGAGGGTTGTGTCCTCAATCTCCTGCCTCTGTCTCAAAGGTGGAACATCAAAGGTCTGTTTCGATCCTTGATGTTTCACCAAAGCCCCCAACGGGGCTCCTAAACAAATTGTAAAAAATAACCAAAAACAATATTGTAAAAATAAATTTAAAAAAGTAAAAAAATGAATTAACAAAAACAAGAAACTATTAACACCAATGGCAGAACTAACATGGTCTCAAAGGTCGCACTTACGACTGGGCCTTGGCGTTTTGCCAACAGACTCAGAAGGAAGGGCCCTGGCCAGGGGCCGGGGGGGGGCCTTCATGGTTTCCTGCACCGGGACCCTGAAGGTTCTAGTTACACCAATGATTTGGTCAGTGATGTCACACTATCGCCGCCCCTTTGTTTACACAGTTTAGAGATTCCCGGCCAGTAAATCAATAAGGCCAGATGATGCCTCTGGTTGCTAAAGTCGTATTGAGTGCCAGCCACTGATGGATGGAAAGCTGTCCTAGATAGTAACAGTATAAATACTGCTAATACTGTATATACTGTATGCTGCTCCTCTACCACCACAGGGGCTAAATGTCTGGCACTCAAAAGAATGCTGAACAGCCAAAGTTCAGTCCGAACATCTGTTCATGCTAAAACTTAAGCTCCACCCTAATTATAACCAACTGCATCTGGCAACCTTCCTGGGTTTTCCTTCTTGGGTTTGTTCTTAAAATGAAAATAAATCAGGTAGTAAGGTACATAGTTACATAGTTTCATAGTAGGTGAGGTTGAAAAAAGACACAAGTCCATCAAGTCCAACCTATGTGTGTGATTACATGTCAGTATTACATTGTATATCCCTGTATGTTGCGGTCATTCAGGTGCTTATCTAATAGTTTCTTGAAACTATCAATGCCCCCTGCTGAGACCACCGCCTGTGGAAGGGAATTCCACATCCTTGCCGCTCTTACAGTAAAGAACCCTCTACGTAGTTTAAGGTTAAACCTCGTTTCTTCTAATTTTTTTATGAGTGGCCACGAGTCTTGTTAAATTCTCTTCTGCGAAAAAAGTTTTATTCCTATTGTGGGGTCACCAGTTTGGTATTTGTATATTGAAATCTCAAGCGTCTCATTAGCTTTGTTGCCCTTCTTTGTACTTGCTCCATTTCCAGTACATCCTTCCTGAGGACTGGTGCCCAGAACTGGACAGCATACTCAAGGTGCGGCCGGACCAGAGTCTTGTAGAGCGGGAGAATTATCGTTTTATCTCTGGAGTTGATCCCCTTTTTAATGCATGCCAATATTCTGTTTGCTCTGTTAGGAGCAGCTTGGCATTGCATGCCATTGCTGAGCCTATCATCTACTAGGACCCCCAGGTCCTTTTCCATCCTAGATTCCCCCATAGGTTCTCCCCCCAGTGTATAGATTGCATTCATATTTTTGCCACCCAAATGCATTATTTTACATTTTTCTACATTGAACCCCATTTGCCATGTAGTTGCCCACCCCATTAATTTGTTCAGATCTTTTGGCAAGGTTTCCACATCCTGCGGAGAAGTTATTGCCCTGCTTAGCTTAGTATCATCCGCAAATACAGAAATTGAACTGTTTACCCCATCCTCCAGGTTGTTTATGAAAAAATTAAATAGAATTGGTCCCAGCACAGAACCCTGGGGGACCCCACTACCCACCCCTGACCATTCCGTGTACTCCCCATTTATCACCACCCTCTGAACTTGCTCTTGTAGCCAGTTTTCAATCCATGTACTTACACTATGGTCCATGCCAACGGACCTTATTTTGTACAGTAAACGTTTATGGGGAACTGTGTCAAATGCTTTTGCAAAATCCAGATACACCACGTTTACGGGCCTTCCTTTATCTAGCTGGCAACTCACTTCCTCATAGAAGGTTAGTAGATTGGTTTCTCAAGAACGATTCTTCATGAATCCATGCTGATTACTGCTAATGATACCGTTCTCATTACTAAAATCTTGTATATAGTCCCTTATCATCCCCTCCAAGATTTTACATACTATTGATTTTAGGCTAACTGGTCTGTAAATCCCAGTATTTTTTGGGCCCTTTTTAAATATTGGTGTTACATTGGCGTTTCTACAATCAGCTGGTACCATTCCAGTCAGTAGACTGTCAGTAAAAATTAGGAACAATGGTCTGGCAATTACTTTACTGAGTTCCCTAAGAACCCTGGGGTGCAAGCCATCTGGTCCTGGTGATTTATTAATGTTAAGTTTCTCAAATCTAATTTCAATTCTGTCCTCTGTTGACCATGGAGGTGCTTCCTGTGATGTGTCATGAGGATAAACACTGCAGTTTTGGTTACATCCTGTAGAAAACTTACTTTTTATTTGTGGAGCACCCTCTAGTGTGTGCTACTAGTGTTAGTACAGGAAAAATATAGTTTGGCCCTGGGCTAATCCTGTCATTGAAGCCATTGAATTTGGGTCAGGGTTACTAGAGTCCAGGGCAGCATGACTCATACAGACAGCCCTCTGGTGCCTCCCGCTGGTATCTGGAAAGTTGGAGAACATTCTGGAAGTAGTGGATGGAGGTGAGGAGGAGCTGTTCAGCTTATTTATGGGGCCTTAGTCAATACCCCGGAGTGGGCCTGGTAGGGAACTGAGGAACCCATAAATAGGAATGAGGCATGCTGGGAAGGGGAGTCAGGTGGAAGATGCAGTGCTGAGGGAGGTTGTCAGTGGCCCTTAAGGAACCCCTTACTGGGGGGATTACCTCAGGCTGGAGTTTGGGAGGCTGGCCTGGAAGGATGCCACAACAGGAGGCACTTGGGGAGATTCAAGCTGGAGAGGCAGCGGAGAGAGCAAGGAGAGACAGTGAGTAGATCAGCACAGTGCAGGGACAGACAAAAGGAGAGACTGCCACCTGTAGCAGTGCTCTTTTGAAGACAGTGGCATGCCAAGTCTTAATATAACCTTGCCCTGGGGAGTACTCATGTGCATGTCAGTAGGGAGGTCTGTGAAGAGGAAACCAGCCAGGTGCGGCTGTTGGCAGCCAGGCAGGTTAGCAATTTTCTACAAGCAGTAGAACTGGGATCATTGGCCACAGGGAAGCAGAAGGTGATGTGGTGTGCTGTTCACTACTGCCTGTAATAGGCTGTTTGCAATAATAATCAGTCTCTATTTGTACATAGATCAGCGTTATCACTTAAAAAACCCAATTTGAGTATACAGTATATTTCATGTATACATCTTTGTAAAAAGCTTCACTAGTGTACATAGTACTTTAAAAATGACACTTTACAAGCAAGGACAAAGTGCATGTAATACTGTAAGACAAATGCCAAAACAATAAAATGATTTGCAACCCCCTGTCCAAAAGCGCTTACATTCTAAAATATGTAATAAAAGAAAGGAAGTAAGGGCACTTTCACACTGAGGCGCTGGGGCATCGGTGGTAAAGCAAAGCTATTTGTAGCGGCGCTTTACCGTTGTTTTAGTGGCGCTTTGCGCTTTTAACCCCCGCTAGCAGACAAAAAAAGGTTTAAGGCCAGCGGTGCTCCGGCTTCGCTGTCCATTGGTTTCAATGGGCAGGAGCGCTTTAGTAGACACCGCTCCTAAAGCGCCTCAAAAAAGCTGCGCAGCAGGACTTTTTTTAGCGTCCTGCCAGCGCACCACTCCATGGTGAAAGCCAGAGGGCTTTCACCCTAGAGTGACAGGAGAGGCGCTTTACAGGCACTTTGCAGGCACTATTTTTAGCGCTATAGCGCCTGTAAAGCACCTCAGTGGGAAGGTAGCCTAAACGTTTAACCACGTCAATACAGAACACTTTCACCCCCTTCCTGCTCAGGCCATTTTTCAGCTTTTAGCGCTGCCACACTTTGAATGACAATTGCGCGGTCATGCAACACTGTACCCAAATACATTTTAAATCATTTTCTTCACACAAATAGAGCTTTCTTTTGGTGGTATGTAATCACTGCTGGGTTTTTTTTTACAAAAAAAAATGAAAAAAGACCGCAAATTAAAAAACAAAAGTGTTTTTCTTCGTTTCTGTCAGTACATTTTGTAAATAAGTAATTTTTCTCCTTCACTGATGTGCGCTGGTGAGACTGCACTGATGGGCACTGATGAGGTGGCACTTATGGGCACTGAGGAGGTGGCACTTATGGGCACTGATTAGGTGGCACTAATATGCCGCACTTATGGGCCCTGATAGGTGGCACTGATATGTGACACTGATGAGCACTGATATGCAGCACTGGTGGGCACTGATAGGCGGCACTGGTGGGCACTGATAGGCGGCACTGGTGGGCACTGATAGACGGCACTGTTAGGCAGCATGGATAGGCGGCACTAATGGGCACTTATGGGTGTTAATTGAGGGGTGCACTGATGGGTGTCATTGATGGGCACTGATGGGTGGCACTGATGGGCAGTGATGGAAGGCACTGATGGGCAGCACTGATGAGCAGGCACTGATGGGCAGTGATTCTTTATGCAGTTCAATAACTGCCTGCCCTAATGGTAGGTGAAGGCAGACAGCTGACCGAGAGTCTCCAGGTGTCTGGCGTTGCACTTGCAATCTGCTGATCACGCATGCAATGTCTTACAGGCTTCCGTGTAAAAAAATATTAAAGGCATATTTATTTTACTTTTAAAATTATGTGCATTTATTATTTTTTATAAAAGGTGAACCTATCCTTATTTACAGGATAAAAAGGTTCTCCAGCTTCATCCTGTGCTACATGTGTACACGTATTTGAAGTTAGGGCATTGGGTTATTACCAATCTACTATAAATTAGTTAGCTTGCTGTTTATCGTTTTCTTTTGAACAAGCTACTGTGGAATTCTAATGTTATTCTTTCTTTGGTTTGACAAAAAAATATATCTATTATGTCATTTTTTAAAGCAAAATGAATACATTATTGGTAAAGAGGAAGCTTTATAAGTTAACTGATGCTTGTAGAATCAGGCTTTCAATAGCACTCAGTCCCCTTCCTTACGCATGGTTAGCTAAATATAATACTTTTATTGGTTAACTGAGGCTTTTAGATGTAAGCTTTCAAGAGTCAGGACTACTCAGCTCCATCTATCATGCCTAATAAACGGAATTCTGTGATCCTAAAAGCATGCATCTAAAAACAACATTTAGCTAATAACAGGATCATATTTATTCAAGCATTTGTGGGTTTACCCATACACGCTTTGGTCCCCATTGCTTTATCTCTTACATCTGCCTTTTATCTGGTTTCTAATGCAAAATAACAAGCACTGCTCATAAGTGAATTTCTCCTGTTATTACTAGACCTGCTGACCAAACAAGCTGAGCTTTCAAATGCTAAATATATTTGGGGTTTCACTTATCTCATGTACTATATAGTTATATCAGCCAAATCAACTTCTCTTGAGGAAATTGTATCTAAATATTTTCTTTTGCACTGGATATAACTAGAAAATCATTTCATGCTACATACAGTTAAACTATAACATTTTGGTGGGTAGGTCAAAATGTTAAAACAAGTACCTTGTCTTAAGGTGACTGTAAGGTTTTGACTGAAATGTATAAAACTTTTTTGAAAATGATGTGTTTTTAAAAAGATGTTTTTTTTTAACCCTTAATATTAATTAGTATGAAAGTGAAAAAAAAAAAAAAATAATTATTTCAGGTACTTATATAGCGCCATCAATTTACGCAGCGCTTTACATATATAATGTACATTCACATCAGTCTCTGCCCTCAAGGAGCTCACAACCTAAGGTCCCTAACACGCATTCATACACATACTAGGGCCAATTTAGACAGGATCCAATTAATCTACCAGCATGTCTTTTGAGTGTGGGAGGAAGCCGGTGTACCCAGAGGAAACCCACGCAGGCACAGGGAGAACATGCAAACTCCAGGCAGATGGTGTCGCGGTCAGGATTTGAACCAGTGACCCTTTTTACTGCTAGGTGAAAGTGCTAACCACTACACCACCGTGCTATGCCTTACTTACCTGCTCTGTGCAGTGGTTTTGCACAGAGCAGCCCTGTTCCTCCTGTTTTCAATTCCCCCATAGGTGCTCCTGGCCACTTGCTCTAAAGGCACTGGTGCATGCTCGCTCCTGTCTATGAGACACACGGAGCCACAGCTCAGCCCCACCCACACTCTATCCTCATTGGCTTACTGGCTATGATTGACAGTAGCAGGAGCCAATGGCTCCAGCTGCTGTCTCAGTCAATAAAGAATGAGAAGAGACCTGGGAGAAACTTAGCTCTCATGCACATAGCTGAACTGAGGGAGAGCTCAGGCAAGTAATGGGAGGTGGGGGGTTGGGCTAAGGGGGCCACAGCACACAGAAGGTTTTTTTACCTTGTAAAAACCTTGAGCCTTTAAAACCCCCTTTAATTAATTAATTTTACATACATATTTAATTTAGGGTATACAAATCACACAGGATTTGAAAAGACACAACATTAGCTTCCCATTGTACTTTAAACACTTTATAGAACTTTACAAAGGGGAAAAGAGGGGGTGAGTCACTGCTCTGAGTTATTTAACCACAAGTTTTATCTGAGCTTCAACTACTGAGCTCTGTAAACAATATTTTTCCTAGGAAAGGAGTTAAAGAAGATGTAAACATTAACTAGATAGTTTGAGCTATATTTTGAGACAAGTTCAGTCATGTAGCTTGGGGCAGATTTGTGAATAGCTTTGTATTATGTTTAAATTTAGAGTTTTGTTCCTTAGGCATTCTGAAGCCTGTGGAGGTGGGGTGGATGGCAGGTAAGGTAGATGATTCTGGTAAAAATTTAAAGAGCAAAGAGGAGGCTTAAGTGTATATATGTGGTCATAAGATTAATTGAATTGCTGGCTATTCAACCCCTGCGTATATAGGAAAAAAGGGTAGTTTCCAAGGATAGGAAACAAAGAAATAGTGGGGCTTATTGAATAGTTGCATGCATCTTATTTCACCATGAGTATTGATACAAATACCAGAAGTTTTTGAGAAAAATTTCTTTGGTATATTTATTTGAAAAATTATTTCACCACATATATAAATAAAGTTAGTTAAAGCACAACAATAAAACTAGACAATTATACACATGTTTGTTGGTTCATGTGTGGACCAAATCAAACAAGCACATACAGGGGGGACATTACAAACATGTAACATATATAACAATTGTCGTCCGGACGCCAGGGAAGACTCGCAGTGTATTAGCCCAAACTAAAGCCGTGCGGCTAATATCTTAATAATTTTTATAAGGTAGGGGAAGAAACTCCTGTAAAACCTAATTATTTGGGTTTAAACACTGCAAGTGCTCCTTGGGGGCTCGAGCCTGCTGGAAGAGGGGGGGGGGGAGAAGGCAATCACGGAAAGGATAAAGTTTAAATTAGCATTGAATTTCTGCTGAGGTATTCCCAAATAGGTTCAGCTGATGGAGGGAGCTAAAAAGTTTTCCAAGAGTTAATGATGTATTCGTTTGCATGTTGTTATACCCGATGTTGTAATTATAGATTGCTATTGCTTAAGCATAGTGTATACAGTTCTCGGTATATACATTCATTTCTTGCTTTGATTTATAACCACATGGAAAATACTTCTATTGCATATCAAATGGTTCTCTTAACAGAGACTGTCCATTTTGCTTGTAGTTTCAAAAAGAAAAAAACAAGAATGTTTAAGCATACAAAGTCAGTTAGAATCATTTAGGATTGCCTGGGGCTACCAGCATACATTACCGCCTCCTTTATCCGGTATAGTCGAGGGCTATGGGATGCACCAAGAACCCTTTTCCGTGCCGTGCAGAGAGCCAAAAGAAGCCGATAATGGAAAAGATTTCAAATATCCAGTCCGTGATATGCAGCGCTGCTAGTTTCCAATAACTGGGTTTGATGGTTCCATCTGCATGGGTTGTGGCTTTCCGCCCAAGATGTGTGAGGTGTGGATTGCTGGTTAGTGCCTGGGTCTGCTGGTTCAGAATATCAGCGGGACACAATGTTCGTTTCCGTGTCTCTTCATCCCGAAGTCTCGGCTCGTGCACGCCAGTGAGTGGTTGCGTCCTGGCGTCCGTAGGACAGTGACGTCAACGCGTTTCACAAGGGGGGTGTGTAGCTTCTTCTGGACGTTGTAGCGGCGTCGGAGGGCTCCTTCTTATTGATGTCCGGTCCTCGTTTACGCCCACCACATAGAGCAGATTGCTCAATCGTGAAGGATTGCCCCGTGTATGTGAAGGAGCACTTGCAGTGTTTAAACCCAAATAATTAGGTTTTACGGGAGTTTCTTCCCCTACCTTATAAAAATTATTAAGATATTAGCCGCACGGCTTTAGTTTGGGCTAATACACTGCGAGTCTTCCCTGGCGTCCGGACGACAATTGTTATATATGTTACATGTTTGTAATGTCCCCCCTGTATGTGCTTGTTTGATTTGGTCCACACATGAACCAACAAACATGTGTATAATTGTCTAGTTTTATTGTTGTGCTTTAACTAACTTTATTTATATATGTGGTGAAATAATTTTTCAAATAAATATACCAAAGAAATTTTTCTCAAAAACTTCTGGTATTTGTATCAATACTCATGGTGAAATAAGATGCATGCAACTATTCAATAAGCCCCACTATTTCTTTGTTTCCTATCCTTGGAAACTACCCTTTTTTCCTAGATGATTCTGGTAGTAGCATTTATGTAATTTACTTTATGACTAAAGGAGAATAGCCTGTGTACATGTAAGCCAATGGGGAGGGGGATTCCCCCATTAACACAGACAGTTTTGACAGGAGAATACCTCCTGCCGAGCAATTGTCTTCTCCTGGCAGGGGGAAGCTGTCCCCACCGGGAGAATATAGTGATTACCGCTACCAGCTGTGGCAGCCGCTTGCAATAATCACAAGCAAATCTGGTAGGCTGGTTGTACCCAAGTTGATCGATTGATCAACTTGGTACATTCAGCCTGCCCACTAATGGTTTGAATCTCAGCCGAGATTCAAACCGTGTATGCAGTGCTGTATCCTGGCCTAGGCCGACAAGGCCCAGACCTAGGGCGGCACTTTGCGGGGGCGGCAAAAAAGGGATCAGCTAAAAAAATGCACTGTCACTGCACTAATGACACCGACAGGGAAGGGGCTGTATAAAAACACAGTGGAAATGAGCTGGCGGCACGTGCTCGTGCCCAAAACCCTGGATTGCAGAATCACGTATGCATACCTCCCAACTTTTGAACTTCAGAATGAGGGACACTTGAAGGAGGAAGCAACCTGTGTTGCAAATTACGTGCACTGCAGAAAAAGTGGGTGTGACCACTATGTACACAGTGGAGGGATCAGGAGGGCACTACGTTCACAGTTGAGGGATCAGGAGGGCACTACGTTCACAGTTGAGGGATCAGGAGGGCACTATGTTCACAGTTGAGGGATCGGGAGGGCACTACATACACAGTGTAGGGATCAGGAGGGCACTACGTTCAAGAGCCCTTGTTACTAAAGTGTGGGAAACATAGGTTTAGTAGAATGCCACTAGACTACAAAATCCTTTCATTTTTCAATACATTCTTCTTGTAGTGTGACACCAGCAATATTTATGTTAAAGATGATGGATAGATGGATGGATGAATGGACAGAACACTCAGACATCCCAGATTATTTTCTCCCTGTCAGAGTCTCTGTAAGTACCATATGACTTGTGCTGGCAGAGAGGAATATAGGCTTTCTGTGTTCTGTCTGCCCCACAGAGAATCTTTATCATAAGTCTTGCTGGTGTCAGTATACAAGCCTGGAGGGATTGGATGAACGATTTAGTTCTCTGGAGCTCCATGATGGCAGCAGGGCAGGCAGACACAACTCACTGTTTGTCAGTGCTGGGGCTGAGAAATCTGTCTGCTTCTTAGGCCCCTTTCACACTGGGGCGTTTTTCAGGCGCTACAGCGCTAAAAATAGCACCTGAAAAAAGCGGGTCCTTTCACTCCAGTGTGAAAGCCGGAGGGCTTTCACACTGGAGCGGTGCGCTAGCAGGACGGTAAAAAAAGTCCTGCTAGCAACATCTTTGGAGAGGGGAAGGAGCGGTGTATTCACTGCTCCTAAACCGATCTTACCCATTGAAATAAATGGGGCAGCGCGGCTATACCGCTGGCAAAGCGGCGCTCTGCGGCCCTTTACGGGCGGTTTTAACCCTTTTTCGTCCGCTAGCGGGGGTTAAAACTGCACCGATAGCCGTCGAATACCGCTGCTAAAACTATGGTAAAGCAGTGCTAAATATAGTGCTGCTTTACCGCCGATCCCCGCACCGCCCCAGTGTCCTCTCCTTTCTCTCCCTCTTCAATGCAGCTGCCGACATCTCCTCTTCTTAGAAATCAAAGAAGGCGGGCAGGGGAAGGGGGTGGGTACAGTGTTTCCCATTGGCTGAGGAGGCAGAAGAGAGATTGTATATCAATCCACCTCTGAAATCTTCTTGCCGGGTCTAAGTAAAGATCATTGGCTTATGCAGCCATCCCTCCACAAAAAAAAAAAATAGTCCCCAGTTTCCAGGCAGCAATAAAGAATATGCAGGCAATGACAAAAAAAAAAAAAACACAGTAACATCTGCAAATACTAACATATACATTTTGGAGGTGCTTAAATAATTTTTGAGGGAGCTTGGGCACACCCAAGCACCCACCTGGCATTACCAATGCCAGCAATGTACAAATGCCTCTTTCCCTATGCAGTGGTTCCTTGACAAATGGGGATAGGGGGTATGGGTAGCAGTCCTGCCCACACCCAACATCACAGCTCGGATCTGACAGCTGCGGTCTCTCATGGGGGCTGCACAGTGCACACCAGCCATCTTGCTCACCAATCACTGGCTGTGCTGAATGTGCACACTGCTGCAGGTCCTATTGAGCTAGAAGGCAACATTTAATCAACAGAATTATGCAGGACAAAGCCCCTGCACAGCGGAACAGTGGGACAAAGGTGTACATGTGGAAAAGTCCCACCTAATCCGGGACTGTTAGGAGGTATGCGTATATATACTTGATACTGTGCACAGCGGCTGCCCTGTAGCAGCAAAACTGCTATAGGGCGGTCATGAAGCCGTTAAACAGGAAGGAGTGGGGCAAATTCACATAGGGGGCACCCAATTTTAGTCTTGCCTAGGGCAGCACAAAACCAAAATACACCACTGTGTGTATGGCCAGCCTAAGGAATTATTCAATGGGTAGGAGGAGATCCAGGAAAGAGTCTTGGAGGCCAAGGGAGTAGAGTTCTTTGAGCAGGAGTGAGTGGTCAACGGTATCCAAGGCAGCAGAAAGGTCTCTTAGTATGATTATGGAATAATGGACATTTAGTTTAGCAGTTAGTAAGTCATTAGTTAGTTTTAGTAGGCCAGTTTCTGTGGAGTGTTACAGGTGAAAGACAGAATGCAGGCTGTAAAAGGTCAAGTGGGTTGCTCTCAGTGAGTTAGTAGCTCAGAAGATTGTGGACAAGGCATTCTAGAAGTTTAGCGGTAAATAGGAACTGGGTCTTAAGTATTTAAGGTTAGTGGGGTCCAGCAAGGGCTTTTTAAGTATGGGGTGTCCAGCCTGTACTTTAGAGGGGAGGTGCTGATAGAGAAGGAGAGATTGAAGATGTAAGTTAGAGAAAGTTTGGCAACCTCCTCTGTAGTAACAGGGTCAAAAGAGGAAAATATTGAACGTAGTGGCAAAAGAGGTATGTTTAAAAAGAACTATCACCAGAAGAAAATAAAGCTTATTAAATCCCTAAGGAATCTTGTGCACATAGCATTTGTCCTCATCTAAATCTGTGCAGTGGTTGTCTGGTTGTGTTGTTGGATAGCTAGCCCTGCCCACCCATCTAGCTGTCTGACAACACTGATCAACAGAGACAGATTTGTGGGTGACATCCCAGGAGGAGAGGGGGCATGACGGGCAGTGCACACAGAGTTTGCACAGTGCCCCCCCCCATCCAAAAGTGGGGAAAAAATTATCTGATCCCCTGCAGATTTTGTAAGTTTGCCCACTTACAAAGAAATGAAGAGTCTGTAATTTTAATCATAGGTGCATTTTAAATGATAGAGACAGAATATCAACCGGAAAGCCAGAAGCCCTTGTTGGCAAGCACAGAGGTAAAACATTTCTTGTAGTGGGTGACCAGGTTTGCACACATTTGAGAAGGCATTTTTGTCCACTCTTTTTAACATATCTTCTCTAAATCCTTAAGGTTTCTAGGCTGTCTCTTGGCAACTCAAAGTTTCAGTTTCCTCCATAAATTTTCTATAGGATTAAAGTGGATGTAAACCCAATTCATGAAATTTGAGCTGGGCACATATATTTGCAGTGTTTATTTATCTCTCTTCAAAGCACTATGTCCTGTAGCTTTGTCCTGCACCGTTCCTCTGTTATTAGCCTGATAACTTCTCACACGTTCTCTGAGACTGGAGCCTGAAGTGGGTGTCGGGGGGGGGTTGCTATAAATTGATTAGCACACAGCTAAACTATTCACAGGCAACCTCTGCATGTGTGGTGAGGGGTGTGTGCCTTTCCTCCAATAAGCTGTCTCACAGTGTCTAGCAATAATCCACTCCTACAGTGAAATCAGGAAGAGAAAATTCTAACAGGACGTGCACTTTCTAAACAGTATATAAAGTTGAAGACAGAAGATATACATGTAAAACTTATGTAGGGAGATTTGTTTCATCCCTGTGTATCATCTGAGGCTGTTCACTTCACTGGGTATATGTGAAGGTTTACATCCACTTTAAGGTCTGGAGACTGATTAAGCCACTCCATGACCTTAATGTGCTTCTTCTTGAGCCACTCCTTTGTTGCCTTGGCGGTATGTTTTGGGTCATTGTAATGTTGGAAGACCCATCCACGACCCATCTTCAGTGTTCTGGCTGAGGGAAGAAGGTTCTTATCCAAGATTTTACATTTTTACATGGCTCAGCAATTGGCCCCTCAATGCGGCAAAGTCAGCCTGTACTTTTAGCAGAGAAACAGCCCCAAAGCATCATGTTTCCACCTCACTGAACTGCAACTCAATTTATAACATCGGTATCATGTGTTTTTCTGTATTTTTGGTTAATATTGTGTCTCTATCATTTAAAAATTCTGGATGGACCCTCTGCACACTGCTAAACCCTTCCCAGCAAACTATGCAATGAAAAACTCTATCATTTAAAATACACCTATGATAAAAAATTATAGACCCTTCATTTATTTGCCAGTGCACAAACTTACAAAATCTTCAGGGGATGAAATAATTATTTTCCCCACTGTAAGCTACTAGATAGACCTCTGCTGTCTCTTCATCTCTCCTGTTCCGTTTACACTTAGTCCAGAACTGCAGCCTGATATTCAGGGTAGTAGATAGAGTGGAAATGGTCAGATTGTGCTCTGAATTATTGCAAATTGGGAAAGGGCTTTCATTCACAAGAAAGATTTTTTTTTACCTTCCACTACATGGATTTTAATGGGGTGCTATGTGCACAGGAACCTCTGAGGGATATCACACTTCTGGTGATAGTTTAAGTGGAGGAGATATTGGTACAGTGGAGCTGCCCCCACAAATTGCATCAATCTTGTTATAGAAATGATTACCAATCTCCTGGGCAGTGAGTAATTTAGTGGGTGGAGGTGCTGAAAGATGACGTAAGTTTGTTTGGCAGCACAAAGGCAAGAATTATATTTTAGGGGGGCAGATTTGTGTAGGGTGAAATCTTGCAGGAATTTAATTTTACACCTCAGTTACACACAGTCATTTAAAAGGGCAGCTATGCCTTTTGAGCTTTTTGTTTTTTTGCCAAGATTTTAGCAGTTGGGGCCTAAATATATTTATAGTGGGGGAGCAAGTTAATCCAACCAGGATGAGAAGTGGCCAGATCAAGGCATGCCAGGGGTGAGATTGTTTCATAGAAGTGGTTGGTAGCAGAATAAACAATAAAAGTAATGCCCCTTACACACGAGTAGATTTTCCGTCGGCAAAATCTTGGATGGTTTTTCCGACGGAATTCCACTCAAGCTTGGCTTGCATACACACGGTCACACAAAAGTTCACTGAACTTTTGACAGCCAAGATCGCAGTGACATACAACACGAAGACGTGCTGAGAAAATTAAGTTCAATGCTTCCGAGCATGCGTCAAATTGTTTCCGAGCATGCGTAGGAATTTTGCGCGTCGGAATTGGGACAGACGATAGGAATTTCTGATCGAAACTTTTTCCGTCTGAAAAATTGAGAACATGCTCTTAAACTTTTGCTGGCGGAAATTCGGCCAGCAAAAGTCCGATGGAGCATAAACACATAAACACGGTCGCATTTTCCAATGAAAGGCTCTTATCGTGTGTACGCGGCATTAGAGTGGAGAAGGATTTATGGGTAATCAGTTGCTGCTTGGAGGCGTAGGTTGTATAAATACATTTCTGGAATGAGAAAATTTGATATGATACTACCAATGTGAATCTCATACTGGTTAACAGTATGTTAATTGAGTTAAATTGTTCTAAATAAACTCACCAAGTCTGAATGCTTCAACAGCCTATCAGCTTTATTATTTGCATGGAGAGTGGGACACCCATTTAAATAATTAATATGATTTTAATATGAAAATGATTTAACTCAATTCAACCTTTTGTGTATATGCAATAAGATAATTAATAACAAGCATATATTTTAAATAGAATGGAAAATGAAAACAAAGAGGCAAGATAAAACCTGCAAGATGTTCGTTCGAAAATTCCACCAAATCAATAACTCATAAACATAAATAGTGAAAGCTTTAGCCCCCCCAGTCCGCTGACCTTGATTTGCAATAAACAGCTAGTAGGGTCAAGGAAACTTTGAAATAGTTGACAAGATATATCACACAAAAACAGTTTTTTTGGCCAGGGGAACCTTACGTGTGTATTTTTAATGCAAATTTGTCACAAATATCTTTTGTAAACTATGCAAACAGTTATTAAAATATTAATCTAAGATCTTGCTTACATCTTGTAGGTTAACAGCAAAATTATAGAAAAATGATGACAGTGTAAGTGACAATCTTCATGCTGGGGCAGATAAGGATTTATTACATGTTCAGAAGAATCTTTCGAATTTATTTCATTTTGAATTACAGGGTATCTGTCTGTTAAACCACTGGCATGTTCTGCCAATATGTCTCCTTGTAGTTCTAACAGAATTTATAATGAAATACATACAAAGTATACCAATAAATTTATATAGTAACCATACCAAAGAAATGAAAACTCATTCTTCTTGGTAACCATAAAATTACCTTCTGTTAGCTCTCAGCAAGTGAATTATGGTTTCATCACTTAGAGGAGCTAGCAAAAACAAAATTGCACAATTCCCATTCCTTGTTCACTGTTGCAATATTGTCCTTTCTGACTTACTGCATGGCTTGTAGGCTTAAAAAATATCTAAGTACTTTTTGCAAAGTTCCCATCTTACTAGATAAGGTTTAGTTATGGATCTAAAGTTCTTTTAATCATACAAGTAACATTAATCTTCAGAAATCTTCTTACTACATAAATAACATTGATGCAGACAAGGTTTAACGTATAAACAATTTAGATTAAATCTATTCTCTTCACTGAAAAGATTTACAGTCATATAAATTCCAACACTTTGAGTGTTGTGAAAATCAAAACATTTATTAAGCGCAGAATACCTGTGTATTGTCTTGTAGTGAAATACAAAAAATGGCACATGAATGCTGAAGTTCATGATCAAGATAGGTCCATAATAAAAAAAAAAACATATTAAAAATAAATTTAATTTTAAACACCGCACAAACCAAAACGAAAACCCTTAATAACTCTGTAATATATGTAGTCATTGCTGGTTTACAATTTTTGAGATAAAAGATACTTGAGACAAAGTATAAACAAAAAAGAAATGTGTCAAAAAAGAAACATCAAACAATAGTGCACTCAGTAACAATAGAGCAAATAAATGAAGTTTGTGTATCAAATAAAATTCACATGTAAGTGTCCTTTAAATGTAATGATAGCCCTTTGATTTAATCCACACTTCTGTCCAAAAATACCTTTTTTGTTATTTCACCATCGCAGTAGGAAAGGTACTCATTTTGATAACAGACCTCTTAGCTGTAAGGAGGTCTGAAAGTAGTAAAAACCCAAAAAGATTGAGCAGTGATAGAAAATAGGGGATCTTGTCCCTTCAGGGACTAAGCCTGAGAAATGACCTGGTGAATCCATCTAGAGATCTAGAAAATTACAATATTTAATGGGACCTTCAGATAGACCCTGACAGCTCTCATCATGTTGAGTGTGTGCAACTTTCAATTGAGAAGATAACAGACAGAGGGATGGAATTACTATGTCTTCATAGAAGGAAAAGGGGTATAGAAGGAAACACGTTTTAGTGAAAAGGAGAGCTGAAGCCTCAAGACAACCTTATCTCTATGAAGAATAAGTAAGTGCACTTTGCAAGACTAGACTCCCAACTGAGATACCCACTTAGCTGAAGTGATGACAATATGAGGAATGCCACACTGTGGAAGTCATAAGAGAGTCTCCCACAGTGGTTGCATAAGAAAAGCCCTTGAAGTGACAAAATATCAAAGATGCCGTGGATCCAGAAGGGTCTTAACAGGGTCAAAATGTAAGTGAATCTGAAAAAAAGGGGGGGGTGAGACCAAAGCGGGCTCACGAATGCTCACAATGGGAAAAGAAAGCAGCAAAAATAATAATGATGAAAAAAAGAGTGTAAACTTTATTGATACAATTCACGCAAGCATCAAAGACAGAGGGAGGGTATCTCACAGGTAAGTAACATGTTAGAGCCTGTGGGTTCCTGTCCCAAACAGTATCGCATGGTTATATAAATATAAGGCTATTTGTAAAAAACTATGACAAGATAAACAAAAACAAAGCTAGTCCATACGTCAAGTCTTTCTTAAAATTATGACTTGTAGTCAGTTTTATTTTAAAAGGTTGTAATAACAAACAAAAAAATAGAAACAAAATCCTCACCATCCAGACACTAACTAAACAGTACATGGAAAAGAGGGTCAACGATGCCCATTTGCAGCCTCACTGTGCCCATGCAGATGGACACAGTTGACAGGTGAAGGTCTTCTCCCAGATACTGACAAAAAACAAGCATTTTGCAAACCTTTTTTTGTCCTTACAGAGCAAATTCCACATGCTTTTTTTCCCAGGTGGTTTTCCTGAATCCCAGGCCAGATCGCTTCTTGCTCCAGCTCTTCCGTTTTTTATTCCACTTTCTGCTGGTCAAAAGTGGGGCACAAAACCCGGCTCCGATTCTACACTGCCAAGGTGGCCTGGAAAACATATGAATGCATGTGAGGTGACAGATACCGTTTTTGGTTTGGTTTGGTAGTCAGGTTTGCACTACTTAGTTACATAGTCAGGTTGAAAAAAGACACAAGTCCATCAGGTTCAACCAAAAAAATAAATACAATCCCATATACACAAACCTACACCCACAGTTGATCCAGAGGAAGGCAAAAAAAAACCAGCAAAGCATGCTACAATTTGCTACAGCAGGGGGAAAAAAATCCTTCCTGATCCCCCGAGAGGCAATTGGATTTTCCTGGATCAACTTTACCTAAAATGTTAGTACCCAGTTATATTGTGTATATTTATGAAAGTATCCAGGCCTGCACTACACAGGCTGAGCACTGTGGTGACACTGAACTCTGTGGCTGTTGAGGTAGTGGTGAGTTACACAGTGGAATGCCAAATTTTGTGGTTCAGGAAGACCTGACTGTTGGCTGCTGAGGTGAACAAGTGGGAACTGGTGGTCTAGTCTGAGATATTTTGAATTGTGAATCTCTTTGGAAGCAGTTCCCTGTAACGTCCCCATCAGAGTTCCTGCTAGCTATTATTTGTACCAGATTACATGCATCTTTGTGCTGTTGTACTTAAACAAACTAGGTTTTTCCCCACCCCCATCAGGGGCCACCATTGCAGCATATCAGTGCAGCAGATCAGTGCTGCCTTATCAATGAAGTTTAAGAGTGCCACCACATTAGTGGGCATCAGTGCCCATCAGTACAGTCCCATCAGTGCAGCCTATCAGTGCCCATATCAGTGCAGCCCCATCAGTGGGGCCTCATCAGGGGCCACCGTTGCGACCTATCAGTGCCCATATCAGTGCAGCTCCATCAGTGCAGCCTCATCAGGGGCCACCATTGCAGCCTATCAGTGCCTATCAGTGCAGCATATAAGTGCTGCCTTATCAGTGCAGCTTAATAGTGCTGCCTCATTAGTGGGCATCAGTGCCCATCTGTGCAGCCTATCAGGGGCCACCATTACAGCGTATCAGTGCCCATCAGTGCTGCCTTATCAGTGCAGCTTAAGAGTGCCGCCTCATTAGTGGGCATGAGTGCAGCCTTTCAGTGCCAACCAGTGCAGCCTATCAGTGCAGGTTATGAGTGCCGCCTCATCAGTTTCAAATATCACAGCTTATTAGTGTATGTATATATATATATACAGCTTATATATATATATATATATATATATAAATAAAAAATAGTTTTTTTATAGCGCAGAGCACTTTGCAGTACATTAATGTATGACTGAACTTGCATTAGATTCCCAGGAAAAAAAGCACAGGGACTTTTGTTCCCCACATGGAAATCGAATCGCATGGGTGTTCTCACCTATGCGATCCGATTCCTGTGCGAGTTCACAGTTCGCACTGTGATCTGTGAACCGATCTAGGGGAGTCATTAACATTGTAATGAGAGATGCGATGCAGGACCGGCGCTGGAATCGCACTGGTTCCTGCATCGCACAAGTGTGAACCCAAGCTTAATATGCACTGTTTAATGAGTTTGCATTGCTTTCACCATAAAGCACTTTGCACATGCACAAATCAATACAAACTCATTAAACAGTCCTTATTCAGTGAAAATTCATGTACTGCAAAGTTTGCATTGATTTCAGCATGGAACACTGCAGTTCATGAACTTTCACTTAATGTGGACTGTTTAATGAGTTTGTAGCACAGATCGCTGTATTACAATATGATCTGTCAATGACAGCTCATATTGCAATACAGTGATCTGTGCTACAAAGTTAACAGACTGACATGACATAAGTACCGTATTCATTGTATTTGCTGTCCTGGCCACCGCCTGGGGGTTCCCCTCGTCATCCTCTCTCACTCCCCTATCGTCACTAACAGGCCCCGCCCCTGACCAGGGAGAAGATGCAATGGCCAGGCGGAGGAGGGTAGGCAGAGTCTCCGCCTGTGGAATAATGTGTAGCCAGTCACCGGCCGCATTATGGGGGCGTCAGGCGCTCCCCCCCCACCAAGTACGCTCCCATACCAACAACAAGTGCCGGCCGTTAGGGACAATACAAGTGCAGGAGTAGGCCGCGGGAGCCGGAACTCAGGAGGACAGGTAGGGGCGGCTTTTTTGCCACCCTGCAAAGTGTCGGCCTAGGCCAAAACACAGCACTGCTCCCACTGCTGCCAAGCCTTGTGTGAGAATAAGGGAGAGAAGAGCAGTGCTGCTGCAGACAGGCGAAGCACTGGATCGAGATTGGGCTTAGGTAAGTATTTAAGGGGGTATGGGGGAACTGACAAGGAAAGATTTTTACCTTAACCACTTGCTGACCAGCCGTTGTCATTATACTGAGGCAGGTCGGCTCCTTCCCACGAATCGCTGTAGCTGTACGTCGCTTCCTTTAAGAGCCATAGCAGGCTGCACGGCGGGGGGATCCAATGCGCGTGACTGGCGGCCACGATGTCCGTCGGCCACCCGCAATCACGAGAAAGAGAGCCAGAATGGAGATCTGTCAATGTAAACAGACAGATCCCTGTTCTGACAAGGGAGGAGAGAGAGATTTGCTGTGCCTACTGAACAGCAATCTCTCTCCTCCTCCAGTCAGTCCCATCCCCCACAATTAGAAACACCTCCCAGGGAACACATTTAACCCCTTGATCACCCCCTAGTGTTAACCCCTTCCCTGCCAGTGATATTTAAAACAGTAAGCAGTGCATTTTTATAACACTGAGCGTCACCATTACTTGTAAAAAATGAATAAAAATAATAATAATAAAAATGGCATAAATCTATCCCCTATTTTGTAGACACTATAACTTTTGTGCAAACCACAAAATATGTCGCTCTTTTTTTATTCATAGCGAAAAACATATAAGAAAGCTCTATTTGTGGGGAAAAAAAGGACATCAATTTTGTTTGGGTACAGCGTCGCACGACCGTGCAATTGTCAGTTAAAGCGATGCAGTGCCGTATCGCAAAAAATGGCCTGTCATTGAGCAGCCAATTCTTCCGGGGCTGAAGTGGTTAATAAACCCACTGAGGAGACACCGAGATACACCAAAAGGCTGATGTCTTTCACTTTCTTAGCAGACAGGATAGCTATAGCTAGATCCTGGAAATGGCCCTCTATCTGTTTTGATCATAGATAATCTTGTTTTCTATACATGTTAAGCATTCGATGCAGGTAGCACTAAAGCTGGCCATAACAGACTCCTCCATCCACACTATGCAGCATGAATGGATGAATCCTTTTGCTGGTCTATTGCATTCTGACAGCTGCCTGGGCTCTCAGAATACACAGTGGCTGTGGGAAGGGGTCACGACATTTTCATGACATGAAAATTTAAACAGTGTATAGCCAGCTTAAAGGGAAACTAAACCAATCAATTTAACTGTTTCCCAAAACAATTACATTTAAGGCATGACATGAAAGATTAGTGTCACAGGTGCTTCTGTAGTCAACCTAACTGTCAAGCCATCAAATGAATTGTGTTATAACTGTTCATATGTGCAGCACCATGGCAACTGCAGATCAAACAGAAACTAAAGCCTGCTACACACTGCTGGGTTGCATTAAAAAAAAACTGCCTGCTCCGGTCGGAGCCGCTGTACTAACCATCCTACATTAGTACAGCGATCAACCCTGCTGAGCTTTTGTGTTCTGACGGGGGATGACCCCCCCCCCCCAGCTGCCAGAACACTTTGATCGGCACTCTTTGCCATTAGCTGAAAGCGCTGATTGGGAGTAGGTTGGCTGCTGGTTTTCCAACATGTTCGTCCAAAAGAAGCACAGACACTCGAATGTCACCCGTTTTTTTTTTTTTAACCGGACATTCGGCCCATGTGTACCCGGCTTAAGATGGCAACTTTCTTGACTGTAAAAGCTAGGAGGGTTCAGTTCCACTTTAACCGGTTCCCGACCGGCTCACGCATATTTACTGCCGCACAATGGCGCCGATGCACAAGAACCTTGTACGGGTACAGGGTCCTCTTTAAGAGCTTGTAGAAGACGCCCGAGCGCCAACTGCACGGCGGGGGACTCGATGCGTGTGGCCAGTGGGCGCGATCGCCGCCGGCCACGCACGATCGTGTGCACGAGAGCCAGCACAGGGATTTGTGTGTGTAAACACACAAATCCCTGTTCTGTCAGGGGAGAGGAGACATATTGTTTGTTCCTAAGTAGGAACAATGATATGTCTTCTCCCCCAGTCAGTCCTATCCCCTCACAGTTAGAACACACTGAGGGAACACATATTTAACCCCTTGATCGCCCCCTAGTGTTAACCCCTTCCCTACCAGTGACATTTACACAGTAATCAGTGCATATTCATAGCACTGATCGCTGTATAAATGTCAATGGTTCCAAAAATGTGTCAAAGGTGTCTGATCTGTCCGTCCCAATGTCGCAGTACCACTAAAAATTGCAGCTCACCGCACACTATTACTAGTAAAAAAATAAATAAATAAAAAATGCCATCAAAATTCCATAAATCTTTCCCATAGTTATATATATATATGTACATATACAATATATGCTTATTGCGATTTTTTTTACCAGAAATATGTAGAAGAATATATATTGGCCTAAACTGATGAATGGCTAGCAAAGACAAAAATAAACATTACATTTTTGGGACAATCTCCTGTTATCAGGGTAGGACTGGACTACGAGGGTACCAGAAATTTCCTGGCAGGCCGCCTGCCCAGGGGCATCTTTGAGCTGTCGCTGCAGCAAGGTCGATCCTGGGCAGGTGCACAGCGTCCTCCACTCCCTCCCTCCTCCTCTCCTTGTTTACATCACACACAGCGGTGTGTCACAGAGCTTGGATTTCAATTGCCCCGGGGGGCCACTGTAACAATGTCCGACCTCCTAGACCAAATCTTGTGATAGACGGCATACTGATCCAATGCCAGGAAATCAGTCTGATGTGTACCATAGGAGCCGGTATAGGAGGCGGGACTTTGTTAGGCTGCATTGGTAGGCTGCATTGATGGGCACTGGTAGGCTTCACTGGCGGGCACTAGTAGGCTGCATTGATGGGCACTGGTAGGCTGCATTTGATTGGCACTGATGGGGCTGCATTTAGTGGGCACTGATGAGCTGCATTTGGTGAGTACTGGTAGGCTGCATTTGATGGACACTGATGAGGCTGCATTTGATGGGCACTGATGAGGCTGCATTTGATGGGCACCGGTAGGCTGCATTTGGTGGGCACTGGTAGGCTGCATTTGATGTGCACTGGTAGGCTGCATTTGGTGGGCACTGATAAGTTGCATTTGATGGGCACTGATAGGCAGCATTTGGTGGGCACTGGTAAGCTAAATTTGATGGGCAATGATGAGGCTGCATTTGATGGGCACTGGTGAGGCTGCATTGATGCACTGATCTCTTGTATCATGTCTACAGTCTCTGACCATTCCCTGTATCATGTCTGCAGACTCTGACCATCTCTTGTATCATGTACTCAGTCTCCTACCATCTCCTGTATCATGTCTGCAGTCTCTGACCATCTCCTGTAGTATTTCTGCAGTCTCCGACCATCTTCTGTAGTATGACTGCAGTCTCTGATTATCTCTTGTATCATGTCTGCAGTCTCTGACCATCTCCTGTTTAATGTTTACAGTCTCTAACCATCTCTTCTATCATGTCTGCAGTCTCTGACCATCTCCTATATCATGTCCACAGCCTCTGACATCTCCTGTACCATGTCCACAGCCTCTGATCATCTCTTGTATTATGTTCACAGTCTCTAACCATCTCTTGTATCATGTTCACAGTCCCTAATCATCTCTTCCATCATAGCCACAACCTCTGACCATCTCTTGTCTTTTATTATGTCTGCAGTCTCTGAGGGGGGAGTCTGGAGAGGAGTCAAAAGTGGGAGTGCCGCCGAGATGGGGGTCATGGGAGAATGGTGGAGGTGGAATCCTTATGGGTAGAGCTGCAAAGGGATGAAAGGGGAACGTAATACTGGGAGTATGCTATAGGCCCCCTAACCATATCACAGTTTGGATTAGCGGCAAGGATGGGAAGAGTCATCATAATGTTTTTTTTTTTTATTATCCAGATTTAGACTGGGTGGAAGGAACCGCGCATTCATCTAAGGTGCCAGTTCCAAAATGACTTGCAGGACAATTTCATGGGTCAGATGGTAAACGCACCAACTAGAAACAAAGCATTACTAGACCTACTGATTACCAACAATACAGACCTGATCACGGATGTGGAAATACAGGGCAATTTAGGGAACAGTGATCACAGGTCAATTAGTTTCAGTATAATTCACACTAATAGCAAACATAAGGGGAATACAAAGACACTGAATTTCAAAAGAGCCAACTTCCCTAAACTACGAACCTTGCTAGAAGGCATGAATTGGAATAAAATTATGGATTTTATTAAATAAGGGCATTAGCCAGTGCATCCCAATAGGAAATACATTTAAAAGAGCTAATAAAAGTTTTGGGTGGCTTAACTCCAATATAAAAATGCATATAAAAGCAAAGGAGAGGCCTTCAAAAAATACACGGCTGAGGGATCGTCATCAGCATTCCAACTTTACAAAGAATGCAACAAGAAATGTAAGGGTGCATTCAGGGCGGCTAAGATAGAACACGAAAGACACATAGCGGAGGAGAGTAAGAAAAATCCCACAAAATTATTTAAGTACATAAGTAGTTAGAAAAGGAGGTCAGATCATTTTGGTCCCATAAAGAATGATGAAGGTAATCTGGTTACTAAGGATGGAGAGATGACGAAGGTATTGAATTTATTCCTCTACTCAGTTTTCACAGGTGAATGGGGGGCTTCAGTAACCAAAACTGCAATGTTTAGCCTCATGACACGTCACAGGAAGCACCCGTATGGCTAACAGAGGACAGAATTAGAAATAGACTTGAAAAACTTAACATTAATAAGTAACTGGGACCAGATGGCTTGCACCTGAGGGTCATTAAGGAACTTAGTCAAGTAATTGCCAGACCATTGTTTCTAATTTTTACGAACAGTCTACTGACTGTAATGGTACCAGCTAATTGGAGGAAAGCCAATGTAGCACCGATATTTAAAAAAGGGCTGAGATATATCCATGGGAATTACAGACCAGTTAGCCTAACATCAATTGTATGCAAGCTCTTGGAGGGGATGATAAGGAACTATATACAAGATTTTAGTAATGACAACGGTATTATTAGCAGTAATCAGCATGGATTCATGAAGAATCGTTCTTGCCAAACCAATCTGTTAACCTTCTATGAGGAGATGAACTGCCATCTAGATAAAGGAAGGCCAGTAGATGTGGTGTATCTGGATTTTGCAAAAGCATTTGACACAGTTCCCCACAAACATTTACTGTACAAAGTAAGGTCAGTTGACATAGACCATAGGGTGAACACATGGATTGAAAACTGGCTACAAGGGTGAGTTCAGAGGGTAGTGATAAATTAGGAGTACCCGGAATGGGCAGGGGTGGAAATTGGGGTCCCCCAGAATTCTGTCCTGGGACCAATACTATTTAATTTATTCATAAATGACCTGGAGGATGGGATAAACAGTTCAATCTCTATATTTCCAGATGGTACTAAGCTAAGCAGGGCAATCATTTTCCTGCAGGATGTGGAAACCGTGCAAGAAGATCTGAACAAATTAATGGGGTGGGCAACTACATGGCAAATGTTTAATGTGGAAAAATGTAAAATAATGCAGTTGGGTTGCAAAAATATGAATGCAATCTACTCACAGGGAGGAGAACCTCTGGGGAAATGTAGGATAGAAAAGGACATGGGGGTCCTAGTAAATGACAGGCTCAGCAATGGCATGCAATGCCAAGCTGCTGCAAGCAAAGCAAACAGAATATTGGCATGCATTAAAAAGAGGATTAACTCCAGAGATAAAACGATAATTCTCCCACTCTACAAGACTCTGGCCAGGCCACACCTGGAGTATGCTGTCTAGTTCTGGGCACCAGTCCTCAGGAAGGATATTCTGGAACTGGAGAGAGTCCAGAGAAGGGCAACAAAACTAAAAATGGTCTGGAGGACATTAGTTATGAGGAAAGGTTAAGAGTATTGAACTTGGCAAGAAGAAAAAATCCCCCACGTTGGGGTTTTTAGGCAGCGTACAATGAAAAAGTCAGAGTTAATATGTAAAAAAAGTTTTTTTATTTATTAAATAAAAAAAAATGGGACAATTGGGTTAGAACATGAGCTCCAGTGGGAAAAATGGTATATAAAAAAGCATGGATAAACATAAAGCAGACTAATGTTCACATAACAACAGTAAAATACAAAGTCTGTCGTATAAATGAGAAGATATCCTTGACGCGTTTCAACCCAACAAAAGGGTCTTCCTCAGAGGGAAAAGAGTCTGCTAGACAGGAGGAGATAAAGTATCAATGTTAGTGGCACAATACAGTTTGCAAAGTAGAAAGGCTCCCAAGTTAGGAGCAAAAAATGCCAGAGCGCCATAAGTTTTATATTTACCACAATGATGTATATCCTGGAGATAAAAAGTATAATATTCCCACGTGGAGAGTTTTTAGTAAAGAAGACACCATCCACTTTCCATAGGGTGTGCCAGAGAGACTCCGCTGGAAGCCACACGGATCCTAAGGCGCCAGGTAAGCCTTACGGGAGGTCACACGCATAGAGTTCCTCTCCTTCTTCTCCCACTGACCAAGGCAGGGGTATCCAGAGGGGAGGAAGACAACCTGGATGAGGCCAGAGAACACGTGGGCACCACCTGTGGCAAAGTCCAGAAGGGGGAGGGGTTTATATTAGTTGTTAGTATCAGACTAGGCTGAGACACCACTCTATCATTCCCCATTTAATGTTTGGGGGAGAAGAGCAGTGTGCTACAACCTATGGGGGACATCTCTTATATAGGCATCCATGTATGGTCATTATTGCCATACAGGATAGCAATAGTCCATAGCATGTAGTGAGTGTGATTGTGTAAGTGAGAAAACAACACAAACCAGGGCCAAACAAAAAGAAACCTAGATCACCAAAACTCAGTGATGGGGAGATGGAAAAGTGAGGAGTGCGTGTGTGAGAAAGTGAGCAAGATGGACCGTAGGGTAACAGAAGTGGGTAAAAAGGTGTGATGAGCTGTGAAAAGTTGATTGGGTGAGGAAAAATGGGATGGAGCAAGGGAAGGGAAGGGAAGGAAAAAGTGGAAGAAAGAAAGGAAAAAAGGAAAAAAGGGGAGGAAAAAGGAAAAAAGGGGAAAGGTAAAGAGGGAAAAAGGAAGGAGCAGTGTGGATAAAAGGGATGAAAGAGGGAGGATGAAGCAGTGAAGGACGGAAAGGGACAACGTAGGGATAGGGAAAGGAGGGAAAGGAGGGAAAGAAAGGAAGGGCAAGGACTACAGAAGAAAAGGGGAAAAGAAGAAGGGAGAAAGGGGGAAAGAAGGACGTGTATTAGAATCAGAGTGTAAACCACGTGAGTGGAGAAAAGAGGGGGTGCAGATAAGAAGCAGTGGATGGTGGGTGAAACAGGGGGGTGTGATCAATGGTGAACAAAACAAGGGGGGGAGGGGAATGGCAGAGGAAGAGAGTACTTAACAGGAGGAAAGAGAAAAGGAGAAGGTGAGGAAGAAAAGGGGAAAATGTTTTTCATATGAAAAGTGAATGAAGCAAGAGAAGGAAGGGGGGTGGGTGGTGCAAAAAAAAAAGAAAAAAGCAGTGTTTGACAAAACTAATCTAGGTGAAGAAAGAGTGAAAATATATGTGTGTATATTAAGGGGATAGGTGGCTATGGTCATGCCTGGAGGTATAGGACAAAAGGATAATACCAAATGCTGCTATTAGTGATACAGTGTCACAATATCACTAGCAGATGATACGCTGAGAAGAAGTAGGTCCCAGGTCCTGGTCACAGAAGTGGTAATTTTTCAAAGGGACCTTGGGCCAGAGATGAGAGTCACCTAGTCTGAAATTAAAGGATAATGATAATGTTGTTTAAAAGAAAGCAAGAAAATGTCCCATTAGAGTACCGAGATGATATGAGAGTAAGGGCAACAAGCATAGCCCTAGGACAGTGTCCATACATACCGCATAAGGAAGTCTCGTGGGATGTAATCCTGCTGGGATGATGGCAGTGATGTATATCAACTGCCAGTCAGTTAAATAGGTGGGCAATCAGAGATCATTGCCGGAAATGAGCCACAGGAGGTGGTCAGCGGGAAGCTGACCCCATTAGTAGGTAGGTGCCCACATGTTACTGTATCAATCCAGGTGAATATGGCCGCCATGTAGGCAGGCCGCGTGTGGCGTCCCCGGCGTTCCTGTCGGCCAGGAGATGGCCCGTAGCTACGTCATCCCTGACGTAAGTCACGTGGTGTACGTCAAGAGTATTGAACTTGTTCTCTCTGGAGAAGAGCCGCTTGAGAGGGGATATAATTTCAATTAAAAAATACTGTACTGGTGACCCCACAATAGGGATAAAACTTTTCCATGAAAGGGAGTTTAATAAGACACACAGACATTCACTAAAATTGGAAGAAAAGCGGTTTAATCTTAAACTGCATAAAAGGGTTCTTTACTGTAAGAGCGGTAATGGTGTGGAATTCCCTTCCACAGGCAGTGGTTTCAGCGGGAAGAATCGACAATTTCAAAAAACTATTAGATAAGCACCTGAACGACCACAACATAAAGGGATATACGTTGTAATACTGACATAAAATCATACACATAGGTTGGACTTGATGGACTTGTATCTTTTTTCAACCTCGTCTACTATGTAACTATGCAACTATGTAAGTCAAATGTGTGGACTGTGGAGAGGAGACTATAGATAAAACCAGAGCCACCAAGCTGGAGCCGACTGACTGAGCCCTGCATGGTGCACCTGAGAGGAGGTCCCCTGTTCTCTGTGTCCATGACTTTACAAGTGACACCATGCTATCTGACACGCCTGGCTGAAGGGGGGATGTTTGTTGCAACTATACACTTTACCCCATAATAGCCTAAAACAGTGGAAACAGTAGAAATAAGATATAGAACAACATATAGAGCATGTAAAACAATAGCAAATGAAATATCCAGTTGGTAACAAACAAATGGAACAGACGATAACCCCTAAACCCTATGCTAGGAGTAATCCTGCATAAAGAAAGTAGTACCACAATAATAGTCTACTGGAAAAAAGAGCAAAATCAGTGTAGGACTAACGGTTGCCACTATAATTCCAAGTAGGAAAAGATTACTCACATGTATATAAAATTGTAAAGTTTACTGTAACAATAAAAAAAAAATCATAAAAGCATGTTGAGAAGAGTTGTACATTCTACATAGATATAAACATTATCATAGGTGTCAAATAACAGAATGTACAGAGAAACCTGATCAGATGGCCCATGAGTCAGTCACTAATAAAATGGAAAGATATGCATACAATAGTCTGCCATATGCAGGGCCAAACAGCGGGAATCACTGTACCAACACCAATGGATCACTACGTATTTCGCCAACAGCTTCGTCAGGAATCCTATTGGTACTGGGAGATGTATCATGATTACCATATGATTACAAATATTCATGTACATACATACATATCAAAGGAGCACATTTTTTTTTTGAACATTAAACATTTTTAAATAGCCAAAATTCTATTTCAATGTCTACATGAGTACCGTGAGGTACATACCATGGGCAGAATAGAGCATGGGGTGTCCAATCCACAGCATGGAGGGGGAGACAGAAAAGTGCAGCCAACTAAGGGAGGGGTAGACAGATGATACCATGCAGCCAAAAAGAAGAGCTCACTCAGGGTAAAGCCTGTACCCAGCAGGTGGGCGAAACAAAATAATTAAATAACTAAAATTATTATTATTATTGTTACCTGCTCCACAAGAAATAGGGAAATTAGGAGTCATCAGAAGAAATATGAAAGTAAATAGATGAAAAAAAATATATAAATAAAAATAAATATAAAAAATTAAAATGTGGCAAGTAACAGTAATGTAGGATGAGGAACTCCCCACATACTGTATATAACCCTACATATGTAAAGAAAAAATGTAATTCAATGTAAATCAGAAACTCACTTGTAAGTGCAAGTATCCCACGGTCTTCAAATTCTGTGGTTTAAAAACGGCTACAATGTGCTGCATGGACTGGTAGTTTCTTGTCCAACTTGTCCTCTATAAAGCAAGCATAAATGTTTAGATAGGACTAGAAGCAGAGCCATAGCCCAAAGAAGAAGGGAGAAAGAGGTGGAGGTGAAGAGGGAGCTAGAAAAGCAGATGACATTTTTTAATTGTTACAATAAACTTTACAATTTTATTTTATATACATGTTAGTAGTCTTTTTATACTTGGGTTATATAGTGGCAACCATTAAAGTCCTACACAAATATTGCTCCTTTTTCTTGTATCTATTGGAATGTGGTGCCACATACAACAGGTTACGTCTCTGCATTTCTTCATTGTTCTTTCCCTACTGGCCAGCACATTGGAGCCTAAATCTGATGTTGGAGCACTCAGGATAATGTTCCTCCAAACATGTGCCTGCACCGTAACCCATGCAGGCAGCACTGCACCTCTTTATCAAGGTGTAATAGGGGTTGGCCAGTGGCCTCTCACCGACTCCTGTGATGGCATCTGATCTCAGTCTGTTCCTTATTAACAGCATGACAAAATTGACATCCACAGCTTTCTCCCTAACAATCAGACAGCAAGCTCAGTCAGTGTAAGTAGTGTACTGCGGTACTAGGGAAAGTCTACTGCTGCACCTCTCTCCGTCCCAGATGTGGTATTAATTAGGCTGCAAGCTACCTGATGCATAGTTTGCCTCTCAGAATGTCCTCCCCACATCCCTCTCTCCCTGCCCTGCATCAATCTTCTTCAGTCAGTATCAGTAGTGTTCTCCAGTATTAGGGAATGTCTACTGCTGTGCCTCTCTATATCCCAGATGTGGTAGTAAGTAGCCTGCAAGCTACCTGATGCACAGTCTGTCTCTCAGAATGTCCTCCCCACATCCCTCTCTCGCTTTCTGCCCAGGAACAATCTCCCAGAGATCCAGTGCCTCTGGGATCTGTAATTCAGTCTCCCAGTCTACAAAGCAGCTTGGTGTGTATAGGAACTACATCTCCCACAATCCTCAGTTCCTCCCAACATTCACAGCAGATCAAGCAGTCCACATCCGCTTCCTCTGTGTGGTGGGTAGGCTTAAATAGGCTACACAAAGCTTTGTAATAACTGACTCCTCTTTACAACTGTGCCAGTCCCAATATCAGCTTGAACTAAACCCTCCTATATTTTTCATCCATGGAGGCTGCTATCTTAAAGTCTGTTTGATCTGCAACTGCCATGGTGCTGTACATGTGATCAGTTATGACACCAGCCATTTGATGCTTTGACAGTTTGGTTGAAAGCACAAGCAAATGTGACAGTTAGCATTCCTGGCATTTTGAAACTGTTAAGTTGATGGGTTTAATTCCACTTTAACCACATGCCGACCAGGCCATAGCCGAAAGTTGGCTGCAGCGCGGTCGGCTTATTCTGGGAGGGCGTCCATGGATGGCATCCCAGAATCTTGTGGCCATTTACCACGTGATCGCTCCGTCAAATGATGGAGCGATCACTTGTAAACAAACCAGCGCCACGTCCGGTTCCTCTCTCCCCTCCCCGTACCTATTGGTACAGTGTGAGGGGCGAGGGGAGAGATCAAGTGCTGTAGCTGTGCCCAATCCAGCCATCCATCCATCCCCAGCCATGCTCACAGAAGTACACTCATCCATCCCATCCATGCTCTCAGAAGTACTCATCCATCCATACTCATCCTTGCTCAGAAGTACTCATCAATCCATACTCATCCATGCTCAGAAGTACTCATCCTACCATCCCATCCATACTCATCCTTGCTCAGAAGTACTCATCAATCCATACTCATCCATGCTCAGAAGTACTCATCCATCCATATGCATCCATGCTCAGAAATACTCATCCATCCATCCCATCCATATGCATCCATGCTCAGAAATACTCATCCATCCATCCCATTCATGCTCAGCAATACTTATCCATCCATACTCAGCAATACTCATCCATCCATCCATGCATTCATCCATCCTCAGCAATACTCATCCATCCATCCATGCTCATCCATCCATCCATCCATGCTCAGCCACCTATACTCAGCAATACTTATCCATCCATCCATACTCAGCCATGCCCAGTCATCCTATCCATACTCAGCCATACCCAGCCATCCACATGCATGGCTCAACCATGCTTAGTCATCCCCATCCACAGCTTGTCCATGCCACATCAGTTCACATCCATGCCACTACAGTGCCTCAAAGTGTAATAGGTAGTCAAATTAGATTTGACATGTATGCCCCTAGAACACCTGACGGTGCTCCCTGCATGTTGGGCCTCTCTATGTGGCCAGGCTGTGTAAAAGTCTCACACATGTGATATCGCCGTACTCAGGAGGAGTAGGAGAATTTTGGGGTGTAATTTTTGCCATGTACATGCTATGCGTTAGAAATATTGTATAAATGGACAACTTTGTGTAAAAAAAAAATGCGTTTTCATTTTCTTTCCACATTTTCCAAAAACTTGTAAAAAAAATGACATGTTCAAAAGACTCGATATGCCTTATAGATTATACGTTGGGTTGTTTTCTTTCCAAACTTGGGTAATTTTTGGGGCATTTCCATTGTCCTGGTGCTCCAGGACCTTCAAAAGTGTAATGCAGCGTACACACGGTCGGACTTTCCGACGGCAAATGTGCAATTGGAGCTTGTTGTTGGAAATTCTGACCGTGTGTAGGCTCCATCGGACAGTTTCCATCAGAATTTCCATTGCACAAAATTTGAGATCTGGTTCTCAAATTTTCCGACAACAAAGATTGTTCGCGCAAATTCCGATCATAGACCATAGATCATAGACAATTCCGACGCACAAAGTGCCACGCATGCTCGGAATCAAGCAGAAGAGCAGCACTGGCTATTGAACTTCCTTTTTCTGGGCTCGGCGTACGTATTGTATGTCACCGCGTTCTTGGCGTTCGGAATTTCTGACCAACTTTGTGTGGCCGTGTGTATGCAAGACAAGTTTGTGCCAACATCCATCAGAAAAAAAAACATGGGATTTTGTTGTCGGAATGTCCAATCGTGTGTACACGGCATGGGAGGTAGTCAAGAAATTAGATGTGTAATTTATGCCCCTAGAACGCCTGATGGCGCTTCTTGCATGTTGGGCATCTGTATATGGCCACGGTGTGTAAAAGTCTCACACATGCGGTATCACCATACTTAGAGTAGTAGAATGTATTTTGAGGTGTAACTTGTGGTATGCATATGCTGTGTGTGAGAAATAACCTGATAATATTAAACTTTTGTGAAAAAAAAAAAAAAAAAAAAAAAATCTTGATTTTGCAAAGAAATGTGGGAAAAAAAAAATTACAACTTCAAAAAACTCACCATGCCTCTTTCTAAATACATTGGAATGCCTACTTTCCAAAAAGGGGTAATTTGGTTGGTATTTGTACTTTCCTGGCTTGTTAGGGTCTGAGTCTTGAGACAGGCTATCAGTTCTTCGTGTGTGATCGATTTTCAGTGATTGGCACCATAGTTGTAGACTCTATAACCTTCACAAAGACCAAATAATATACACTGATTTGGATTCGTTTTACCAAAGATATGTAGCAGTATAAAATTTGGCCAAAATGTATGAAGTAAAATTCTTAATTTGCAAAATTGTATAACAGAAACAAAGAAAATTGTAGTGGTTTTACAGAAATATCAGTCTTTTTTCGTTTATAGTGCAAAAAAAAAAAACCCTGCGGTGATTAAATGCCACCAAAAGAAAGAAAGCTAGGACAAACATTTCATATGGGTGCAGTGTTGCATGACTGAGTAATTGTCATCCAAAGTGTGAGAGCACCGAAAGCTGAAAATTGGTCTGGTTAGGAAGGGGGTTTAAGTGCCCAGTTGTCAAGTGGTTAAACAGGAATGGCAGCAGAGAAAGTGAAAACTGACAGCCAGGTCCATATCAGTGCTGCAAACTTGGGCAATCTGCTTTTTTTTGTTTGGGGAATGAAAAGATCATATAGGGGCCTACCAGACTTCAAACAACTCTGGGCTGACCTACTCTGTATGCTGTACTGTATGTTATTTGTGCTGCACCAATAAACCTTGTGTAATGCTCTGTACAATATGTCTCTGACCTGCTTTGCTATGTACAGTGTTCTGTACAATATATACAGCTAAACATTACACTATTAGGACCCAGTCACACACTATGGGGTGGGTTAACTTTTTGTAGTTTAAGTCTCCTTGCATTATGGCAAGCTATGTATTTTACATGGGCTGGCAGTGCATATTAATGCATGCAAAAACCCACCTGCAGCATTTTGGCATTGCAGCAGTATGTGCCCTGTGGTGCAGTATACTGCAGATACTTGTGTTACCATACATTGCAGTAAGGTGTGTTTTACCGCATATAACTGCAATAGAGAAGTGTTAGGAGACCTTTATCTTAATAATACATACCTGTTATTTGCACCATTAGGATTTTTAGAACATTGGATTGTAACTCTTTTCAGGAAATGTTCATAAGGTGTCAAACACATAATATTCTAAGACATTTGCCTTGTAATTTTACTGAATAATTCAGTGTTCAGCTCAGCTTTAGACAAACATTTAATGGCAAACATTCCTAGTGAAAATCATTTGCACTGACTGTATAGCCTCTATGAACTACACATAAAAAGTTCTCCTTTAGATGAGTTATGTATAGAAGAACTCACGTATTCTTACATTATAGCACATCTCAAACACTAAGTCAAAGCAATTAAATCACATTGCAAGTTTTACAGTAATCTTTAACTTTTCAACTTTTAAATGTATGAATTAAATAATTATTATTCCAGGCTTCATGGGAACTTTTGCACTTGTCCAAATGTGTATTTTATCTGAATTAATCTTGACATTAATCAGAAGTCTTGGTCTCTTAACATTAACATTACGGAACTGAAAATCGTCTGTTCAGGATTCAAAACTTTGATGATAATGCATTTACAAGGAAATAACCAGGAAGGTCAAACTGGCAGTGTCTTGTATGCAAAGAGGATCCAGAACACTCTTCTGAATACAACTAAAAGTAATGTTAACCGATGACTACAAAGCAGCCAGAATATATTTGCATTTGATTAAAGCAAAGTAAATGTTCACATGATACAGACACTATTCTGCTATAGCTTTCTGCTTCTCTGTGGAATATTCACATTGCGACTTAAAAGAAAAAGATGTTTCTCAATTATTTTCATAGTTTAAAAATACATAATAGTAAATACAGTGAGTAAATATAGCTAGGAAAGGCAAGGCTGTTTTTTGAAATGCTCAAAAAACATAGCCTTGTTGATAATACAGTATATGCAACATATCATTAACTCAGCTGCAATGAGTTTCCCTGGCTGGGTGCCCAATGGTCATCTGCAGCCTGCTCCTTCATGTGTGGTGTAGTCAGGAGGCAGGTAATTGGTATATTTGGTACTTTTTGTTTACCTGTTTTTTGCAGGTACCGGCTTCCACTTCTTGTTGGATCACAGTGTTGATTCCACTGAAAGTTCTTCCACCTCCCTGCCCACAGCCTTCTGGGACACATCATAGGTCTCAGTAGGCTGTGGAAGCAGGACCATTCACAAATCACATCACGGCTTGCGCATGCGCATTGGGAAGCCAGCTGTCAAGCCTCAAAGAATCACAGACGCCTTCCAGAGTAACCAGGATTGTCAGCGCCAAAGAACCAGTCTGGGTGTAGATAAGGGGGTGTTAGAGGAGGTCCACCCCCCCCCCAGATCTTCAGTCAACTTCACAGCAGGTAGCGGGAACCGCACTGCCACTGGGAAGACCACCTGTCTCCTCCACATTGCTGACAGGCAGGGCCTGGCCAGGACGCTGGATAATGAAATAAAATACATTTGTTCCTGGCCTGCCCACATTGTAAAACAACAGGTCGGGACTCAGGATGCCTCGTATGATGTCAGGAGGGAGGGAGGTAGGCACTTAGCTACCCATCCCCTTCAATTAGCCACTGGAGGAGAAAGGGTTTTGCCCCAACAGAAATAAAGGAAAAACAGGATGCTGCTAGCAATGCTTGTGCCCCCGTTTATTAACTTATTGTAATGCCACCCATATTCTTGTCCTTTTAACATATTGACAGCAATGTAACACCTGTGTTAAAATGGCAAGAATATGAATGGCATTACAATGGGTGTTACCAGGCTAAAAAGTTGCACTCCAGGAGCCAACTCTAATATGCTAAAATTTGCAGTGAAAGCATGGGAAAAACTGTTGATATGTTTCATGCTGAACTAGTGCTTACTCATAATGCAATGTGTTATAGATCCGTTATGAGTAAGCACTAGTCCAGCGTTAAATATATCAACAATTTTTTCCCCTACTTTCACTGTGATTGATGTATTTTAAAGGACTTTTTGTATATTAAGTATAACTAAAGTCACATTTTTTTTTGTTTGTTTTGGACTGAGTGGAGATGGATTCGAACCTATGTCAGGTTTTTATTGCTGTCTGTGCCCCAGTTAGGAGGTTCACCTTCTCTATTTGTCCTGTTTATTATTATCATTTCTATCCAAAATGAAAAAAAAAAGTTTTGCCTATAGTTACACTATAAAAGTGACTATTGGAGTGCAGCGGACCAGAGTCTTTTTTTTGGATGCAACACCCAGTGAATGTGAGTGGCGGATTGGTATGGACCAACCTGGAGCAATGTTCATTCTTTCTATTAGGCTGGGTTCACACTATCCAAAGCTCTGAAAGGTGACCCAGAGTGGGTCACTTTACAGAATGCAGCTAAGCAGCTGCTGTCAGATGTTCAGGAGGTGATCCTGTCACCCCTTGAATACCTGTTTCTCTTTGCCAAGTAGTGGTGTATAATGGTGCTGATGCACCATGACCACAAGCAAAGTATTTGTCTCACAGTTGTGGTATGGCCCCACTAACTGGTTTGGCCAAGTATGATAGTCAATTCAATGTGCCATGTCAAATTTTCCATGGCCGTGATGCAAATTTTCACAGCCATGGCATGTGAGTAGTCTCCTCCAGCTGTCATTTAGACTTAAGGTGGGTGGTCAAGGGGCAGTAAAACTGGAGCTCAGTCGCAGTCTGTACTGGGCCCTATGATTTATAATGGTGGCCCTGCTGATAGGACAGTGGAGAGGATAACTCTGATTCACTGAATGGGCAGCCTGATTTGGCCCCAACCATTGGAAAGGAGAAAGTTTGTTTTGCTGTCAATGGTTCCTAAGGTGGCATCACTGGCCCCATTCATTTACATGGCTAGGAATCCCATAGGCAAAGGAGCTGGAGATAACTAAGCACTAATAGGCTAGAATGGATCATTGAAATTAGCAGCCACAACAGATCTAAAAGCTATGGGAGATTTAACTCTTAACAAAAAAAAACTAAAGTCCTCAACTTCATACCGATTGGCCAGTGGCACAACAGTTCAGAAACCCATTGCAGTGTTTTTTTTTTTTTTTATATTTTTTCTTCTAGGTTAAAAAATGTAAGCTGGGGTTTAGTGCTCAGTTTATTTTTTTTTAAGGGGGGGAGGGTGGGGGCGTATAATTTATTTTCTTTCGCTAGATATTTTTTTATTTTACTTCGGGATGCCCAGCATTTACTTGGCTATGACACAGGCAGAGCTACCTTGTGCACCAAAGCACCATATATTTAATATTTACCCCCCCCCCTTTCCTATAGTTGCCTTTAAATTTAGTTAATTCCCTTATTTAAAAAAAAAGTCAGGCAGGCCTAAAGTAGGAGGCAGATGTACGTGGAAATAGTAGGGGGGCAGCAGGCTTTGCAGGACAAAACATTGGTCAAACCACATCATATTGTGATCAAGCTCATCTACCTTTTCTATATCAGAGTGGTCATGCTTGCCAGGTACAGCACATGTTGGAAGTAGCAAAGTGGCTGACAAAGCTTTTCTCGCTATCCCATTGCTAGGCACAGAGCAGCCAGGTGCCTGCAAATGCTGCAAATACTGTACACCCTATTCCTACACTGCCTTCTTATCTGCTAAACCCACTATAGTCCTGCAAACTGACAATGAGGAGTTAAAAATATTTTTCTGTCATAAAATTTTGCAAATAAAGAATCTTTCTTCATTATAAACGCAATGCTTTTGTGTTTGCTCCTATTTATCATGAGCTGAACTCAAAGATTTATGATTTTTTCTATGTACACAAAAGTCTTATTTCTCTTAAATTTTCTTCACAAATCTGTCTAAATCTGTGTTAGTGAGCACTTCTCCTTTGCCGAGATAATCCATCCACCCCACAGGTGTGGAATATCAAGATGCTGATTAAACAGCATGATTATTGCACAGGTGTGCCTTAGGCTGGCCACAATAAAAGGCCACTCTAAAATGTGAAGTTTTATCACACAGCACAATGCCACAGATGTCGCAAGTTTTGAGGGAGCATGCAATTGGCATGCTGACTGCAGGAATGTCCACCAGAGCTGTTGGACTTGAATTGAATGTTCATTTCTCTACCATAAGCTGTCTCCAAAGGCATTTCAGAAAATTTGGCAGTACATCCAACCGGCCTCACAACCGCAGACACCATGTAACCACACCAGCCCAGGACCTCCACATCCATCATCTTCACCTCCAAGATCGTCTAAGACCAGCCACCTGGACAGCTGCTGCAACAATCGGTTTGCATAACCAAAGAATTTCTGCACAAACTGTCAGAAACCATCTCAGGGAAGCTCACCTGCATGCTCATCATCCTCATCGGGGTCTCAACCTGACTGCAGTTCGTCATCGTAACTGACTTGAGTGGGCAAATGCTCATATTGGATGGCATCTGGCACTTTGGAGAGGTGTTCTCTTCACGGATGAATCACGGTTTTCACTGTACAGGGCAGATGGCAGACAGCGTGTATGGCGTTGTGTGGGTGAGCGGTTTGCTGATGTCAATGTTGTGGATCGAGTGGCCTATGGTGGCAGTGGGGTTATGGTATGGGCAGGCGTATGCTATGGACAACGAACACAGGTGCATTTTATTGATGGCATTTTGAATGCACAGAGATAAAGTGATGAGATCCTGAGGCCCATTGTTGGACCATTCATCCACTACCATCACCTCATGTTGCAGCATCATAATGCACGGCTCTATGTTGCAATCTGTACACAATTCCTGGAAGCTGAAAACATCCCAGTTCTTGCATGGCCAGCATTCTCACCGGACATGCCACCCATTGAGCATGTTTGGGATGCTCTGGATCGGTGTATACGACAGTGTCTTCCAGTTCAAGCACAGTAATCCCACGGTCATTTAACCAGGTTTTGGTGCTTTTGGCAGTGTGGGCAGGTGCCAAGTCCTGCTAGAAAATGAAGTCAGCATCCCCATAGAGCCGTCTGCGGAAGGAAGCATGAAGTGCTCCAAAATCTCCTGGTAGACGGCTGCTTTGACCCTGGACTTAATGAAGCATAGTGGACCAACACCAGCAGAGGACATGGCTCCCCAAATCAACACAGACTGTGGAAACTTCACACTGGACTGCAAGCATCTTGCAGTGTGTGCCTCTCCATTCTTCCTCCATACTCTGGGTCCTTGGTTTCCAAATGAGATGCAAAATTTGCTCTCATCAGAAAAAAGGGCTTTGGACCACTGAGCAACAGACCAGGTCTGTTTTTATTTAGCCCAGGTAAGACACTTCTGAGTTGTTTGTTGTTCAGGAGTGGCTTGACAAGAGGAATACAACATTTAAAGCCCATGTCCAGGATCCACCTGTGTGTGGTGGCTCTTGATGCACTGACTCCAGCCTCAGTCCACTCCATGTGAAAGTTCCCAACACTTTTGAATTGCCTTTTCCTGACAATCCTCTCCAAGCTGAGGTCATCCCTGCTACTTGTGCTCCTTTTTCTTCCACACTTTTCCCTTCCACATAACTTTCTATTAATGTGCTTTGATACAGCACTTTGGGAACATCCAACTTCTTTTGCAATTACCTTTTGAGGCTTTCCCTCCTTATGGAGGGTGTCAATGATGGTTTTCTGCACAACTGTCAGGTCAGCAGTCTTTCCCATGATTGATTCCTACTGAACCAGACTGAGAGACCATTTAAAGGCTCAGGAACCCTTTGCAGGTGTTATGGCTTAATTAGCTGATTAGAGTGGGAAACTTTGAGCCTAGAATATTGCACCTTTTCACAATATTCTAACTTTCTGAGATTGTGGATTTGGGGTTTTCATGAGCTGTAAGCCATAATCATCACAATTATGACAAATCACTGCTTGAACTATCTTGCTTTGCATGTAAAGAGTCTATCTCATATATTAGTTTCACCTTTTAAGTTGCATTAGTGAAATAAATTAACTTTTGCACGACATTCTAATTTTTCGAGTATCAGCTGTATCTTGCATGTCAAATCCAAAAACACAGCTGATTGCAGTGCTCACAGGACTGGAGGAGATGTATAGGCGGTCTGCTCCCAAGCTGACATCCCTTCCGCACCTATAACCACAGGGGTCTTATACAGTATACTTCTTATACAGTATATTTGAAAATAGATCAATCCTGATGTGCTGACTGCCTATCTCATTCCTTGATTCCCTAAAATGACAGAACAGTACAAATACCCCCAAAGGACCCATTTTTGTAAAGTAGACAGTCCAAGGTATTTGGTGATAGGCAGTTTTTGAAGTTGTAATTTTTTGTCACAATTTGTTGGAAAATTAAGAAATGAAAAAAAACTTCTCATTAGTTGTAATTTTAACAAGTCATGTCTTACACACAGCATTGGTATATTTGGAATTACACCCCAAACACATTCTGCAAATGAAGTTGAATGGCTGCACATTCTGGCAGAATGTTGACATGCTTTTATTGTTACATTTCAATAGATGCAGAGTTCTAACATCACAGCACAAGGAGTATAGAGCACAGATTATAATAGATGTTGATGAGTTTCACACTAAACAGTGCTTATTTATCACCAAAACACATTCTGCCATGCCTCTCGAGTATGGCCATATCACGTGTGAGACTCTTTCACAGCCTAGATGCATAGAAGGGCCCAAAATCCAAGGAGCGCCTTTGTGATTTCAAGGAGCACACATTACACATAAATCATGCATCTAATTTCCTGACAAACTATCACATTTTTGGAGGCCCTGGAGCACCAAGACAGTGGAAACACCCACAAAATGACCCTATTTTGGAAAGCAAACTCTCCAAGCATTTTCTAAGAGGCATAATGAGTCTTTTGAATATGTCATTTTTTTGCAAGTTTTTGGAAAATGTGAATGAAAATAAAATACATTTTTTGACACAAAGTTGTCAATTTAATAAGATATTTCTCACACACAGCATTGGAATACTTAGAATTACACTCCAAAACACACTCTGCTACTTCTTCTGAGTATGGGAATACCACATGTGTGAGACTTTTTAAATGGTAGGACTGATTATATCCTGGACATTGTATCTTGTGTATCACACAAATTATCCAATAGTATCAAAACCAATGTACTTGGTCTCCTCTGTATGAATGGTCAGGGAATAAAGCTTAGTGTAGCATCACTTATAGCAGCCGCTGTTCTTAAAAACCAAGCAAGCCTAGCCTACTGGTACATGGCTGCCTTCCAGGAATGCCATGTTTACTGACCAGGAAGTACAAGAAGCTAAAGAAAGGGAGAAAGAACTAAAGAGTTCATGTGGTTCCATGAGTACAGTTGTCTGCAGGGGATGGCTGGGACTGGTGACTCGCAGGAGCTTAGTAAGCAGGATTTGCAGATAGTTCAGTTCAGGCACAGACAGAGACATGGCCAACAAACAGGCAAAGGATCGTTCAAAGCAACAGGCAGAAACGTGGTCAAGAAACATGCCAGAAGTAGTACATGCCGTGGCTGCAATGCTTCACAGCTGTGGCAGGAATAATCCTCCCTTTAATCCCACCAATCATGACCCATTCAAGTGAATGGGGTTGCTTGTGCAGGGTCTAAGGAGTTAAAGTAGGTGGTGCGGAGGCAATACTATGCCTCCTCACTGCCTGTCAAATGTCCCTTATAGCGAAATCTGAAAATGAATTGCCCTTTACAGAGCATCACACATGTGAGCAAGGACACTGAAAAGCCCCTTTCACATGGCTGGGTTGGTGTGGTCATTGAAGCAGCGGTGATTAAGGAATTAAGGGCACTGAGTGGGTGGTGGTGATTAGGGACACTGACTGTTGACAGTATGTTAAAAAAAATGTCAATATATTTTATGTTTATTTTCTTACAATTGGTATAATTTTTTTACATACTGTCACCAAAGTAGTACAGTGTCACCATAGCGACACTAGTGCTCTGGGAAGGTGATGTTTTTTTTTACACTGTGATTGCTTGTGATGATCACTGTAACGGCAATCTTTTTAATGGTTTTTTTTTAATGGGTTTTATTCATGCTCTTGTTTTACTCTTGTTTATTATTGTGATGCTGTGATTTGTCACAGCTATCACATTGTACATGGCCTTTGTGATTGGCACTGTACACCATGTTATTACTGTGACAAATCACAGAGATCACAATAGTAAATAATGAATCAAAAATAGCTGCCATTCCTGACAATTATTTACTTGGAGAGCTTGTAATCGCTGTGATTGGTCACAGCGATCACCTGATACTTGGGACAATCAAAGCAGTCTTGTACCTATATCTCAGTTCCACTTTGTCAGGTGGACACAACAGTTACAGAACATACTGCTGCGTGCCCCAGGGGGCGTGCGTGAGATACATGACTGGGAGGACGTCATATGACATATATTTGGGATAGCAGAGCACCCACTCAACTGTATTATTACAATAGGCCAGGCAGAAAGTGGTTTAAATAAAAAGGACAGCAATTACAGACAAAGAGAACAAATAGGGCATTTGTTACAAGAATTAAGAGACTGCAGAAGACACAATAACGTCAAACTTACCAGCAGCAGGAACATGTTTAATAGCAAGGCTAGGTCAGGAGTGCAGGTTCTAGCTTTACTACAAGAATGAAGATAACGAAAGGAGCTGGCAGTGGTGGGAACGTGAATAGGACTTCTGCCATTTCCATTGCGATATGCGGTGCCATGATTTTTTCCGCATGGATGGAGATTATTCAGAAAACATAACAGAGATTGTGTATGTGTCTCACATGGAACACATACCTCTGTATGCTTATGATGCAGTATGTTTAACAACTAGATGTGAGGGCTATCTGACTGCAACATCTGTCACTTCAGTGATCACTTCTGTTGATTTGGCATATTAGTCTGAATAGGCAGGTGTCTCCTTCCTACCCATGCTGCAACATGTGCATTCCTGCCAAATCTCCACACTTTGTCAAAGAGGACAGCTATCACATTGTGTAAATTTCAGGCATGAAACAAGCAAGATTGTTGAGTTATAACACCCTAATGAATGACACCAATTTTCCTGTTAGTACGACCTGTTATATTGCTTTTGACACCGCTCAAAGTAGAGGTGAAATCATATCCCTGTGTCCCAGAGCATGGGGTGCAGGCTTGTCCTGATACTACTCCAAAGGGCTAGTAAATGTCAAGAGGAAAGGATTTCCAATACTTATGACCAGCCCAGGTGAATAAATGATAAGGAGCAACCTCAGCCTACATGTCTCCACCATGTAGGGTGAGGCTGCTTTTTATCGTTTATTCACCTGGGCTGGTCGGAAGTAGAGGTGATCCCTTCCTGTTTACATTTAATACTTCAGCTAGTGTTATCTGCACATGTTCTTAAGTGTTAAAAGCTTTTTGATTTTGCCTCAATAAAGATAAGAGTGTACTGTGCAAGATCTGGCCAGTGGTCCAGCCTGGTCACTCAATAGTAGGTGGGGCCCTATCTTCAAGGAGTGAATCAAATGGCTTAGGCACATTTTTTAATTTTTAGATGCAGAAACTGCTGGCCCACCTCTAGCTGAGCATGCAGGGCTTCTGCCTCTCCATTTTGGCCTGTTGAAATTATGAATACAGAGGATTGCCTAACTTCATTAGCAGCTATGGCAATAATGAGGTTGATGATGTGGTGCTTTGATGCTAAAGTCTATTTTTTTTAAGGTAAAAATAACAAAAATGTCATACTTATCTGCCCTGTGTAGTGGTTTTGCACAGGGCAGCCCAGTTCCTCCTCTTCTCGGATCCAACTCCGGTGCTCCTGGCCCCTGCCTCCTGTTGAGTGTCCCCCTCAGCAAGCAGCTTGCTATGGGGGCACCCGAGCCGAGCCACAGATCCCTTTGTCCATTCAGACACAGAGCCAAGGCCCAACCCCGCCCTGTTTCTCTTCTCATTGGCTGACTGACTTTGACAGAAGCGGGAGCCAATGGTGCCACACTGCTGTCTCAGCCAATTAGGAGGGGAGTCCCGGGCAGCCTAGACACTTCTACAACATCTCTGGATAGAGATGGACCTCAGGTAAGTATTAGGGGGGCTGAAGGGGGCTGTTGCACAAAGAAGGCTTTTTATCTTAATGCATAGAATGCATTAAGACAGAAAACTTTCTCCCTTTACAACCACTTGAAATAGGAATTTAAAAATCTTTTTTTAATCCCCTTTGGGAACAAGTGCAAGTAACAATGTATCCCATTCGGATCCACTCAGTCATTGTAAAAAAAGAGAACATTGTCTTTACTGTTTGTGCAGGCACAGCTCCACCCCAGGATGAATCCCATTTTGTGGGTGCTTCCATTGGGAATTACTGTAAGCACTGAGCCCCTTTATAAACCTTGCTTTGTGCACTGGTCCAAATCATTTGGAGGAGGGGGGATTATGGTATGGGGTTGTTTTTCAGGGGTTGGGCTTGGCCCCTTAGTTCCAGCGACAGGAACTCTTAAGGCGTCAGCATACCAAGATATTTTGGACAATTTCATGCTCCCTACTCTGTGGGAACAGTTTGGGGATGGCCCCTTCCTGTGTTAACATGACTGCGCATCAGTGCACAAAGCAAGATCCATAAAGACATGGATGAGTGAGTTTGAGGTGGAGGAACTTGACTGGCCTGCACAGAGTCCTGATCTCAACCCGATAGAACACTTTTGGGATGAATTAGAGTGGAGACTGTGAGCCAGGCCTTCTTGTCCACATCAGTGCCTTTCCTCACAAATGCGCTTCTCGAAGAATGGTCAAACATTCCCATAGATACACTCCTAAACCTTGTGGACAGCCTTCTCAGAAGAGTTGAAGCTGTTATAGCTGCAAAGGGTGAGCCAACTCAGTACTGAACCCCAGAGACTGGGACGCCATTAACCACTTCAGCCCCGGACCAATTGTCAGCTTAAGGACCAGAGGTCTTTTTTCAATTTCGCACTGCACTACTTTAACTGGTAATTGCGCGGTCATGCAATTTTGTAACCAAACGAAATTTGCGTCCTTTTCTTCCCACAAATAGAGCTTTCTTTTGATGGTATTTGATTGCCTCAGTGATTTTTATTTTTTGCGATATAAACGGAAAAAGAGCGAAAATTTTGAAAAAAAAAGAGATTTTCTACTTTTTGTTATAAGAAAAATCTAATAAACTCAATTGTAGTCAAACATTTGGGCCAAAATGTATTCAGCCACATGTCTTTAGTAAAAAAAAAATGCCAATAAGCGTATATTTATTGGTTTGCGCAAAAGTTATAGCGTCTACAAACTAGAGTACATTTTCTGGAATTTACACCGCTTTTAATTTATGACTGCCTATTTCATTTCTTGAGGTGCTAAAATGGCAGGGAAGTACAAAACCCCCCCAAATGACCCCATTTTGGAAAGTAGACACCCCAAGCTATTTGCTGAGAGGCATGTTGAGCCCATTGAATATTTTTTTTTTTTAGTGTATTTTTTCCACAAAAAATGCGTTTGAAAAATCGCTGCGCAAATACTGTGTGGAAAAAAAAATGCAACACCCACCATTTTAATCTGTAGGGCCTTTGCTTTAACAATATATATAGTGTTTGGGGGTTCAACTTAATTTTCTTGCAAAAAAAAAATATGTTTTCATGTAAACAAAAAGTGTCAGAAAGGGCTTTGTCTTCAAGTGGTTAGAAGAGTGGGTGACGTGTGACCAGTGATGTAAGTAACTGAGTTAAAATAAACTGAGTTACGTAACTCAGTTACTTTAGAGGGTAACTAGTAATCTAACTGATTACTTTTCCCCTCATGGTAACTCAGTTCCCATTACTTTGGCTTAGTTACCCCAATTACATCTACCGCCACTAGATGGCAGTAGTGTAATTCCGGTGTCCTGCCGAAAAAGTTCCCCCGCCGGATAAGGACCCCCTTTACTGCGCAGGCGCAGCGCTTGCGCAGTACGAAGGACTACGGAGCTTCCGAAAATTGCCGAACCTAAACAGCTCTGAGTGAACTCTACAGGCGCAGTTAACATGTAATTGTACGAGGCAATGCCGCACGCTTCTGATGCTCGTGCTACTCTGCAAGGGGCGTCTATCGTGTAACTAAGGGGCGGGTCTAGTATTACTGTAACCAAGGGGCGCATTTATTATTATTGTTATATATGGAGCTCTGCCTATTAATTTAACATTCGCCCTCTTCTGTAGAAATCTTACATGATATAATAATAATAATAGACCCGCCCCTTGCTTACACGCTATAACAGATCTGCCCCTTGGTTAGAGTAATAATAGAGCAGCCCCTTGGTTACACGATATATAACAATAATAATAAATGTGCCCCTTGCTTACAGTAATACTAGACCCGCCCCTTAGTTACACGATAGACGCCCCTTGCAGAGTTAAAAAAAAAAAGTCAGTTACTTTGCTGAGTAACTAATTACTTTTCCAATGTAGTAACTGAGTTACTAACGCAATTACTTTTTGGGAGAAGTAATTTGTAACTTAACTAATTACTTTTTTAAAGTAAGATGACCAACACTGCGTGTGACATAGGCTTCTAAATGTTGTGCATAAAATGCCAGGACAGTTCAAACCCCCCCCCCCCCCCCCCAAATGACCCCATTTTGGAAAGTAGACACCCCAAGCTATTTGCTGAGAGCAATGTTGAGCCCATTAAATATTTTTTTTTTAGTCCCAAGTGATTGAATAAAGACAAAAATAAAAAAAATAATTTTTTTTTCAAAAAGTTGTCACTAAATGATATATTGCTCACACATGCCATAGTTATATGTGGAATTGCACCCCAAAATACATTTTGCTTCTTCTCCTGAGTATGGGGATACCACATGTGTGGGACTTTTTGGGAGCCTAGCCGCGTTTCGAAGGCCATAAAATGCCAAAATAGCACAAAACCCCCCCAAATGACCCCATTTTGGAAAGTAGACACCCCAAGCTATTTGTTGAGAGGCATGGTGAGTATTTTACAGCTCTCATTTGTTTTTGAAAATGAAGAAAGTAAAGAAAAACATTTTTTTTTTTTTTTTTTTTTCAATTTTCAAAACTTTGTGACAAAAAGCGAGATCTGCAAAATACTCACCATACCTCTCAGCAAATAGCTTGGGGTGTCTACTTTCCAAAATGGGGTCATTTTGGGGGGTTTTATGCCATCTGGGCATTCCATGGCCTCCGAAACTGTGATTGGCAGTGAGAAGTGAAATAAAAAAATTACACCCTTAGAAAGCCTGAAGGCGGTGATTGGTTTTTGGGGTTCCGTACGCAGCTAGGCTCCCAAAAAGTCCCACACATGTGGTATCCCCGTACTCAGGAGAAGCAACAGAATGTATTTTGGGGTGTATTTCCACATATGCCCATGACATGTTTGAGCAATATATCATTTAGTGACAACTTTTTGTAAAAAAAATATATACAGTGGTGTGAAAAAGTGTTTGCCCCCTTCCTCATTTCCTGTTCCTTTGCATGTTTGTCACACTTAAGTGTTTCGGAACATCAAACCAATTTAAACAATAGTCAAGGACAACACAAGTAAACACGAAATGCAATTTGTAAATGAAGGTGTTTATTATTAAAGGTGAAAAAAAATCCAAACCATCATGGCCCTGTGTGAAAAAGTGATTGCCCCCTAAACCTAATAACTGGTTGGGCCACCCTTAGCAGCAACAACTGCAACCAAGCGTTTGCGATAACGTGCAATGAGGCTTTTACAGCGTCCTGGAGGAATTTTGGCCCACTCATCTTTTCAGAATTGTCCTAATTCAGTTACATTAGAGGGTTTTCGAGCATGAACTGCCTTTTTAAGGTCATACCACAACATCTCAATAGGATTCAGGTCTGGACTTTGGCTAGGCCACTCCAAAGTCTTCATTTTGTTTTTCTTCAGCCATTCGGTGGTGGACTTGCTGGTGTGTTTAGGATCATTGTCCTGCTGCAGAACCCAAGTTTGTTTCAGCTTGAGTACACGAACAGATGGTCGGACATTCTCCTTCAGGATCTCTTGGTAGACAGCAGAATTCATAGTTCCTTTTATCACGGCAAGTCTTCCAGGTCCTGAAGCAGCAAAACAGCCCCAGACCATCACACTACCACCACCATATTTTACTGTTGGTATAATGTTCTTTTTCTGAAATGCAGTGTTCCTTCTACGCCAGATATACTTGGACACACACCTTCCAAAGAGTTCCACTTTTGTCTCATCGGTCCACAGAATGTTGTCCCAAAAGTCTTGGGATCATCAAGATGTGTTGTGGAGAAATTGAGACGAGCTTTGATGTTCTTTTTGCTCAGCAGTGGTTTTCTCCTTGGAACTCTGCCATGCAGGCCATTTTTGCCCAGTCTTTTCCTGATGGTGGAGGCATGAACGCTGACCTTAACTGAGGCAAGTGAGGCCTGCAGTTCCTTGGACGTTGTTGTGGGGTCTTTTGTGACCTCTTGGATGAGTCATCGCTGCGCTCTTGGGGTAATTTTGGGCGGCCGGCCACTCCTGGGAAGGTTCACCACTGTTCCATGTCTTCGCCATTTGTGGATAATGGCTCTCACTGTGGTTCGCTGGATTCCCAAAGCTTTGGAAATGGCTTTATAACCCTTTCCAGACTGATAGATCTCAATTACTTTCTTTCTCAATTGTTCCTGAATTTCTTTGGGTCTCGGCATGATGTGTAGCTTTTAAGGATCTTCTGGTGGACCTTACTGTGTCAAGCAGCTCCTATTTAAGTGATGCCTTGATTGTGAACAGGTGTGGCAATAATCAGGCCTGGGTGTGGCTAGAGAAATTGAACTCAGGTGTGGACAACCACAGTTATAGTATGTTTTAACAAGGGGGGCAATCACTTTTTCACACAGGGCCATGATGGTTTGGATTTTTTTTTACCTTTAATAATAAACACCTTCATTTACAAATTGCATTTTGTGTTTACTTGTGTTGTCCTTGATATTGTTTAAATTGGTTTGCTGTTCCGAAACACTTAAGCCCCATACACACGGTCGGACTTTTTCATCAATTTGGTCCGATCGGACAAGGTTGTTGAAAAATCAGACCGTGTGTATGCACCATCGGACAGTGTTCGTCGGTTTGTCCGTCGGACAAAGTCTTATCTCCTGCTGGAAAGATTTCCCGTCAACCCGGTCCGATCACACCAAATCCGAGCGTGTGTACGCTTGTCCGACGGACAAAGTGCTACGCATGCTCAGAAGAAATTCTGTGACGGAAGCGCTCGGTCAGGTAAAACTACCTTTCCTAATCGACACAGCACATTCGTCACGCTGCAATGTTAAAATGTCTTTAATGCAGCGCATTCTCTTTTTCTTTACAATGCAACAAGAATGACATCTTTTAGCTGCTCCTATTCACCCGCACTTCTCACAAACTTACTTCTTTATTACTTTGCACCATTTATACACTACATGTTTATTTTTACTCAGAACGGAAAAGAATCTTTGTTATTTTTTTACCATGATTTGTCTTTTTTTTTTTTTTTTTTGGGGGAATACATATTTGAATGTTTTTTTTTTTTTTTTTTTTGGAGGGGGGTTGTGTGTCTCAAATTACCAAAAACACATTATTTACATTTGTATTTCTTGCTTACATTTACTAGGAGTTTGTTTGTTGTTGGTGCCCCTTGTTAATTCTACTTTAGGATTAGTGAAATGTACCTGCTTACTCAAAGAAAAACTGTCATTGTAGCAAAGTAAAACACAATAGTCAATGATTATTTCAAATCAAAAAAACCTTTATTTAGGTCACACCAACAAACCAAAGAGGAACGCAGCCATGGTGAAACTTGGGGAATTTGCAAAGCCTTGGCCCCCCACGGCAACCATCATTGTTCAAGCGTAGAAAATTGGGGGCCTGAGGAGTACGTATATTAAGGGGAGTGCAATCTGGTCGTGAAGTCCAAAGTATCCGGAACTGCAGCAGATGCCATCTAGGTCCCCAGGCTCTGGTACTACGAGAGGCTCCATCTTCTCTCAGACCAGACTGATTCCAGGTCGTCACTCTCAGGTCTTCCTTCCACGCTTCCTTCCACGCTGTGGCTGTCGTGCTGGTGGGGTGGCAGAAGGAGGAGGAGGAGGAGGAGGAGGTGGAGCATGGTAGCTATGGCAAACATGTGTGACTGGGGTCATCTCCCCAGCCCTACCCTTATTTAGGACATGGAGGATGAGCCCCTCACACATGTTGCGTTGCCTCACCTCCATACCCATCATTTTTGTGACAACCACCGAGCCAAAGGTCTCCTCGTCGGCGGGTGTGGCATGTAGGGAGTCTGAAGCCTCTCTTATCATCCGGAGCGCTGACTGTGCCGCATAACCCCCCCTTCTCGCCCTTTTGTACGGAGGGCGGAGGGGAGGGGTTTGGGTGTCAGTCAGGCTCCGAGGCCTAGCCCCCTCTTGGCTGCCACTACCCAGCTGGTGGCTGCCACTAACCCCTGCCTCCTCCTGACTGCCACCTTCCACAGCCACCTCCTGACTGCCACCTTCCACAGCCACCTCCTGGCTGAGGTCTTCCTGTGTAGGAAAAAGGGACATAGTTTCAGTTATTTGTTCATCAAACACACACAATTCTCATCTAGTGACTGGTGCAAAATGTTTACAAATAGAAAACCATACAATTCTCAGCCCAGCAGTTTAGATTCTGGCCCCAAATGTCTCCCACACCACTGTCTGTTGATATGTCAAACACGTTAGGAACTAAGCAATTGGCGATCCTGAATTAAGTGAACATCATTCATTATTCCCCTAAATGGTAGCAAAACTACTATACCTGGAACAAGCTGGGCTCCTCCACCTCTTCCAGACTGGAAGGCCCAGGTTGCTCCTCGGAAGCCTCATCAGGGGTGGGCTGTGCGCAAGGAAGCGTGGAAGGAGGAGTTGAGGTTGGCTCCGTGACATCAGCCTGGTCCTTCAGAAAATGGAGACTCTGATAGTACCAGAGCTTGGGGACATAGACCTCATCTGCTGAAGTTGCAGTTTCCTCAGACTTCACGACCTTCTTCCTCTCCCTGATATACGCACTCCTCAGGCTGCCAATTTTCTTTCTAATATCATCAACAGTTGCCGTGGGGAACCTTGGCTTGACAAATTCCACAAGTTCCTCCAGGGCTGCGTGCCTCTTTGGTTTGTTGGTGTAATGTGGGTGTATACCCTGCCACAATATGGGAAAATCCCTGTATTTGGCAATGAAGAGGGGGAGAAAACTCATGTCGTTGAATCCCTTCATATCAATCTCTGCAAGACACAACAACACACAAAACCCTCAAAATTATGTCAGGCTAAACTCTCCTAATCTTCTCCATAAAGAAGCCTCAAGTTCAAATCAGTCTAGGCTAGTTATGTACCAACGTTAAATTGTACCTTCGTTTGTAGCGATCGTCTCGTGTGAGTTTTCTCTCCCCTCGTCTCCCAGATCGTGGCTACGACACAGGCGTGTGACGTTTTATATACACTGCGCATGCTTCAAACTCCGCCCGCCCCTGACGATCTTTCTCGTCTATTCCCCACCCCTTCTCTTTACGGCGTAGTGGGGAGAGCACATGGCGGGGACACAGCAGGTGCGCCACAAATATCCCACCAACGAGGAGGAGGACGAGGAAAGTCCGGAGGCAGAAACGTCCCGATCCCGGAACCTGAAATTCAAGGCCTCCAATATGTCATTTGGAGAAATGTTGGAGATGGTGGACATATTAAAGAGGAGCGACTATGATGGGAAGTATGGGCCTTACCTCAACCCCAATGTCCGCAAGGCCAAGATCATGTCTAAAGTTGTGAGAAGGCTGTACAATAATTTTGGGGTACAAGATCCAAGGAGCAACTCAGGAAACGCTGGTCAGACCTGAAACTGAGGGAGGCCGATCAGTACAGAAAGATCAAGAGAATTCTTCAAAAAAGTAAGTAGTTGTGTTTTGTGTTTGATTTCTTGCTTGCATACTGCTCCATTGTGTTTTGATTTTTACCAAGTTGTACATTCCAAAATGGCCACTTTCAGGTTCGTCTGTGCATTCGATCGTACTCAGCCTCGATCTTTCTGCCACTGTCATGGTCGTGTGTGCATTCGATCGTACGCAACCTCGATCGTTCGGCCACTTATAATACGATGTTTGGTGTTTTTTTGGGGAAAGGAAGTTTGTTCTCACTAGAAATGTCATCAAGAATGTAAAGCCAATTTATTCAATGTAAAGGAGAGGTCACTCAGTAGCTGTTTACCCATCTGGAATCTAGAGCACTAGTGCTGGGACACCCAAACCCCCTTTTTATTATGCTTTTCCACACATGTGCTCCAGTGGATACTAGAGGGGGGTCTCCATCACACAAACTTCTACCAAAAAGCTAGTCAGTTTAGCACCTTTACAAAGTGACTTCATTCATGTAGTTGACATTTGTAACTGGCCAAACTAAAATAGTGTCCGTCACTTTCAAGCAATGTTTGTCATTTCCTATTTCTGCCCTCAATAGCTTGTGTTGCTAAATCTTCCTTTTGGACATTCTCATAGGGGAGCGAAAACTTGGGCCGTCTGAGGAAACCCCCAAACCAACACCTACCAAAAAAGGGGAAAGAGCAGAAGCAGAGGAGGAGGAGGAAGGAGAGATCATCGAACTTGGAGAAATTGTCACCACAACAGGTGAGTGTGGGAGAACACAGCTACCGGTAAGCTAATCCATGTATGGCTGCCTCATTTCCAACACCCCATTTTTTTTGTTTGTGGTTTTTAGGTGACGTGGATGTTGTGGAAGAAAAATCGCACTTTACCACAGAGAGTGCCCACGTACTCATCGGAGAGATAATGGTCTGCAATCGAGATCTAGATTACATAAAGCAAAACATCAATGATGTTCAACAAAAATTGAAGAACATCATTGATGTTTTAGGAAAAATATGAAAAAGCACCAAGTAATTTACACACATTTGTGCCAGCTTCTGAACACATTTGCAACTTAAAAACTGTGTGAAATTTGGAACATGCACACATTGTGTCCACATGTGCTAGCTCCCATCATGGTGGATGAATGGCAACGTTTTTTTGGGGGTGCAAACACTTTACGAACTACGAAAGTGGTTGTGGTGAAGGGGTTGCACCCCCAAAAAACGTCCATTCATCCCCATGATGGAAAATGGCACTTTTGAAGCTTCTAGGCATGTGTTTTACCATCTAATGACCATTTTCAGAACCAAATTGTGTGCATGTTCCAAATTTCCACTTTTCGGGGGTGCCCCCCCCATGTGATGAAGGCAAGATCAAACACACTTTGAACATATAGTCATGTCTGATCTTGTCTTCACTTTACAAAGTTGAACTTTCCTACTTCATAGGTTCTGCTTAGCTCCATGCCTGGTTTTACAAATTGCGTAATCTTTGTAAATAATGTTGTAAATAACCAAGATGTTGTCAGTTTTGGCGTGAAGATTGTAAACGCACTTGTGAATGTTTTCCAAGTAAACTTTTTTATTTTTCAAAATGTGTGGCTTCCTTATTTAAATAAAACAATGCATTATGTATGTAAAATGTAAAGGATATGGGGGGCAATGGGTGTTATTTACTAAAGGCAAATCCACTTTGCACTGCAATTTCCTTTCCCAGGGAACTTTTTCAATGCACTTGTAGAGCATAGCGGATTTGACTTATGTAAATGACACCCACAGTGCTTTGTACGAAAACACGGAGCACAGCATTTTGGAGAATACACACATGTCACACCTGGTGCTGAAAAGGAGTATTTTGGGTGTCAGTTATGCAGGACAAACCTTCTCTAGACCAAAGATTAGGTAGCAAACACACATGAGAATAATCTTTTTGGGAAGAAGAGACTGTTACCTCCTTTTGCCCAGAAAGTGCATTACCACTGTCGAAGGCAAAGGGAAAAAATGTCAAAGTAAAATAAGCTAAAAAGAAGACTGAAATGACAAGAAATCAGAGGTTGGTTAAAATATCAGATTTATTAAAAAATGCCTCTCACACATCGTCAGGCAGAGCAATGGCCCCCCTACCCACAAAGTATTCCATATATTGGTCCCGGACCACGCGGGCATTGAGAGGGGGCAAGCCTGGACGTGCCACTCGAAGGGCTGTGAGGTCCGCATTTGGAGGGCCCTCCACATCTGGGCCAACGGGCACCACATAGTTCCTGTTATGTCTTTTGAGGAAGTTGTGCAATATGCAACAGGCAAGAACTATGTGGTTCAGTTTGTATTCCGCCAAGTTAAATGCCGTCAGGAACAGGCGGAAGCGGCTGGCCAGGATGCCAAAAGCGTTCTCCACCACTCTTCTGGCTCTGGACAGCCTGTAGTTGAAGACCCTCTGGTCCGGGGTGAGGGTCCTCATCGGGAACAGCCTCATCACATGGGGAGTCAGCGCAAACGCTTCATCTGCGACAAAGACGAAGGGGAGTCCTTCGGCATTCTCCTCTGGAGGTGGCAAGCACAGACTGCCACTTTGGAGACGCCAGTAGAACTCCGTGTGCGTAATGGCCCCACCATCCGATATCCGGCCGTTCATCCCCACGTCCACATACATAAACTCGTATGTTGCCGACACCACCGCCAACATCACTACACTATTAAACCCTTTCTAATTATAATAGTAGGACCCCGAGTTGGGCGGTGGGACGATGCGGACGTGTTTCCCATCAATTGCCCCTCCGCAGTTAGGAAAGTCCCAACGGCTGGCAAAGTGGGAGGCCACAGTCTGCCATTCCTGTGGCGTGGAAGGGAACTGTGGAGTGAAACAAGAAAAAAAAATTAGTCACTTTGCACCTAAACATTGCAAGCAGATTAGACAATCAACATCTTGGAACAAGAGCATTGTATAAAATTGGAGGCTGGAAAGTATTTACACAGAAAAGTAGAGGCTCCCCTTCACAGATTACTCACCCCCCCATCAATCCCCCCACTTCTGATGGGACATTGGCAATAACTATGGTTTGGGGGGGGGGGGGGTGGTGGACAGGTAACCCTCTGCACTTCATTGATTGGCAAATGGCTCAATAATGTGGCCTAGTTTGGCCAGACCCTCTGTACTTAACACTATTGGCAGGCCACAGGAAAGATCAAATAACATTAACCCCCCCCCCCCCCCCCCCCAAAAAAGGCAGGCACAGTGTGACATTATTAAATTACCAAGCAAGCTAATAGGAGGGAAAGAAGACAAAAAAATAGGAAATGGAATGTATGGAGGCAGTCCCTTGCACTACATGCTTTGCTGAATTCATCCCTAAAGATGCGCACTATAAAGAGGTAGGTATATAGTGTGTATGGACCTTGGGAAAGCCAGCAGATAAAGGATTGGTACCATCTGACAGAGCAGTTGGGGGAGGGGGTTCCTAATGAGTTTGCCCCCCCCCCCCCCACCAAAAGAACAAAAAAAGGGGGCTCTACATGAAGTAAACCACACAGCAAACATTTGTGCATATTTTAGGGGGTGTTTTGGGGCAAACAATACTATGCAGCAGACAAAAGACATTGCTTAAGTGAGTAGGCCATAGGTGTCTATTGGGGCAGAAGAGCATGCTGGTGAGGTAAGTGAAGGGAAAAATGCATGAAGGAGAAAAGGGGCACAGCATATTAGAACATATTGCAATCATGGTAATTAGGGAAGGAGGTCAAAAATACAAGTCATTAGCAAACAGAGCATACATAGAAGGGAATAGTAAAGTAGAAATGTTACCTTAATATAGTCCTCCTGCAGGACCTGAATGATGGCAGAACAGGTCTCTGGAATAATGATTCCCAGGGCCTGGGGAGAGATACCTGAAGAGAACTTCAAATCCTGAAGACTTCTCCCTGTCGCCAAGTACCTCAACGTGGCAACAAGCCTCTGCTCCGGAGTAATGGCTTGTCTCATGCAGGTATCCTGCCGGCTGATAAAGGGGGTCAGCAAAGCCAAAAGACGGTGAAAATCGGGGTCCGTCATCCTGAGAAAGTTCCTGAAATCATCAGGATTATTCTCCCGGATCTCACGAAGCAAAGGCATGTGCGAGAACTGGTCACGCTGAAGCAACCAATTCTTGGTCCACATACTCCTCATCACTCTGTTCATGGACGGGTCTTGGGTCAAAGCTAAAAGCCCGACACCAATTCCGCGTACAGCACGAACTCGGCGACGAGTACGCACGGGAAACATCGCTCAGAAGGTCACAAAAGGTCGGCTGGTCAGAACGGACAAACAGAAAGCACCGATAAACAGCAAGGCCTGAAAGAACGAAGTGAATACCAGCAACGAGCAGACAATAAGCAGTGCAAATCAAAGCGTCCTATATCAAGATATAGGCCGCAATGACCAACAAATGCGAACTGACTACACGCACTAATAAACAGATACGCACGACAAGCACAAACTGAAGAGCAGTAACGATCTGAGTCAGAAAACTGAGAAGCGCGAATCTTAAGTCACCAAACTTCCACTAACTCTCGATAAACACGGGATCAGCAGAAGGAGCCCAACGGGTGCCTGACGTGGTGCTGAACTTCCCTTTTGTAATCTCGTGGACGACGACTTACGTCACGACGTTCTTCCGGACCGGATATTCCGACAACGTAGTCCGACCGTGTGTACGCAACGACAACATCGGACAAAGTACGTCGGACAAAGTCCGACCGACCTTGTCCGCGGATTGTCCGAGCGTGTGTATGGGGCTTAAAGTGTGACAAACATGCAAAGGAACAGGAAATGAGGAAGGGGGCAAACACTTTTTCACACCACTGTATATAGTTCTACATGTACGGACTTTGTGTGTATGTATATGCATTTATTTGGATATATCACTTTAATCAGTTTTTTTTTCAGCGCTGCATTTTTTATTTTTCATTTATTGTCACAATTGTATCATTGTTGATGCCGGCTGCTTTGTTTCACTTTTGATTTGCAAGTAGTGCAACTATATATTGTTTTTTCCTTATATTTTATATAGATGTGTTACACACAGAGTCATATGTTTCAAGCATTTCTTTTTTTTACAGCTAATGAAAACCCCAAATTTTGTATCTCAGAAAATTTGAATATTACAAAAGAATAATAAAAAAAAAAAAGGATTTTTAATACAGAAATGTTAGCTTACTAAAAAGTATGTCTATGTACGGTATAGTCTGCACAATACCAATATTTGGTCGGGGCTCCTTTTGCATCAATTACTGCGACAATGCGGTGTGGCATGGAAGCGATCAGCCTGTGACACTGCTGAGGTGTTATGAAAGCCCAGGTTGCTTTGATAGTGGTCTTTAGCTTGTCTGAATTGTTGGGCCTGGTGTCCATCTTCCACTTGACAATACAGCATCTCCATAAAGCTGGTCAGCAGAGGAAAGCATGAAGAACTCTATAATTTCCTGGTAGAGGGCTTCGCTGAATTTGTACTTGATAAAACACAGTGGAACAAAACCAGCAGATGACCTGGTTCCCCAAATCATCACGGACTGTGGGAAATTTTGCATTTCATTTGGAAATCAAGGTCCCACAGCCTGGAGGAAGAATGGAGAGGCACAGAATCCAAGTTGCATGAGGTCCAGTGTGAAGTTTCCACAGTCAAAGATGATTTGGGGAGCCATGTCATCTGCTGGTGTTGGTCTACTGTGATTTATCAAGTCCAAAGTCAGCGCAGACTTCTACCAGGAAATTCTATAGCACTTCAAGCTTTCCTCTGATGACCAGCTTTTTGGAGATGCTGATTTCATATTCCAGCAGGACTTGGCACATGCCCACACTGCCAAAAGTACCAATACCTGGTTTAATGATCATGGTATCACTGTGCTTGATTGGCCAGCAAACTCGCCTGATCCAAACCCCATGGAGAATCTGTGGGGTATTGTCAAGAGGAAGATGAGAGACACCAGACCCAACAATGCAGACTATATATTGTTTTTTCCTTATATTTTATATAGATGTGTTACACACAGAGTCATATGTTTCAAGCATTTCTTTTTTTTACAGCTAACAGGAAATGAGGAAGGGGGCAAACACTTTTTCACACCACTGTATATATATTTTTTTTCATTATTCAATCTCTTGGGACAAAAAAAAAATATTTAATGGGCTCAACATTGCTCTCAGCAAATAGCTTGGGGTGTCTACTTTCCAAAATGGGGTCATTTGGGGGGGGGGGGTTTGAACTGTCCTGGCATTTTATGCACAACATTTAGAAGCCTATGTCACACGTCACCCACTCTTCTAACCACTTGAAGACAAAGCCCTTTCTGACACTTTTTGTTTACATGAAAACATATTTTTTTTTTGCAAGAAAATTACGTTGAACCCCCAAACACTATATATATTGTTAAAGCAAAGGCCCTACAGATTAAAATGGTGGGTGTTGCGTTTTTTTTTTTTCCACACAGTATTTGCGCAGCGATTTTTCAAACGCATTTTTTGTGGAAAAAATACACTTTTTTTTATTTTAATGCACTAAAACACACTATATTGCTCAAATTTTTGATGAAATAAAAAATATGATCTTAGGCCGAGTACATGGATACCAAACACGACATGCTTTAAAATTGCGCACAAACACGCAGTGGCGACAAACTACATACATTTTTAAAAGCCTTTAAAAGCCTTTACATGATACCACATTAGATTCACGGAGGAGGTCTACTGCTAAAATTACTGCCCTCGATCTGACCTTCGCGGTGATACCTCACATGCATGGTGCAATTGCTGTTTACATATGACCCCAGACCAACGCTTGTGTACGCCTTTGCGCAAGAGAAGGGGGGGCAGGGGTGCTTTTTTTTTATTTTTTTTTTTATTTATTTAGCTTTTTTATTTTTTTTTTAAACTGTTCCTTCCATTTTTTTCCTTTGTTATGATTTTTATTGTTATCTCAGGGAATGCAAATATCCCCTATGATAGCAATAGGCAGTGACAGGTACTCTTTTTTTGAAAAAATTGGGGTCTATTAGACCCTAGATCTTTCCTCTGCCCTCAAAGCATCTGACCACACCAAGATTGGTGTGATAAAATGCTTTCCCAATTTCCCAATGGCGCGGTTTATATCCGGGAGGGGGGACATTCCCTCCCACTGCTTGTAAAAGCAGTCTAGAGGCTAATTACCCGCTAGAATTGCTTTTACATGAAAGCCGATCACTGGCTGAAAAGAATGATACCAAGATGATACCTAAACCTGCAGGCATCATTCTGGTATAACCATTCAAAGTCCAGCAACATACTCGACATATATTGTAATCTTTTTTTTTTCATGCAGCCTCTTGGCTGAACGAAAAAAAGAGTTTGATTGGTGGGTATGCCCACCATTAGAATACCTCCCTTCATCCACCCACTTCTAATGATGGGCATACATGCACCATTTATATATGCCGATGCATGGGGGCATCCTCCCGCAAAAGTCGGAATTTCGACCGTATGTACGTGGCATTAGGAGCCAATCGCTCCTCCCCCCCCTGCTGCCCCCATGCTTCAGCACATATGCTATTTTTTTTAACTGTGGTGGTGAAATCACCTCCTACTGTGTTGGAGTCGCGGCTTTATGTATCGTGGGAGCAAACGCTGTTGCTGTCAAGATAAATAAATCCGCGCTGCAACTGAATGGCGCACCTGAAAACAAAAAAATGCTTAACACTAAAACACAGTAAACAAAATTACATACCTGAAAAGCAAGCATGATAAAACATAATAAAACATTGCAGAATAGAATGGAGTAAAAAAGAGCAACAATAGAGAGAGAATAGAGAGAGAGAGAGAACAATAAAACGACAACTATTTTTTTGTTTTTTTTTTTTTTTTTGAGATTCACAGGTAAAAAAGCTCCTGACTGTTAGCGACTGAATCAAAACGCTACCACAAAAAAAAATGTTAGCGATCGCAGGGATCAGGCCTGACTCTGCGAACGCTGCAGTTATGTGTGCTTAGTGTTTTGTAAGTGACAGTGATCGATCGATACTGCACTTGGGTGGGCTGGGCTGGGCTGGGCAGAGGGGGAAAACGCAGGTGCTAGCAGGTATCTGGGCTGATCCCGCTAACAATGCGTTTTTTTTGGAACCCTAAACTGCTGGGACGCTAGTATAGATCTGATCAGATCAGATATTGATCTGTTCAGATACTGTGCCACTAAGGGAGGTGTATGCTTTGTGCGTGGGTGTTTGCGGTACTGGCACTAACCTGGGGCGACGCAGACCTTATTTGACCCTAAAACCTAATTGATATCACCCGCCGGGCGATCAGGGGGTTAAACCGTTATTGGGTAATAAATGGCGGGTGCCCTGACAGTATAAAAAACAAGCTAACTAACCAGCGTCACCCGTAACAGTAATACAAAAAAAACTGGCTACCTAGCGGCACCAGTGACACTAATGCAGCGATCAGAAAAACAATCGCTTAGTGACACTGGCAAAAGGGGGTGAAAGGGTTAACTAGGGGCAATCAGGGGGTTAAACCTTTATTAGGTAATATATGGGGGTACCTGACGCTATATAAAAACCTGACGGGGAACCTAAATAACGAAATAACTAACTGGCTAACCAGCGTCACCAGTGACACTTATACAGTGATCACTGGTGAAAGGGTTAACTCTAGGGGCAATCAGGGGGTTTAAAACCTTTATTTAGGTTGTAATATGGGGGTACCTGACCTATAAACCTATTTATGAACCTATATAAACATGGCGGTTAAAATAAAAATAAAATGGTTACCTAGCGACACTAATGCAGCGATCAGAAAAACGATTGCTTAGTGACACTGGCAAAAGGGGGTGAAGGGGTTAACTAGGGGCAATCAGGGGGTTAAACCTTTATTAGGGGGGTAGGGGGCTACCTTGGACCTAAAACTAACTGCCCTGACAGTTATTACAGTCACACTGACACTAAATGCAGTGATCAGTAAATAAATGATCACTGCAATTAGTGACACTGTGACTGGGGGGGCAGGGGTGATCTGGGGGGTGATCAGGGGGTGACAGGGGGGTGGAATATGTGCCTATGTGTACTGGTGTCAGTGTACTGTTTGTGCACTAACCTTTACATGTTCTCTCCTCGGCGTTCCGGTCACATAGACCGGCGCACCGAGCGTGACATCACTTCCGCCTTCCTGTCTATACAATAGACAGGAAGGGAAAGCTTTTCATTCGCCAGGAGCGATCGCGAGGGGGTGGCCAGAAACCACTGGCCGTCCCCTCGTCCCGGATCGCTCCTGAAGTGATGCCGACCGTCCCCGCCGGCGGAGGGGGTTCCGATCGGACACCCCACCCGCCGGAAGAATGTCACGTACAGGTACGTGATTTTGCCTGTACGTGCCATTCTGCCGACGTATATGTACATGGGGCGGTCAGCAAGTGGTTAAAGTTTGTGTGCGTGTAAAGGCAGGTTTCCCAATACTTTTGATAATATCGTGTATTTACAGACCAAATCTGTGTGGTCTTCCTCAGTGTGGTAGGTAGTTGAGGTCAATTTCACATCCCATGTGGTGGCGAATGTGGTGAAACAGAAGCTAACTGAATGCTGTTGAAGGGAGGAATGTGTGTACCTAGGAGCTGAGCTTGGGTTTCAAGCCACCATACTCTTCAGCAGGACACAGTGAAGATTTTTGCCAGCACACCAAGAATCTTCAGAGTCCAAACCTTTTTTATTGAAGAATGATCACATCACAAACAAGAGAGTGCAATGTTTCAGAGTCGCACAGGATCCTTTTTGTCAGGTCTGTCGCTGTCGGCTGAAAACAGAAAACAGATCACAGGAGTGCAGAACGAACTGTGATCTATAGGACAAATATAGCCGAATTAGCTCTGCTTTTACCAGTAGGAATCCGTTCTTCAATTTATTACCAGAGGAATCAAATGTAACATAAACTGCGAACAAATGCTTAGGAAAGCAGTATTGTTGTATAGCAGGTCCCATATGATTAAATTATTAGTCTTCCTTTAAACTAAAAAAAGCTCTTGCAGACTAATTCAAACAATGTGTTAGTATTTTGCTTAGGAGAAATGATAGATAAACCTTTATTAACACCTTTCCAAGTTTTACCATTGTATACAGGTTTTCTAAACATCTAGTAAATCTTACCAGATCCTCTGACAAGCTATTACTCGAACTCTTAAACCTAAACAGGCTTTAAACCTGTGTGGTTTATGTGATGAATGCAAAACTGATTTTTATACTTTTCTTTTTGTACATCAGAATCTCTAATGCTTTAAAATGCAGAACTTCTTCAAGGGAACCCTGAATCTGAACTTAAGGCAAGACACAAATTAATGCAGCTCTTTATATATTAGCATCAATAAATGTATTTTAATGCAATCAGTATATCTTAAATTGATTAAAACTGGCCATATGTGGATCCAAGTTCTGCTGGTTCAGCAGGTACAGACCGTTTGACTGTTCAACCACCCTGCTGCTGGTTGAATGAGTGTAAATATAAATAGAGAACATGAGGATAGAAGCAGAGAGAAGAATGACAGAGAGATGAGCTTGTCAGTCCTTTTTTACTATTCTATCCTAGACTGGGGGAGGGACAAGACCTGTAATGGGCCGTACACACGCTCGGATTTTCCGATGACCAGTTCCGTCGGATCATTTCCGTCGGACTTTGTCCGATGTTGGTGTTGCATACACACGGTCGGACAACGTTGTCGGAATTTCCGGTCTGCAAGAACGTCGTGACGTAAGTCGTCTTCCAAGAGACTAGAAAAGGGAAGTTCAGCACCACGTCCTGCACCTGTTGGGCTCCTTCTGCTGATCCCGTGTTTATCGCGAGTTAGTTGAAGTTTGGGGACTTGTGACTCAGATCGTTACTGCTCTTCAGTTTGTGCTTGTCGTGCGTATCTGTTTATTAGTGCTTGAAGTCAGTTTGCATTTGTTGGTCATTGCGGCCTATATCTTGATATAGGACTCTTTGATTTTCACTGCTTATTGTCTGCTCGTTTCTGGTATTCATTTCGTTCTTTCAGGCCTTGCTGTTTATCGGTGCTTTCTATTTGTCCGTTCTGACCAGCCGACCGTTTGTGAGCGATGTTTCCCGTATGTACTCGTCGCCGAGTTCGTGCTGTACGCGGAATTGGTGTCGGGCTTTTAGCTTTGAGCCAAGACCCGTCCATGAACAGAGTGACGAGGAGTATGTGGACCAAGAATTGGTTGCTTCAGCGTGATCAGTTCTCGCACATGCCTTTGCTTCGTGAGATCCGGAGAATAATCCTGATGATTTCAGGAACTTTCTCCGGATGACGGACCCCGTTTTTCACCGTCTTTTGGCTTTGCTGACCCCTTTTTTCAGCCGGCAGGATACCTGCATGAGACAAGCCATCACTCCGGAGCAGAGGCTTGTTGCCACGCTGAGGTACTTGGCGACAGGGAGAAGCCTTCAGGATTTGAAGTTCTCCTCAGGTATCTCTCCCCAGGCCCTGGGAATCATTATTCCAGAGACCTGTTCTGCCATCATCCAGGTCCTGCAGGAGGACTATATTAAGGTAACATTTCTCCTTTACTATTCCCTTCTATGTATGCTCTGTTTGCTAATGTCTTGTATTTTTGACCTCCTTCCCTAATTACCATGATTGCAATATGCTCTAATATGCTGTGCCCCTTTTCTCCTTCATGCATTTTTCCCTTCACTTACCTCCCCAGCATGCTCTTCTGGCCCAATAGACACCTATGGCCTAGTCCCTTAAGCAATGTATTTTGTCTGCTGCATAGTATTGTTTTCCCCCAAACACCCCCTAAAATATGCACAAATGTTTGCTGTGTGTTTTTACTTCATGCAGAGCCCCTTTTTTTCCCTTTTTTTTGGGGTGGGGGGGTGTTATTTGGAATGTTCTTTTAGGTTTCCTGTTGGCTGCCAATAGTGTTTTGTTAAGGAGGGTCTGGCCAAACTAGCACACATTATTGAGCCATTTGGCAATCAATGAAGTGGAGAGGGTTACCTGTCCAAAGCCCCCCCCCTAAATCCCTAGTTATTGTCAATGGCCCCTCAGAAGTGGGGGGATTGATGGGGGGTGAGTAATCTGCTAGGGGGACCCTCTACTTTTGGGTGCAAATACTTTCCAGCTTACAATTTTAAAGTCTGATCTTGTTCCAAGATGTTATTGTCTAATCTGCTTGCAATGTTTATGTGCAAAGTGACTAATTTTTTTTTCTTGTTTCACTCCACAGTTCCCTTCCACGCCACAGGAATGGCAGACTGTGGCCTCCCACTTTGCCAGCCGTTGGGACTTTCCTAACTGCGGAGGTGCAATTGATGGGAAACACGTCCGCATAGTCCCACCCCCCAACTCGGGGTCCTACTATTATAATTACAAGGGGTTTAATAGTGTAGTGATGTTGGCGGTGGTGTCGGCGACATGCGACTTTTTGTATGTGGACGTGGGGATGAACGGCCGGATCTCGGATGGTGGTGCCATTGCGCACACGGAGTTCTATTGGCGTCTCCAGAGTGGCAGTCTGTGTTTGCCACCTCCAGAGGAGAATGCTGAAGGACTCCCCTTCGTCTTTGTCGCAGATGAAGCGTTTGCGCTGACTCCCGATGAGGACCCTCACCCCAGACCAGAGGGTCTTCAATTACAGGCTGTCGAGAGCCCGCAGAGTGGTGGAGAACACCTTCGGGATCCTGGCCAGCCGCTTCCGCCTGTTTTTGACGGCTATTAACTTGGCGGAATACAAACTCAACCATATAGTTCTTGCCTGTTGCATATTGCACAACTTTTTGAAAAGACACAACAGCAACTATGTGGTGGCCGTTGGCCCAGATGTGGACGGGCCTTCCAATGCCGACCTCACAGCCCTTCAAGCGGCACGTCCAGGCTTGCCCCCTCTAAATGCCCGCGAGGTCGGCAAGCAATAAATAAATATATTTTTTAAACATACCTATGATTTCTTGACATTTCCTGCTTGTGTTTCTTGTAGGTGTATTCTAGCTTATTTGTGTTGGATATTTTTGCCCTTTAGCTTCAACAGTGGGAATGCACTTTCTGGGCAAAAGGAGGTAACAGTCTCTTCTTCCCAAAAATAATCTTCTCATGTTGTGTGTGTGATACCTAATCTTTTGTCTGTTATCACCATGACAGAAATGTGTGTATTCACAAAAATGCTGTGCTATGTGTTTTCGTACAAACCACTGTGGGTGTCATTTACCTAAGCCAAATCCACTATGCACTACATGTGCACTGCAAAAGTGCCCTGGAAAATACACTTGCAGTGCAAACTGGAAAAGCCTTTAGTAAATAACACCCATTGCCCCCCAAATCATTAACTTTTGACATAAATAATGCTTTGGTGTTTTTAAAGAAGGAAGCCACACATTTTTTAGATTAAAAAAGTTTACTTACAACACATTCACAAGTGCCTTTCTAAACTTTGTGGCAAAACTGACAAGATCTTGGTTCTTTCGAACATTGTTTACTAACATTACGCATTTGTTAAAACCAGGCATGGGGCAAAACAGAACAGACAGAACATAGGAACTTGCAAAGTTCAACTTTCTAAAGTGAAGACAAGATCAGACATGACTATATGTTGAAAGTGTGTTTGATCTTGCCTTCATCACATGGGGGGACACCCCTTGAAAAAGGAAATTTAGAACATGCACACAATTTGTGTCTCAAAATGGACATTAGATGGTAAAACACATGCCTAGAATGTTCAAAAGTGCAATTTCCCATCATGGGGATCAATGGACGTGTTTTGGGGGTGCAACCCCTTCACCACACCCACTTTAGTAGTTAGTAAAGTGGTTGCACCCCCAAAACGTTGTCATTCATCCACCATGATGGGAGCTAGTACATGTGGACACAATGTGTGCATGTTCCAAATTTGCCACAGTTCTTAAGTTGCAAATGTTGTCACAAACAGCCACAAATGTGTGTTAATTACTTGGTGCGTTTTCAGATTTTACCTAAAACATCAATGATGTTCTTCAATTTTTGTTGAACATCATTGATGTTTTTCTTTATCTCATCTAGATCTCGATTGCAGACCATTATCTCCCAGATGAGTACGTGTGCACTTTCAGTGGTAAAGTGCGATTCTTCTTCCACAACATCCACGTCACCTAAAAACACCAAAAAAAAAAAAATGTCTCTTGGAAATGAGGCAGGCATACATTGATTAGCTTACCAGTAGCTGTGTTCTCCCACACTCACCTGTTGTGGTGACAAGTTCTCCAAGTTCGATGATCTCTCCTTCCTCCTCCTCCTCCTCTGCTTCTGGTCTTTCCCCTTCTTTGGGAGGTGTGGGTTTTCTGGTTTCCTCAGACGTCCCGAGTCTTCGCTCCCCTATGAGAATGTACAAAAGGAAGATTTAGCACAACAATCTATTGAGGGCAGAAATTGGAAATATCAAACATTGCTTGAAAGTGAGGGACAATATTTTTGGTTGGCCAGTTTCAAATGACAACAACATGAATGTAGTCACTTTGTAAAGGTGCTAAACTTACTACCTTTTTGGTACACCTCTCTAGTATCCACTGGAACACATGTGTGGAACAGCATAAAAAAAAGGGCGTTTGGGTATCCCAGCACTAGTGCTCTAGAGTCCAGATGGGTAAACAGCTACTAAGTGACCTCTCCTTTACATTGATTAAATTTGCTTTACATTCTTGATGACATCTCTATTGAGAACAAACTTCCTTTCCCTCCAAACTTCCCCAAACCTCGTATTATAAGTGGCCGAACGATCGAGGTTGAGTACGATCGAATTTACACACACGAACATGACAGTGGCAGAAAGATCGAGGTTGAGTACGATCGAATGCACAGACGAACATAAAAGTGGCCATTTTCAAAGGTACAACATTGAAAAAATCCAAACACATGGAGCAGTATGCAAGCAAGAAATCAAACACAAAACACAACTACTTGATCTTTCTGTACTGATCGGGCTCCCTCAGTTTCAGGTCTGACCAGCGTTTCCTCAGTTGCTCCTTGGATCGTTGTACCCCAAAATTATTGGACAGCCTCCTCACAACTTTAGACATGATCTTGGCCTTTCTGACATTTGGGTTGAGGTAAGGCCCATACTTCCCATCATAGTCGCTCCTCTTCAATATGTCCACCATCTCCAACATTTCTCCAAATGACATATTGGAGGCCTTAAATTTCAGCCTCCGGGATCGGGACGTTTCTGCCTCCGGCCTTTCCTCGTCCTCCTCCTTGTTGCTGCAATATTTGGGGTGCACCTGCTGTGTCCCCGCCATGTGCTCTCCACACTGCGCCGTAAAGAGAAGGGGTGGGGAATAGACGAGAAAGATCGTCAGGGGCGGGCGGAGTTTCACACATGCGCACTGTATATAAAACGTCACACGCATGTGTCGTAGCGACGATCTGTGAGACGAGGGGAGAGAAAGCTCACGCACGAGACGAACGCTAGAACGAAGGTACAATTTGAACTTGGTACATAACTAGCCTAGACTGATTAGACCTTGAGGCTTCTTTATGGAGAAGATTAGGAGAGTTTAGCCTGACATTATTTATAGTGTTTTGTGTGGTGTTGTGTCTTGCAGAGATTATGGAGGGCTTCAACGATGTGAGTTTTCTCCCCCTCTTCATTGATAAATATAGGGAAATGACCCTATTATGGCAGGCTAAACACCCCGATTACGGCAACAAACCAAAGAGGTACGCAGCCATGCAGAAACTTGTGGCATTTGTAAAGCCAAGGATGCCCACGGCAACCGTTCATAAGTTACAAATCAAAATTGGCAGCCTGAGGAGTGCGTATTTCAGGGAGCGCAAGAAGGTCCTGAAGTCCCAAGCATCTGGAGCTGCAGCAGATCAGGTCCATGTCCCCAAGCTCTGGTACTATGACAGGCTCCATTTTCTCAAAGACCAGGCTGATGTCACGGAGTCACTCTCGACTCCTCCTTCCATGCTTCCTTCCACGCAGGCCACCCCTGATGAGGCTTCCGAGGAGCAACCTGGGCCTTCCAGTCTGGAAGAGGTGGAGGAGCCCAGCTTGAGCCAGGTATAGTAGTTTTGGAACCATTTTTCTGAAAAATAAATTATGCTCACTTAATTCAGGATCCACAATTGCTTAGTTCCTAACGTGTTTGACATATCAACAGACAGTAGTGTTGGAGACATTTGGGGCAAGAATATAAACTGCAGGGCTGAGAATTGTATGGTTTTCTATTTGTAAACATTTTGCAACAGTCAATAGATGAAAATTGTGTGTGTTTGATGAACAAATAACTCAAACTATGTCCCTTTTTCATACACAGGAAGACCTCGGCCAGGAGGTGGCTGTGGAATGTGGCAGTCAGGAGGAGGAAGGGGTTAGTGGCAGCCAAGAGGTGGGTAGTGGCAGCCAAGAGGGGGGTAGGCCTAGGAGCCTGACTGTCTCCAAGTCCCTCCCCTCCGCCTTCCCTACAAAAGGGCAAGAAGGGGGGGTGAGGCGGGAGAGTCAGCGCTCCGGCTGATCAGAGAGGCTTCAGCCTCCCTACATGCCACACCCACCTACGAGGAGGAAAAAAGAGGACAGTTCCTGGGTCCTAAAGACAGGACCCAGAAAGAAAGGGGGCTACTATATGGTGACAAACGTTGATCATGACAAAGTCAATACTTTGAAAAAATGAATTCTTTATTAAACAATGCTTGCATATTTCTCATTAAAATAGAATTCCAGGCGTTCTGGAAATCTGGAACCAACGATTATAAACAACACTAAACAAGACAAACAAGACACCATGTAGACAACAAAAGCATCACGTGAAACAGAGCAGTGAAAATTATTCAAACGGATAAATTAAGGAATGGATCGAAGTCCAGTCAAAAAAAGATATGTATCAAAGATATTCACGTGGTCGTGGGACCTTGTGTGGTTCACGTTTGGTAATAACAGCGCTTATTGAAGCAGCAAAGATGAAACAGATTTGTTATTAGAAGAAATCCTGCGCTAATCTGGTGATTGCGACTGGTCTGGATGACGTGCCAGGTAGCACTAAATGCGCTATAAGGATTTCTGATTGATTAGCTTATAGTCACAAACACTGAGGGTCATGATATTGATAATGATGGAAGTCCTGATTATATTCAGTTAATGATAGACTGAGTCACGAGCCATGCGTCCATTTCGGCCCTGCAAGTGTATCAAGGCAACTGTTCAGAAATGATCAAGTGTGGTTACAGCTTTCAAAACCAGATTTGATGACAATCTACTGAACATATGTGCTGTGTTGAAAATAAAAGTGCTACTCAACTCAACACAATGTATTCAATCATTTGAATCGCATATGTCAACAGTTCAGGTGTTTCAAGATAATCAGGAAAGTTTTCTGTAACAACCTGCATTCAAGCTAATCAAATGAAAAGTGGATACAAACATCAAAATTGCCAGGCGGTTCTTTGGGCAGTCTTATCAAATTAGAAAGTAATTGGTTTAGTAACTTTACCCGACCGACATTAAATGTCTTGGGATGGCGGTATGAGAAGTCCAATCTTTCCAATGAAATGTCGATTGCCGGTACTGCTGGCAAAGATCGTAGTGACCGCTCGGTATCCTTTGAGGGATGAGGATCTTCCTATGAGTGAAGGAGTCCAGGAGCCTTGTAGGGGGGCAAAAAGTTTGCCGGGTCCGGCGGTCGCTCGGATCGAAACGGCCTTGGTCTATGGAGTTGCTGCTGATAGAAAGCGCTGTGCACTGCTCGTCACGTGATGCGTCACGTGACGCGTTTCGCTAAAGGCGTAGTTACAATAGCTTCTTCCTGACGTGTGGAGGCCTACGAGGAGGCCTTTGGCTCCGTGGTTGCCACTAAAATGATGGATATGGAGGTGGGGCAACGCAACATGTGTGAGGATGTCATCCTCAAGGTCCTAAATAAGGGGATGGCTGGGGGGATGACCCCACTCACACATGTTTGCGATAGTGACCTTGCTCCGCCTCCTCCTCCTCCTTCTGCCACCCCACCAGCACCACAGCCACAGCGTGCAAGGAAGCGTGGAAGGAAGACAAGAAAGTGACGACCTGGATTCAGTCTGGTCTGAGAGAAGATGGAGCCTCTCGTAGTACCAGAGCCTGGGGACCTAGATGGCATCTGCTGCAGTTCCGGATGTTTTGGACTTTAGGACCAGATAGCACTCCCTTATTAAGATACGTACTCCTCAGGCCACCAAGTTTTGAAGCTTAAAAATTATGTTTGCTGTGGGTGTCCAAGGCTTTGCAAATTCCCCAAGTTTCTCCATCGCTGCGTTCCTCTTTGGTTTGTTGCTGACACCTAAATAAAGGTATTTTTGAGTTCAAAAAATCATTGCCTATGTGTTTTACTTTTCAACAATGACAGTTTGTTTGTGAGTAGGCAGGTACATTTCACAAATCGGAAAGTCCAATTTAACAAGGTGCACCAACAACAAACAACCTCCTAGGAAATTTAAGCAACAAATACAAATGATAAGAATGTTGTTTTGCTAAGTTGAGACACACAACCCCCCTCAAAAATCTCAATAAATTATCCTGAAAATATGTATTCCAAACCAAAAATATAAAATGACAAATCATCCCAAAAATATAACAAACATTCTTTTACGATCTGACGAAAAAAAAACATCTAGCCAAGAAATCCTGAAAAAGAATAAATCAATACGTTTGTGAGAAGTGAGGGTGAATAGGAGCAGCTAAAACACGTCATTCTTCTTGCGTTGTAAAGAAAAAGAGAATGCGCTGCATTAAAGACATTTTAACATTGCAGCGTGACGAATGTGCCGTGTCGATTAAGAACGGTAGTTTTACCTGACCGAGCGCTTCCGTCACAGAATTTCTTCTGAGCATGCGTAGCACTTTGTTCGTCGGACTACGCTACACACGATCGGAATTGGTATGATCGGACTTTGTTGTCGGAATATTTATAGAGCAGGAGATAGAACTTTGTCCGTCGGACAATCCGATGGAAACTGTCCGATGGTGCCTACACACGGTCGGAATTTCCGACAACATTGTCCGATAGGACAGAATCCATCGGAAAATCCGACCGTGTGTATGGGGCTTAAGTGTTTTTTTCATGGAATTCAGCAACTTTGCAAAACGTGCAGGCACAGGTCCAAGTAGGTACATGCCATCTCTGGGACCTATCTCTATTACTTATATGTGACAAGTTTAATCAGGTTGTGAGAGGAGAGAAGCACACACAGCAGCTATGCCTACCCTGCCCTCTTCTGCTGCCCATTCAGATAAGCTTTGTTAATGTGGAACTAAACCCTCCTATCCTTTTCAGCCAAGGAAGGTGTCATCTTAGCCTTTTTTAATCTGAAACTGCCATGTTGCTTAATGTGTGATCATTAATGACGCCAGCCATTTGATGGTTTGACAGTTTGATTGAAAGCACATGCAAATGTAAGAGTTAGTATTGCCTCCAAGAATGTAACTGTTTTTTTAATTTTTGAAACCGTTAAATCAATGGGTTCAGTTGCGCCTTAAAGAGTACACATAATACAAAGGCTTCTGTGAATGGGCAGGAGTTGAATGGTGGGCATATCAGTTCCAGCATTGGAGCAGCATTGGAGCACAATAAACCTGTCAAGGCACCTTGTTAGACTTAACATATGGTATGCTTACAGTTTTTACAAAGTAGCTGAATTCTTGGAATTTGTATTGCAATAAACTTCCTTATTAATCAGAATGACACCAAGCTCATTACACAACTGTGAAAATCCACCTTCCAAACCCATGTTTGATTGCCACTAGATGTAATCCACTTGGCTAAAGGCTCTTCTTCCTACGTCTGTGTTTTAGAAAAGAAAAAGAAGAGTGGGGAGCTGGCCGCAATAGTGGCTTGTGTTTGACAGCCACTGTTAAATAAGAGGACTGGCAATCATTCAGTAGAGCAGTGTGCACCTGAAGGAGGCTGTGTGGGTTGCCATAGGTTTGAAGTCACGGGCCACATCAGACAGCTCCGCGGGTCACATTTGTCCCACGGCCATGGGTTGAGCATGCCTGATATAACGCTTTAACATGTTGGCACTGGTATGCGGCACTGATGAGCACTCATAGGTGGCACTGATGGGCACTCATAGGCGTCACTGATGGGTACTTATGGGTGGCACTGATGGGTACTTATGGGTGACACTGATAGATGGCATGGGTAGGCACTGATGGGCACTGATAGTTGGGCACTGATGGGCACGGATGGGCACTGATAGGTGGCACTGCTGGACACTGATGGGTGGCATTGCTGGGCATCACTGATTTTCACATGTGTTACATGATGGTGCCAGTCAGTGCCCATTTGTGGGCACTGATTGGCACAGATTGGGCATTTATTTGCACATGTGGATGGCCAGGGGGTACATACCTGGCCATCCACATGTTGTCCCCTTCCCTGGTGGTCCAGGTGTCTTCCCTGTTGGTCTAGTGTGGGCATCCAAGGGGGGGCTGCGCTGATAAACAATCACGGGCGCGCAGCGGCTGTTATCCTAAAGGACGTCATATGACGCCCAGTCAGGATAACAGAACCACTTCCGGATGTCAATCTGCTATTGACCGGGCGGGAAGTGGTTAAGAACATGTAAATATAATATATAAATCTCATATATGTACATTTTATACAGCAATAAAAAAAAATACTACAGATTCATAGTAAGAACCAATGAGCTCCAAAGTAACCCGCTGGGCTTGCATATAAATCACATAGCTATGAGTCTGCAATGTGCATAACACAGAGCCCAGAAAACTGGGAACCTGGAAAAGTATCATTGCCATAGCAACAAATAAATATATGTGCAGAACTGAGGTCTCTATATCAAAACACAAAATAGGTAACCATCACAAATATATATGAGTATTCACAAAATCTACAAATAGAGGTTCAGAGACCTACCGTATTTAAATAATGTTAAAGCCCCATACACACGGTCGGATTTTCCGATGGATTCTGTCCTATCGGACAATGTTGTCGGAAAGTGTGTAGGCACCATCGGACAGTGTAAAGTCAGACGTTTTTTTTTTATCTAAGATAAAAAGTCTTCTGTGTGCAGCAGCCCCCCTCAGCCCCCCCTAATACTTACCTGAGCCCCATCTCTCCAGCGATGTCCACGAGTGTCTTAGCCATCCGAGACTCTCCCTCCTGATCGGCTGAGACACAGCAGAGGCACCATTGGCTCCCACTGCTGTCAATCAAAATCAGTCTGCAATCAGGAGAGAGAGGGGATGGGGCTGGGCCGCAGCTCCGTGTCTGAATAGACACAAAGAGCTGTGTCTCAGCTTTGGTGCCCGCATAGCAAGCTGCTTGCTGTGGGGACACTCAACAGGAGGGAGGGGCCAGGAGCACAGAAGAGGGACCAGAGAAGAGGAGGAACTGGGCTGCCCTGTGCAAATCCACTGCAATAGAGCAGGTAAGTGTAACATGTTTGTTATTTTTATCTTTACAATCACTTTAACAACAGAAAGCATAAGTGCACCCAAGTAAACCTAGGACATACAGTAGTCACCAATTACTGCTTAGAGAGTAAAAGTAAATTAATTCAGCACTGCGCTAATAATAACAATATTCAGTTTTATTCAATCAGGGAACATTATATTGTAAACTTGTGTATGCCTGTTTAAATGTGTTATTTTGAATTGGACATAAATTGAAATTCTGGCAATTTTTCTAGTGAGGTGTTCCTTGTGTCATAAATCCGTATTTGTATAACTGTGCATATTTCAGCCAATATGAAAGTGTTAATGGCCCAGCAAGCCTCTGTGTGTAGAAATGAAAGGGTTTATGATCCTGATCGTTTTTGTTCTAGTGAAAAGTTTTATGGGATAACTTCTATTATATAATTTTAAACTGTTTTACAACATTCATTTTCAGTAAATTGAATGTACTGGCAAAATGAACATCGCAAATTAAAGGTTGAAGGGTGCCTAATTTGCTTTGGAATACAGGATTTCAGTCTATGTCAATTCAGATTCTGCGTCATTTTAACAAGTTTTAACGCATAATATAATAAAATGATGGAACTATATAATACATAAATTAACATAATGGCTATAATTTGCAAAGAACTCTAGTCTTTACTGTACTGAGATGAGAAATATGACAAATTCAGTGGCAATAAAGCCTATACCTTTCTCCATTTGTAATATTTAGTCAGAAACTATACTGACATATAGAGGGATCAAATCACAATTCTTCTGTCAGTGAAAAAAGACTAGGGGTTCTATTAAATGAAACAGGATTATCCTATTTATTAAACAGCTATGCACAAAAATGACTACAGGGCTTAGGGCATGGTTCTTCAAAAAGTGTTACCGTTATAGCTCTGGTCTATAATAAATAACATAATCCCGATGCATTTGCTCCTGACATCCTCAATTCTCATTTACATATTCAGTGGCCTCATCAAAAAATGTCTTTGACACTCACCACCTCACCAGGAAGGAACATAACAAAGTTTAAAATATGGTACATATTTTTAAACAGATAAAAAAATGCAATAGGTGCCCTATCTTTTAAAATCAATGATAAATAATTCCATTGAACACATTGAAACAATGAATACAATCATAATCAGACTAATAGATCCCAGCAGTGTTTTACATGCTTGGTCTCCCATGCATAGAGTGAGTAATATTCTTATAATAAATATTATTAGTTTAACCACTTGCCTACCAGGCACGAACACCTCCTTCCTGACCAAGGCATTTTTCAGCTTTCAGCGCTGTCGCATTTTGAATGACAATTGCGCGGTCATGCAACGCTGTACCCAAATAAAATTGTTATCATTTTTTCCCCACAGATAGAGCTTTATTTTGGTGGTATTTGATCACCTCTGCGGTTTTTTTTCTTGCGCTATAAACAAATTTTTTCCTCATTTTAGGGCGATACGTATTCTTCTACATATTTTTGTTCTACATATTCAATATTGATTGGTTTGCGCAAAAGTTATAGCGTCTACAAAATAGGGGATAGGTTTATAGCATTTTTATTATTATTTTTTTTTTACTAGTAATGGCGGCGATCTGTGATTTTTATCATGACTGCGACATTGCGGCGGACATATTGGACACTTTTGACACATTTTTGGGACCATTCACATTTATACAGCGATCCGTGCTATAAAAATGCATTGATTACTGTATAAATGTGACTGGCAGGGAAGGGGTTAACACTAGGGGGCACTGCAGGAGTTAATATGTTCCCTATGTTAGTGATTCTAACTGTGGGGGGAGGGGACCGATCGGTGTCCCTATGTACAAGGGACACACCATCGGTCTCCTCTCCAGTGACAGGACGTGGATCTGTGTGTTTACATACACAGATCCACGTCCTGCTCAGTTACTGGGCAATCGCGGGTGCCCCCGGCAGACATCGCGGCCGCCGGGCACATGCATCGGGTCCCCAGCGACGCGGCGGGCACGCGCGCGCCCCCTAGTGGCCAAGATGTGGACGCCGTCATATGACGGCGTCCCGCCACAAGAGCCGCACCGCTCCGCCGTCAATAGACAGTGGGCGGTCGGCTACAGGTTAAAATCGGTATTACCCGATGTGGCTTGTCTTCTTCTATGCTGGTTTTGAGTCTGCTTCAGGTGTTCATGATGGAGCTGGTGGATCTTTGCTGACCATGGCTGAGAGGTTCGCAGTTGCTGTGAATGGTGAGTATTTCCATTAAACCCACATTTTGGCAGCTATGGTTTGGGTGTATAAAAGGTTAATTGTGGTGTTAACTGACTCCAGTGAGTCAGTTAAGTTCATGGGTGAAATGCACCTATTGATCTTGTATTTGAATATTATTATTATTATTATTATTATTATTATTCACGATTTATATAGCGCCAACAGTTTACGCATCGCTTTACAATGTATAGGGGGGACAACACAATTACAGTACAATACAAAAAGTGCAGGAGGGCCCTGCTCGTAGAGCTTACATTCTAAAGGGAGGAGGTGGTGGTACAAAAGGTAATAGCTATTATAGGTAATAGGATATTTAAGTGTGCTGCTTTTCTAATTAATTACGTTTCTATTTACACTAAGTGCAAGTTTTTTTAGTTTTATAAATGTCTTTGAAAGAGTCACAAATTATTTTACATTAGAGCATTTATAGATTTAACTTAACATTTTTTAAATATAATTTTATTGAAAGAAAAGAAAAAACAGTGCAACAATACAGAAAATATAGAAACCTAGAAAATTGGAAACATAGAAAAGTGACGGCAGAAAAAAGAGCAAGTGGTCCACCGAGTCTGCCCATTTTTTTATACAAGTGCGTTTCATAAACATAGAATATCATCAAAAAGTTAATTTATTTTAGTAATTCAATTCAAAAAGTGAAACTCATATATTTTTTATAGATGTGTTACACACAAAGTGATATATTTCAAGCATTTATTTTGATGATTATGGCTTATAGCTGGTGAAAATACAAAATTCAGTATCTCAGAATATTACATAAGACCAATTAAAAAAGGATTTTTAAATCAGAAATGTTGGCTTACTGAAAAGTATGTCCATGTACAGTATAGTATGCACTCAATACCTGGCCGGGGCTCCTTTTGCATCAATGCAGTGTGGCATGAAGGAGATCAGCCTGTGGCACTGCTGAGGTGTTATGGAAGCCTAAGTTGCTTTGATAGCGGCCTTCAGCTCATCTGCATTGTTGGGTCTGGTGTCTCTCATCTTCCTCTTGACAATACCCCACAGATTCTCCATGGGGTTTAGGTAAGGCGAGTTTGCTGGCCAATCAAGCACAGTGATACCATGATCATTAAACCAGGTATTGGTACTTTTGGCAGTGTGGGCAGGTGTCAAGTCCTGCTGGAAAATAAAATCAGCATCTCCATGAAGCTGGTCAGCAGAAGAAAGCATGAAGTGCTCTAGAATTTCCTAGTAGAGGGATGCGCTGACTTTGGACTTGATAAAACACAATGGACCAACACCAGCAGATGACATGGCTCCCCAAATCCTCACTGACTGTGGAAACTTCACACTGGACCTCATGCAACATGGATTCTGTGCCTCTCCACTCTTCCTCCAGACTATGGGACCTTTATTTCCAAATTAAATGCCAAATTCTCCACAGTCCGTGATGATTTGGGGTACCATGTCATCTGCTGGTGTTGGTCCATTGTGTTTTATCAAGTCCAAAGTCAGCAAAGCTCTCTACCAGGAAATTCTAGAGCACTCCATGCTTCCCTCTGCTGACCAGCTTTATGGAGATGCTGATTTCATTTTCCAGCAGGACTTGGCACCTCCCCACAGTGCCAAAAGTACCAATACATGGTTTAATGATCATGGTATCACTGTGCTTGATTGGCCAGCAAACTCAAATGACAAAAATCCCCTAGAGAATCTTTGGGGTATTGTCAAGAGGAAGATGAGAGACACCAGACCCAACAATGCAGACAAGCTGAAGGCCGCTATCAAAGCAACCCGGGCTTTCATAACGCCTCAGCAGTGCCACAGGCTGATCGCCTCCATGCCACGCCACATTGATGCAGTAATTCATGCAAAAGGAGCCCCGACCAAGTATTGAGTGCATACTATACTTGAAGGGGTATTTTAGCTTATTGTTTGTCTTAGCTTATTGCCCGCCATCTTAGATATTGTAACCTATAATATGAGTGTCCATTTTAAGATAAATATATTCACATAGAGTTAAGAGTTAAGAGTTAAGTTCCTCTTTTTGCTTAGAACAGTCTCACAAGATTCTGTTCTCAAGAACAAATCTATTTTCTCTCCTAGCCTTTCCTGTGGCAAGTTTCTATATGAATATGAGGGCGGTATATTGTTTTCTGTACGTATTCAGTAATTTGCCACTGCTTGTTTTAATTAATGTCTGCATTTTATCATATATTAATGTACAGAGGGTTGGGCTTTCTTTGTGAGGTCATTTTGCCCTTATAAGCTGGAGTTCAATATTAAATTGTCAGACCACTTTGAGAACTGTATGTTGTGTGTGTGAATTCTTCCAAAATCAAAGTGGTCTCCAGGCCTGCTGGGTTTGAAGGATACTCTAGGCAGATACCTTAACCGAGGGTCCACTCACCCCTAAACCACTCTACACCCCAACAATACTGTACATGGACATACTTTTCAGTTAGCCAACATTTCTCTATTAAAAATCCTTTTTTTAATTGGTCTTATGTAATATTCAAATTTTCTGAGATACAGAATTTTGGGCAATAAAAGGTATTGCGTCTAAAAACTATGGGATATATTTATGGCATATGGCATTAATGGCAGCGAGCAGCAATTTTTAGCGGGACTGTGACATTGCGGCAGACAAATCTGACACTAAGTGACACTTTTTGGGGACCAGTGACACTAATACAGTGACCAGTGCTAAAAAATGCACTGTCACTGTATAAATGACACTGTCAAGGAAGGAGTTAAAGGGGTTGTAAACCCTCGTTATTTTTTATAAAATAACAAACATGCCATACTTACCTCCACTGTGCAGTTCGTTTTGCACAGAGTGGCCCTGATCTTCTTCTTCTAGGGGCCCCTGGTGGCACTATTAGCTGTTCCTCACATCGGTAAACCCCCTAGGAGAAGCTCTCTCCCTGGGGATAACCATGCGGGCACGCTCCCAAGTCTGGCTTTTGTGTCCATAGACACAGAATGCTGGACTCGGCACCGCCCCCCGGCGCCCACATTATTGGATTTGATTGACAGCAGCAGGAGCAAATGGCTGTGCTGCTATCAATCTATTCAATAAAAAGCCGAGACAACAAGCATGTCTCCACCGTGGGAACAAATGGGCTCAGGTGAGTAAAACGGGGGGGGGCTGGTCAGTGTCAGAAGTTTTTGAACCATTAATGGATAGGATGCATTAAGGTGAAAAAAACACAAGGGTGTACAACCCCTTTAACATCAGGGGTGGTCAAGGTGTTCCTAGGGAGTGATTTCTAACTGTGTGGGGGATGGACTGACTGGAGGAAGAGACAGACCTGTGTTCCTGATTAGCAGGAACACAAGATCTCTCTCTTCCTCCCTGACAGAACGACGGTCTGCCTTGTTTACATAGGCAGACCGTCATTCTGCCTCTCCAGCGAACATACGGTAGGTTCCGGCAGCCATCGCGGCCTCCGGACCCTCTGATTGGCTCCCGCTGTGTCCAATCACAGCAGGAGTGGGTCGCTGGCGGTGCGATTGTGCGCGCCTCAGACCCCGAGGTGGAAGCAACGTACAGGTAGGTTGTTTCACCCAGCCGGGCCGCCCTGCCATGGTAAATGTGCGATGGGCGGTCCGGAAGCAGATAAAGAGCAGAACATTTGTCTGTGTGTCAGGAAGGAGCGCAGTTTTGTGAGCATTCTGAGACATGCAGTAACGTGAACTTACTTATTAGAAAATACCTTTCAAGGGTGCCCGACTGGAAAAAAGTTGAGAAACACTGGTCTAAAGAACTTCTAAACCCCATTCTCCATTTAATGTTACTTAAAATAACAGTGTCACCTCTCACCTCCTCAGAAATATCCTCATTCTCCTGGAATTCATGGCGCCTCCCACTGAGTCTCTAGGATACAAAGAAAAAAATACAAAAATAAATAAAAAATACAGCATTATTCATTCACAGAGTTCTGTGAATGTGAAAACTTCAAGTATCGACAGCCTTTGAAGCTGTCAGCTTGTAGTCCTCAATGAACTACCAGAGCATTGTTGAGCACTCTGGTAGTCCATTGATTCTTCCTGTCAGTGTGAAACAGACTGCCTGTATGATGTATAAGGCACACAGCTTACACTGTAGGAGTCCTGCATGGTACAATGCTTTCCAGGCTCCTACAAAAAAATAAAAAATAAAATGGTAAATGCATATTTTTTTTACCTGCATTTTAATTTATCAAAATTGCTCCATCATATCGCCCGCATCATATTGACACCATCAAAATTGCCCCACAATATTGCCCCTATCAATATTGCCCTCATCAATATTGCCTCCATTAATATTGCCCCATCAATATTGCTCTCATTAATATTGCCCCATCAATATTCTCCCCATCAAAATTGCCCCATCATATTGCCCCCTTCAAAATTGCCCCATCAATATTGCCCTATCAAAATTTCCCTTATCATATTGCCCCCATCAATATTTGCCCCATTAACCACTTCAGCCCCGGAAGATTTGATTGCTGAATGACCGGCCCATTTTGTGCGATTCGCCACTGTGACGCTTTAACTGACAATTGCGCGGTCATGCAACGCTGCACCCAAACAAAATTGACATTTTGTATTGCCCTCCCAGGAACCAGGTAAGGCTGTACCAAGACAGGTCTCTGCACCAACGCTTCATCTACTGAGCTCACCTAAAATGTATTTCCAATTTTTCAGCCACATTTTTTGCACCTACTTTATATGTGTTACATGCTCCCTTCCACATAGTATAGCTTTAGGAAAATTGTAAAAATTGCTGATTACCATTAAAGGCGGAACCCCATGGGAAAAAAAAACAAAAAAAAACATGGCCACCCAAAATCCAGACCCCCTCCTAAGCACACATCCTAGCAGGCCAGGAAAAGGGGGGGGGGGGGGGGTGAGCATGCACCGGCTGCATGCTCGGCTGGGGTTTTGGTAACAGATTTGTAGGGGCCATGTTTTTTTGTCATTTTTCTCACGTGATTCCCTCTTTAAAGGTGAGCAGCAAACTTTACTATTTTTAGTAAGTTCTATTCTGTGAATGAGAACATGTAACAGATATAAAGTAAGAATTATCCCAATATGGCTGCAAAAGTGGAAATACCTTTTAGGTAAGCATCAAAAAAGAAGCGCTGGTGCCCCATTCAAGTGGTCACCATTCAGACACCCATAAAAACAGCAGAGGTTGGGCACATTAGGTGGAGCTGGTAACAGCTCCACAGACAAACATAGACAATGATGATGGACTATCAGGGCATCCTTGTTGCCCAATCCACCATACTGGGAATGGACTGAGTTGTCCTGTCCCTGCCTGTCTACATTTGAGGTTACGCCAATGGCTAGCTCATGTCCTCTTATATAAAACAGAGCCTATCCATGGAATAGAGACAATATACAGACCAGAGGACCTGTATTCATTCCATTCCACACAAAGGACATCACCAATATTGGCGAAGTGACCACTGAGGCCTACAACAGCTGAAGAACTCTGTAGCTCAAGGTCACTCTACAAACAGGATCCGCATCTCTAGGTCACTTAAGAATATCGTAACCCAAGGGGAAATATGGATGGCTCAATGGGTAGGGTGGATGGAATGAGAACCATTTAGTCTCCCCCTACAGGACAGAATATGAAAAATTGATAACTCTACAAGGTCCTTTAGGAAATTTAAAGCCAAAGGAGGAAGAGAAGGAAAAGCGGAACTTCGCTTTGTAGGTGAAGTTCTGCTTTAAGATCGAGCAGCTTTGTATCATGTCCTGACCAGGACACTGTCTGCATGGAGTCTGCATGTTCTCCCTGTGCTTGTGTGGGTTTTCTCCTACAGTCCAAAGACATGCTGGTAGGCTAAAAAGCTTCATTCAATGCACCCAATATGGCTGCTTCACCTCCTAAGTGTTTTGAATGTACATCACTGATTTACCCCGCTCAGTGGGGGCAGGCCTTATGCCGCGTACGCACGATTGGAATTCTCCTCAGAAAAAGCTCTGATGGTTTTCCCGACGGAATTCTGGCGGAATTCCGCTCAAACTGTATTGCCTACACACGGTCACACCAAATTCCGACCGTCAAGAACGTGGTGACGTACAACACTACGACGAGCCGAGAAAAAATGAAGTTCAATGCTTTCGAGCATGTGTCAAATTGTTTACGAGCATGCGTAAGAATTTTGCACGTTGGGATTGCTACAGATGATCGGAATTTCCAATAGAATCCTTTTCCGTCTGAAAAATTGAGAACATGCTCATACATTTTTGCTGGCGGGAATTCGGCCAGCAAAATTGCGAAGGAGCTTACACACGGTCGCATTTTCCGATGAAAAGCTCTCATTTGTTTTTTGCTGGCTGAAATTCCGATCGCGTGTAGGCGGCATAAGAGAAGAGAGGCCGCATATGGGCAGCACAGAGGCTTAGTGGTTTGCCTTGCAGCACTGGGGTCCATGGTTCAAATCCTGACCAGGACACTATCTGCATGGAGTTTGCATGTTCTCCCTTTGTTAGCGTGGGTTTCCTCCAGGTACTCCGGTTTCCTCCCACACTCTATAAGGCATGTTACCTCGCGTTGATGGTGCAGTGGTAAACATAGCTTTCCAAGCAGTTGACCTGGGTTTAATTCCCGGCCAATGCAATCTCACAAGAGGGCTGCCTCACCTGGTAAGTATTACTCCCCCTACCCATCATATCTGTATAAACAATGTTCCCTCTACAGTACTGTGCAAAAGTTTTAGCCAGGTGTGAACCAATTCTGTAACCAAAGGGGCCATGTGATCCCTTCCGGTCTATGTCCTGGTCAGAGATCACTATGAACCTCTCATAGGAGCCATGTGATCCCTTCCTGTCTATGTCCTGGTCAGAGATCACTATGAAACTATGATAGGGGCCATGTGATCCCTTCCTGGCTATGTCCTGGTTGTAGAACTTCAAAATTACTGTTCACAGATGCTCTCTATCCAATCTGACAGAGCTGGAGCTATTTTTCAAAGAAGAATAGGCAAAAATGTCACTCTCTAGATGTGCAAAGCTGGCAGAGACATCCCCAAAAAGACTTGCAGCTGTAATTGCAGTGAAAGGTGGTTCTACAAAATATTGCCTCAGAGGGGCTGAATACAAATGCCCCCCACACTTTTTACATATTTATTTGTATAATTTATCATTTTCCTTCCAGTTAACAATTATGTGCCACTTTGTGTTGGTCTATCACATAAAATCCCAATAAAATACATTTACGTTTTTGGTTGTAACATGACAAAATGTTGAAAATTTCAAGGGGTATGAATACTTTTTTCAAGGCACTATAAGCCAGGACCCCCCAAACCTGCAGACAGGTTCCCTTAAACATCCTGAAGGGACGCCCCTGCTTTCTAAGTGGGGGTAATGTCTGTTGGCCATTGGGGACACCTGGTCTACAAGCATCTAGGATGCTCAGGTAAGAGATGTGGTGCTTAGGGGCTGCAAGCTAGAGTCCCGCTCTCTGCCCCCCACCCCACTTTGTGTTTTCCAGCCAGTTACACAGGCAGGTTGGACAGCATGAAGCGCAGTGGGGGGTGGAAGGAGAGAGCGGGACTCTAGCTTGTAGCCCCTGGACACCGCATCTTTTACCAGAGCTTCCGAGATGCCTGCTGACAAGGTGACTGCAATGTCCAAGAGACATCCCCCCCACTTTGGAAAATGGGGAAATCCTTGTAGGATGTTTAAGAGGACCTGTCTGCAGGTTTGGGAGATTTAAGGGCCCAAGGCTTGTGACTGAACTGGGCCCCTGGCTCAGGTCTGGCCCTGGAGGTTGAAGCCTGGGAGGAAGAAATTAACTCTTCTTGGCTTCAGAGGCGGAAGGAGTCTTTCTAGCTTTCTTTTAGGCTTTCTCTGCTGGAGAAATGAGAACTCTTCCCGCCAGTGAGGTCTTTCATGGAGAAGTCCTAAGGCCTCACTCACATGATGGGGCGTATGAATCTGTACCCTGTACCAAAAAGGACATCCATGTGGGTGCAGTTGCGCGGACGCACCCTGGGTGCGTTCGGGGCCGTGCACCGATACCCACACGGATGTCACATTGGGAACAGCGGCTGCACCCCAGTTGACAGCAATGAGACTGCCTACACGAGATGCTGGGAACACCTGTGCACCCCTGTTCTGGAAATCACGACCCTCCCATGGTTTACGGATTCATACCTCCCTGTGAATGAGGCCTACGGGTGAATGGAATATTTAGCTCTATTGTGTTGCTAATTTGGGGACCATTGTACCCCTCTTTATTGTTATTTGGGCATATTTTATTATAGTAGTGTTATATATCGTAGCTTAGGATGTTTGTATATGTGTGCGTTGTTCTTTGGGTGTGTTTTAGCGTGTTTATATATATATATATATATATTTATATATTGTAGTTTAGAATAAGTTTGGGTTTCTTCTGGTGGTGCTTTGAGTGGACATAACTGATGTACCCCGCTCAGCGGGGGTGGGCCTTAGAGGTGGGCCTTAGGTGTGCTTAGGGGTTTGCTTTGCAGCACTGGGGTCCTGACCAGGACACTAGCTGCATGGAGTTTGCATGTTCTCCCTATGCTTGCATGGGTTTCCTCTGGGTACTCTGATTTCCTCCCACTCTACAAAGACATGCTACCTTGTGTTGGTGGTGCAGTGGTGAGCATAGCTGCCTTCCCAGCAGCTGACCTATGTTTGATTCCCAGCCAACGCCATCTCGTTCAAATACTTGGAGTCCCCAGAGAGAAAAGTGCTATACAAGTTCAATGCTGCATAGATACAATATCTCACAAAAGTACAGCCCTCACATTTTTGTAAATATTTAATTATATCTTTTCATGTGACAACACTGAAGAAATTACACTTTGCTACAATGTAAAGTAGTGAGTGTACAGCTTGTATAACCGTGTAAATTTCCTGTCCCCTCAAAATAACTCAACACACAGCCATTAATATCTAAACCACTGGCAACAAAAGTGAGTGCACCCCTAAATGAAAATGTCCAAATTTGGCCAAAAATGTCAATATTTTGTGTGGCCTCCATTATTTTCCAGCAATGCCTTAACCCTTTTGGGCATGGAGTTCACCAGAGCTTCACAGGTTGCCACTGGAGTCCTCTCCCACTCCTCCATACCTTCCGTTTGAGGATGCCCCACAGATGCTCAATAGGGTTTAGGTCTGGAGACATGCTTGGCCAGTCCATCACATTTACCCTCAGCTTCTTTAGCAAGGCAGTGGTCCTCTTGAAGGTGTGTTTGGGGTCGTTATCTTGTTGGAATACTACCCTGTGGCCCAGTCTCCGAAGGGAGGGGATCATGCTCTGCTTCAGTATGTCACAGTACATGCTGACATTCATGGTTCCTTCAATGAACTGTAGCTCCCCAGTGCCAGCAGCACTCATGTAGCCCCAGTCCATGACACTCCCACCACCATGCTTGACTGTAGGCAAGACACACTTATCTTTGTACTCCTCACCTGGTTGCGGCCACACACGCTTGACACCATCTGAACCAAATAAGTTTATCTTGGTCTCATCAGAGTGCATCACCAAAGGGGTGTTCACGTAGTGGATCAGTGACGGTATTCAGGAAAATAAGAAGAACAAGAAGTGATGATCTGAGTCAGAGAGTCACAGAATTTCTTCATTGCAGAAGGATGTGTGTGAAAGAAGCTCCGGCCATCCGGCCTCACAGCCTCTCAGCCATCCAAGACTCATCCCCGGACCCCCAGCAACTGTACCAGGATCGGGAACGGGACCACCCCAGACCCCAATCCGGACCCCACTCACCTTAACTAGCCCAAAGCTCTCCATCGCGCCGTCCGCACCGGCCGCAGATACCATACGGATGTCGCGCCTCAAAGCCCGCCAGCCGCATAGGACAGACCACGGCTCCGGCCTAGTTCTGGCCTGTTCCGGCCAAACGCCTCTCCACTCCCCTCCATCCGGAGCTTGGCAGATCCTCGTTCTCCCTCCAACCTGGACCCAACCACATCCTTGACAAACCGGACCGTAGCCACACCTGGAGCCACCGGTCATCTGGACAGCCCATGGTTCGGGCCTAGCCGTCGGCCATCTTGGTACACCCAACAACAGGAAGTGAGAGGAAATCTACCCCTAGGAAGGGAAATTCTCTCCTGTAAGAGTTAATATGGGAAAAAGGTATCTCCTCTCTACTGATGCTTTATCACCAATCCTTGTTTCAATAAAAACCCCACTTTTCCAAAAACATTTGTCATTGGGATGGAAAGTGAGGTGAAATGTTCTGAACAGGTGCACAGGCAGCAAAACAAATGTTACTGGGGTAATAACCCTTCCCTATGTTCTCCAAAAAGCTTAAAAACTGATTTTGGCTGGAGCTACACTTAAAAATGTACCTGTTCCAAATTACAAACAGATTCTACTTAAGAACAAACCTACAGTCCCTGTCTTGTTTGCTTTTCAGAGTATATAGGGTTTTAGGTATAGGGTTTTATTTTTGGTGCGGGGTTCCCCTAAATATCCATACAAGACCCAAAGGTGCTGGTAATTGGCTGGGGGGGGGGGGGTGATTGGGTAGCCGTGCCATTTTTCTCAAAGATTTTCAACCATATTGCCAGGACAAGACATGACATTAAAGCCGCAAGCAGTTTTAAATGGCTTTTTTTCCTTTACAAATACCATTTTGTGCAGGGACAGTTCTAAACACGGGAAATACATGCCACTTACAGGCATACTTTAGACACCCCCCAGGTACGATATTTAAAGGAATATTTCACTTTTTTTCACTTTATGCATCACTAAAATGACTGCTCCAGAAAAAACGTCTGTTTTTAAAACTTAATTTTGCATTGATACATGTCCCCTGGGGCAGAACCCGGGTCCCCAAACCCTTTTTAGGACAATAACATGCATATTAGCCATTATAATTAGCACTTTAGATTTCAAACGTTCGTGTCCATTGTATTTAATAGCGTTCTAACGTTCGCACAAACTTTCGGTCCGTTCGCAGGTTCTGGTGCGAACCGAACCGGGGGGTGTTCGACTCATCCCTACCCAGCAACAACTGAATGATGGATCATTATAAAAATATTTGCAAACTCAGTAAATGTACGAGGAACTCAGGAGTGTCTGGTCTGAAGGAAGGGAGAGAGTCGGTCCCTTCACTGCTGCATCACAGAAGTGGTCTTCCTATATTATAACTACAGGAAGATCCATATATTTTCTGTTGTTTGTCCATATTGCAAATCATTTTTGACCATAAGTAACTAACCCCTTTAACATAGAGGAGAATTACAGTTAAATCAAGAAACGTCTATTAACTGCAGTTAAAAAAATACAAATCAGCTATAAATACATTGCAGTTCCTGCAATATTTCAGCATAATATAACTATGATAATATAATATATAAGGAACCATGGTTAACACCCAGGCTGGACTTCAAACATGTCTATTATGTAAAGAATGATGGTATTAGTGGTTTACACAAATAAAGTACCATTGTTTTATGCTTCTAGGTCAGCTCAAAGGAACTAACACAGACACTGCCTTTCCGGGAAAGAACAAGTATTTTGTCTACTTATTCACAAACACTGCAGGACTTAGTACCTCAAAAACCATTTTATGTCAACCATTAAATACTAAAAAGAGAAGATTTTTTAAGCATTGCCACCCAGATGATGCTAAAAAAAAACTCCCAAATCGAAAGTTTTTGAATATTGCCAGTCCCTAGTGGAAATGTTCTCTACTGAGAAATGACTGTATGCCACTTGTATTCGTATATCAAAATTCAAAACTTTAATCACATTTATCCAAGCACAGACTGAATAAAAAACATTTAGATAAAAGACATTTAAAGCTATTTAAAATAGGGCCCATCAGGCATGCTGGATCATAATGTGGCATCAGTTTTCACATATATGTGTATTAAGGCAGATTGCAAATGTGTACTCATAAATAGTTATTGCACTTTTGTTTGATGTTTTATACAACCATTAATAATGCAGAGTTTCATTAATGCTATCAACCAGCTATAAGGCATGTGAAATAACCAGGTGTGAAAAAGTGTACTAAATACTAAGTTTTCAATATGATATGAAATAGTCTACATGTATTGTTCTTTTCTGAAAAATATACACATTTTTCTGGGGGTAATTTCACTAGATTGTAAGTAGCTGTAGTAACCTTATGTTGAACAATCTAAGTACAAGCAGAAAACAGCTTCACCTAATTGGGATTCTCCTAATAACATTTAGGGGCATCTTGTGCCTTGTCAGGACCACCTATGTCATTCCAACCCTATATGTGAAACCTACAAGAGATGTACTTGCTTATAACTATGTGGAACCTTGCTGCATATAATGGATGATAATAAGTATACACTGGTCTTTCTACTTGCATTGATTATATATACTTGCATCCATGATGAAGTGACACTATTACTGCTTTGCTCCAAAGTCTTGCAGCCATAACCATACTCACAATCGAGAGATGTTTCAAACATATTCAGGATGTCTCCAAGTGCTTGATTGTACTTGATTGTACCATTGTCTATAAAGCTTTTGGCATGTCCAAAACAGAAAGCACATGTTTGATAAATGGGAGTGATAATCTCCTAGTAGTAGACATCTCCAGTATGGATTAACCATATTCAAAAGCATTTCTGTACTTGGGAAAATGTTCTAAGGCCCCTTTCACACCTAGGCGTTTTTCATGCGGTGCAGCGCTAAAAATAGCGCCTGTTCACTGCATGAAAAAATCCTGCCCCTTTAACTCCAGTGTGAAAGCCGGCGGGCTTTCACACTGGAGCAGTGCGCTAGCAGGATGACAAAAAAAGTCCTGCTAGCAGCATCTTTGGAGCGGGATAGGAGCGGTGTGTTCACCGCTCCTATACCGCTCCTTCCCATTGAAAAGAATGGGAGACCACGGTAAAACCGCGGCAATACCGCCGCAAAGCGCCGCTACGGCGGCGCTCTGCGGGGGGTGTTTAACCCTTTTTCGGCCGCTCGCGGGGGGTAAAACCGCACCGCGAGCGGCCGAAAACCGCGGTAAAAACGACGGTAAAGCAGCGCTAAATATAGCGCTGCTTTACCGTCACCGCGGCTCACCGCCCCAGTGTGAAAGGGGCCTTAGCCTAAAAAAAAGTAAACAAAAGCATCTTGGGTTTAGTTATGGCTTAACCATTACTCCATACTATCTATTTGTATAAGCAATAGGCTTACATTCATTTACATTTGTTGTGAGATTATTCAGTAAACAGTATTAGAAGCAAAGCATGAGATGCAATAAGCTGTAGCAGCCATTTAGAATTCTTACTTTTACTAAAGTCAGACTAGTGCCAGATTCCTTATATATTCTTCCTATGGGTACTGTAGTTTGGTATTTGCTCCTTTTACTTCCCATTCCCTAATACTGATTAATCAATACTGAAATTGATTGGGAGTTACGTAATCACTCAGTGGTGATGAGCAGACTTGACAGTTAAAAGCATTTCTAAAATGTCTGGTTTCAAAGCATTAATGGATTTATTATACAAATACATGATTAATCACATTTTTTAGTAGACGCACTATTAAACATGTAGCTGTCAGTCCATTTTTGTCTTAAGTATTTGTATTATTACTGATAATGTTCAGGCTCCTTACACTTGAAGTCTCTAAAAACCAGTGCTGTGATTTGAGATTAAACACAGTACCCACCTTGAAATACAATCTTATTTTTATAATCAAAACTATATTAACAGAGATCTCAAGCATTTGTTTCAGGGATAATTTTGTTTTATTTAATTGAGCGTGTTTTAAGATTGCTGAAGCACACCCACACACATCCATGAAAATGAACATAATTGGCAAATAACAAAGGCAATTTAGAAAGCCTACCCAGGCTGAAAATGTTGCCATTGGTATCTTTTGTGTTCATTGAGAAACCATTAATGACAACATGAAAGCCAGAGATGCATTTCATGTTCGGCATCGATATAGATCATAACTCTTTGTAGCAATAAAATGCTGAAGTGTTTTTTTGATTATTCTTTTGTTCAAGACATTGCTTCACCACCTGTTATAAATTATCATATTTTATTTACATTAGTTCTTAACTTCCAACATTTTGCTCAGTGTTGACTTGGATGTCCATTTTCATTAGGGTACAGTGGTACATTACATTTAGTCATTAAATTCCATTTTGTTGAGTCAGACATGACTCAGCAGGATGACTCAAAAAACTCCTAATTAGAGTTGAGACGAACACCCCCCTCGATTCGTGCCAGAACTCTCGAACATTGCAAAAGTTCAGGCCCGAACTCTGAACCCTAATAAAGTCTATGGGACTCAAGCTTGCAAAATCATACGTGCCCATTTTGAAGGCTTATATGCAACTTTGTGGCCATAAATAGGGTATGGGGGCCTGGGTACTGTCCTGGGGGACATGTATCAATGCCATTTTTTTTTAAAAAAAGATTGTTTTTAAAGGAGGACTTTAATAATGCTTAAAAAATGAAAAATCCCTTTAAGTATAGTGCCTGGGGGGGTCCCCTTAGTGTTCCCGGAAAGTAGCACATCTGTACTCTGTGTAGCGCTGGTATTTTTAATACAGATGCTATAAATAGAAATTTTGTTTGTCTGAAGCTGTAGTATAGCTCAGACTTATATTGTTGTAAATTCTGGTTCTGTTTCAGCTTGGCTGGTTGTGGTTTTCCCCTTGGCCTAGGGATGGCGCCCTATTATTCGGCCAAGGTTGAAAATTGCAACAAGCTGGGTGTATTGAGTGCATCTTTGCCCAGAAACAGTCAGTGGGTGTGGTCTGTGAATTCTGGGAGAGGGTACTTAAGGGACAGACCCCGTGATCGGGTGTGGTTTCCGACCTGATGGCCGTCCTGGCCTAAGGTGTATTGCTGCTCGCTAAGTTGTCTCGTGGCTGGCTGGCCCGAGTTGTCGTTACTGAAGAGGTAGGCCCAAAAGTCTTGGGGCCTACCGATCCAGGATCACCTACCACACAGTACCGCTGGTTCGGAGAAAAAAGGAAACTGGTACTATGTGATTAAGCCTTGACATTGCAAAAAAGTCGCTAATTACCCAATCCTGTGGCAGAGGATTGTGTAATAGTTCTACTGAATCTTAAAGTCTGTGGCAGAGACTATTACTGAGCATTGCATCGACTGCTAGGTCAGTGAGAGAGGCCTATCCGGTGGTTGCTGAATCCAGTTATGGAGCTGTTATCCTCTGGATCAAAGAAATTATCCCTGACTTGCAATTGAAAAGGTACCTGAATTCCACTAAACCCTCCATCCCTCTATTGGAATCTCTTTTCTTAAATAAAGCATTGGAAAAAGAGACTATGTGTTGGAGCTGAAATTTATGTGTAGCGATACCCCCAGTTAAGAGGGCCGCTGATTTGTTTTGGGTCCCTGAGTACAGCTCCACCAACCCCCGGCAATTTGCTCTACCCGCTCTGGCACAGTTAGTCAAGGGGTATGTATCTATGCACATATAAACATCACTTATACTCTAAGTGTAATGGGTATGAACTCACAAGCAGACTGCTGAGATAAGAATAACTGGCTTTACTTTGTCAGTAAGGAAAAGAAATAGTAACATGCATTTGAACATTTGACTTACAATACTTTAGCAGGTCCCTGCAATATGCACTCTAACATGTACACATATATGTATCAAACTAGCAATGGGGAAACGGAACGCCAAGTGTAGCGACCGTCTGCTATACACCCCCGAGGTGCAATAAATCTATCTGCGCCTACCTAACGGACCAGGCCTGATCCCTAGCAATAGAGCTCAGTCCTTGAAATAAGTACAGTATTCTTCACCGGCAATAGATCTGTAGAGGTGGTGCACATGTAGCTTTAAATGGTATACTTGTAATCCACAGAAAGTAACATTTGCTGCTCTGAGGTAAATTGTGCCTTGGCAGTTCACTAGGCATAAAAGTGTGTGTATCAATGCAGGATGAGCCTTTCAGCTCTCTCACCAATCCTGGGGTACCGTCCTCAGCTCCGGTCCCTCCAATGGCGGCGTCCGGTCCCCTCAGTCACAGCCCCTGCGCTCCGGTCCTCAGCTCCGACCGACCGACTGTAGGGAAGAGTCTCCGCTCCGCTGCTGCTGACTCTGAGGGATGAGAGTCTCACTCCATCTGCTGCAAGGCCCAGGCTTCAGGCCTTCAGCAGACCCGGTCCGCACAGGTTTCTCATCAGGAACCAGTCTCCGCGTCACCAGCTCAGTCAGAACAGGCGTCCCAGTCCGACGCGGCATCAGAAGAGGAAGAGGCGGTCTCTCCTCCTCCTTTTTATCACCTCCCCCAGCAGCCTCTCGGGCGGAAACAAGCAGCCCGGGAGCCTGGGGAATTATGGGAAATGTAGTCTCTTCCCCTAAAAGGGGTACGACCCCGCTACACACTCCCCCCACTTTGAATCTTTGGTCCCCAAAGACAGTGTTCAAATTACAAGCTTTCTCGGAAACAACACGTTCACATAATTTAGACAGAGGAGCCTCCCACCAATTATCATAAGATGGGGAGCTGTCCTGTCTACAGGTCACTTCAGTGTGGGCGACCTGTATAACTGTGCCAGAGAGTGAGCTGGGGTTGCCCTCCACCAAATGAACAGTGGATGGGTCAGGGCTTTCAGCACTTCTCCTTGCTGTGGTAACAGAGTCCTCTGAACTTTCTCCCATCTTGGGGTAGGTTAACTTCTTGGGAGGCTTCACAACTCTGCGAGCTCTCTGTTCTCTCGGGACTTCTTCAGGAACACATTCCGGCAACATCTCTGGTTCTGGAACATCTACTTCTTCTTCTGAGTAGAGACCAGGGATATCTTCCCAGCACTCAGGCACAACACTGAATGGCACAAACTCTGTAGCTTCTGGGTTCAATGTTCCGTCTTCCACATCTCCAGTAGGTGGAAGATCTATGGCAGAATTTCCTGGGGTTGAGGAAGGCCATAGCCATTCAAGTTCTCCTCTTTCTTCTTCTGGTTGGGGGTCCTGTCCACCCCTAGCTTGGGATGTTTGAGACCTAGTATTAGGCCTGGGGGTATCCAGAATGGAAACAGACTCAGGTACGGCTCTTGCTGGAGGCATTCTGACTGCTTCAGTGAGTGGGAGCAAGTGATTCCTATGCCAGGTCTTCAAAGGCCCCACTCTCCCTTCTGGCTTCAACTTGTAGACAGGCAATCCTGGAAGTTTCCTACAGATGATATATGGCTCTGATCTCCATCTATCAGCAATCTTGTGTTTTCCAGGGATCCCTAGATTGCGTAACAGTACACGGTCCCCAGGCTGTAGGTCCTGTACTCTAACTTTCAAATCAAAGTTCCTCTTATTTCGGGCCCCCCTCTGGTCGGAGGCCGCTTGAGCTTTCTCATAAGCTATCTTCAGACTGTGCCTCAGTCTGTCCACATATCCTTTGTGGGAGGCAGCAGAGGCATGGTCTAAGGAAATGCCGAAGGCCAAATCCACTGGCAACCTTGCTTCTCTCCCAAACATAAGTCGGTAAGGAGAGAAACCTGTCACATCACTTGTGGTGCAATTGTAAGCATGCACTAGAGCTGAAATGTGTTGACTCCAATGTTGCTTCTTCTCTGTTTCCAAAGTTCCCAACATGTTCAATAGGGTCCTGTTGAACCTTTCAGGCTGGGCATCACCTTGAGGGTGATATGGTGTGGTTCTAGTCTTCTCTACTCCCAGAGAATCTATTAGCTTCCTGATCAGGCGACTCTCAAAGTCCCTTCCTTGGTCTGAATGGATTCTCTGTGGCAGTCCATAGTGAACAAAGTACTTCTCCAAAAGTACCTTGGCTACTGTAGAGGCCTTCTGGTCCTTGGTTGGGAAAGCCTGAGCATAACGGGTGAAATGGTCGGTTACCACCAGAACATTTCCCAATCCACTCAAATCGGGTTCGAGGCAGAGAAAATCAATGCATACCAGATCCATTGGGCCTTGACTCTGTAGGTGGCCCATTGGGGCAGCTTGATGGGGTAAAGTCTTTCTCTGAATGCATCTTGCACAGGAATGGCAATACTCCTCCACTTCGGCCCTCATGCAGGGCCAGTAAAACCGGTCTCTGACAAGTTGGAAGGTTCTCTCTGCTCCCAAGTGACCATGCTGGTCATGTAAGGCAATCAGCACAGTCTCTCGATGCTTCTCGGGGAGAAACAACTGCCACTTGTCTTCTGGGCCATCAGAGGGGCCCCTTCGGTAGACTACCCCCTGATGCACCTGTAACTTGTCCATCTCTCTCCTCAGTAGGCGAGCTTCTTTAGAAGGGTGAAAGCGAACTCCCTCTGGACTCTTGTCTTCCAGGGCTTCCAGGACCAATCTCCCCATGGGGTCTTCCAATTGGTCACACCTTAACTCTTTCTTGGACAGCTTCGGTAGACACTCTTCTTCTAATTAAGTTACTCCACAGTAACACTTTGGGACTCCCACTGTGGTAACTCCTATCTCTTCCACTCTGGATCCTCCTCTGGCTTGGAGCTCAGCCCCCTGACAAAGGGCTCGCACTCCATCTGGTGCCACTTGAGTCCAGTCTTCCCATTCATCGACCATGACATGGGATCTTTGGGACAGGGCATCTGCATCCCTATTTCCAGCCCCTGGTCTGTACTTGAGGCTGAAATTGAATCCAGACAACTCCGCCAACCATCTGTGTCCTGTTGCATCCAGCTTGGCGGTGGTGAATAGATAGGTCAAGGGGTTGTTATCTGTCTTTACAGTAAACTCGGCCCCATACAGATAGTCTCTCAGTTTGTCAACAACTGCCCATATGAGGGCTAAGAACTCCAACTTGTGGGTGGGATAGTTCTTCTCGGAGGGGGTCAGGCTCCGGCTCACATAAGCCACTGGTCGTAGCTGGTCTTCGTACTCCTGGTAGAGTACTCCACCTAGGCCCTCATGGCTGGCATCAACATGTAGCTCATATGGTCTAGTGGGGTCAGCGTAGGCCAAGACTGGGGCTGTGGTGAGACTTCTCTTCAAGGTTCTGAAAGCCTCTTCACACCTTGAATTCCACTGGTCTTTGACCGACTCACCGGGCCTCCTAGGCCCCAATCCATCTTCCTCTCCTTCTGTCTTAAGCAGTTCGTTTAGGGGTTTTGCAATGCGGGCAAACCCATCCACAAACCTGCGGTAGTAGGAGCAGAACCCCAAGAAAGACCGAAGTTCTGTAACTGTTGTGGGTCTTGGCCACGAAGTAACTGCCTCCAACTTCTCAGGGTCTGTAGCCACTCCCTTTTCAGACACTATGTGTCCCAGATAGTTCACAGAAGACTGATAGAACCGACACTTCTCTGGAGAAAGTTTAAGTCCCTCTTCACTGAGCCTCTTCAGTACTTTCTCCAATCTGGCTTCATGTTCTTCCAAAGTCTTTCCAAAGACAATGACATCGTCCAGGTACACAAGGACTTCTATGAGGTTCATGTCTCCAACTGTCCTTTCCATAAGGCGTTGAAATGTAGCAGGAGCTCCAGATAGGCCCTGAGGCATCCTGTTGAACTCAAAGAATCCCACTGGGGTTATGAAGGCAGTCTTTTCTCTATCTTCTGGATGCATGGGGATCTGGTAATACCCACTCTTGAGGTCCATCACACTGAACCACTTAGCTCCAGATAAACTCTGCAAGGCATCTTCTATCCTTGGCGTGGTGTACTGGTCAGGAATGGTCCTCCTGTTGAGAGTTCTGTAGTCAATGCAGAGCCTCAATGACCCATTCTTCTTCCTGACTACCACAATTGGGGAGGCATAGGGGCTTCTGGACTCCCGAATCACTCCCGTCTTCTTCAGTTCCGCAAGCTGCTCCCTCAGATCCTCCAGATCTGCTAGCGGGACTCGCCTCACTCTCTCTCTGAATGGCTTGTCCTCTTGCATGCGGATTCGGTGGGTGGCACTCCTCGCACACCCCACATCAAACTCATCTTTAGAGAAAATCTTCTCCCATCTGGTCAGCTGGGCCTTGGCTCTCTCTTTCCAAGCTCCAGGTAGGTTAGGGTTTTCCATGGAGAGTTTCTTCCAAACATCTTCTCCTTCACCCGTCCCCTTCACTTCTGACCAGCCAACTGGGACAGCAGGACTCACCTGTCCCAGAAGCATCCTGGCAGGGATCTCCACGGGCCGCTCCGTGGGGTTCCTCACACTGACAGGGACTCTTCCTCTGGCCTTCTTCAGGTCCTTCAATGAGATCACTTCTGGTATCACTTCCAGACCTGAGTGACCCTCCATTGGGTCGGGTTCCAACATTACAAAGGGGCCAGGCTGCTCCCAAGTAAGTTTCACCGTGGCTCTCATGCAGGTCACCTCTCCAGGCTGTAACACTGCTCCTTCTTTTCCAAGCCTCCATACCCTTCCTATCCCCTCACTTGGGGTCTTCTGCTCTAGGACCAACCGCTGGTAGGCTGCCTTCAGCATGGGATGGATCTTGGGGGCTGAAAGATTCTCTTTTTTCACCAGGGGGGTCAGAAGCCTTCTGACTAGGTCCGTGTTCGTCCCTATGATCAGGGAAGTCTTGCTGGTTCCTGGTGGGCGGGGACACACCACTGCTAAGGTGTCAAACACTTCAGTCTTCCCAGCTACGGATGGGTCAAAGGTCAACCGTATAGGTAGATATCCATCATAGGGGAAACTCTGAGTTCCCAATCCCCTTATTTCCAACTCTTCTATCTTCTGTATTGGCAGATGGCTCAGGTATCTGTCATAGAAGTCCCTATACAATAGGGTCACTTGTGCTCCAGTGTCTAGGAGGGCCTTTGTGTACACTCCTTCCACCTGGATGGGTACAGTAGGGGATGGACCAACTAGCTTTTCTGGGTAAGGCCGAGTTGATGCTGTCCTCTTCTGTGGACTCTTTTCCTTCTCACTTGATCTGCACTTGATCCTTTCTTGAGCCTGGTATGCATTCATTTTCCCCCTCTTAGTGGGAGTGTGAACCCGTTGAGGGACATTGTTATCTCTCACTTTTGGGGGTTCTCGTTTAGGAGTACTGTATTCCTTCCGAGGGGTCTTGCCCCCTTTCTCTGGAGTGTACCTTGGTTGAGGATCCCTGGGTTCCTTCCGAGGGGTCTGATCTCCTCTTCTTATTCCGTTATACTTCTTGGAGCTCACTGACAGTGATGGGCACCCGGTTGACTCCTTCACCGGGGCCCTTTGGCGTTTCCCGCCGGCTGGCGGCTTTCTGTTTTCTTCTTCTTGGGACTGGCACATACAGCTGCAATATGGCCCACTCCCCCGCAGTTAAAACAGATCATCTCTCCGTAGTCAGGTGGGGATGCTGGTGCTGAAACAGCTGGAAACAATTCCCTCCTGCTTGTTTCTTTCTTGGGACTGGGCGTCTCTTTCGCCACTAGAGACGTCAGTATCTCCATCATCTGGGACATCTGCAACTTCAGGGCATCTACCTCTGTCTCTCTTTCAGGGGTTAAGGCCGACCTGACCGTGGCCACTGGAAGTTTTGTAGACCCCATCACCTGCTTTTCCCGTTTCTCTTCCAACATGGCCTCTTCTTCTCTGACCATTCGAATGAGATCGGGGTAGTCCAGGCTCTTCCCATCCTGCCGGGTGCGTAGAATTAGTGCGACAGGGTCCAGGGGTTGGGCTCCCCTCATCACCTGCTGGGCACGGGCTTCATCTACCTTCCCTGGATCTATCCCCTTCTTCAGGATAATCCTATGCAGGATCTTGTCTATGCGTCCCATGTACTCCGACAGCTTCTCCCCTGTCTTCTGGTAACAGTGTTCCAGTTGATAGGTAAGTTCTGTGACTTTTTGTGTCCCACCAAACACACTTTCCAGGATGTCTATGTAGTCCTGGGCAGTGCAATCCTTTTTGCTTGTCTTCAGATTGCGTATGGCCTCTAAGGCAGGCCCTTTTAGGCTCTCAACAATCCTTTGCTTCTTCCTACTTTCTGGGACCTCCCATTCTTCTAGGGCCTGCGTGGCACCATCTAACCACTCTTCAAATCCCTCTTCTCCCGAGGGTACAGGTGTCCTCCCTAAAAACATCCGGAGTTTCCTGTATCCCGACATTGGGTAGTCCCCGGGGTCTCTTCTGCACTGAGTCACAATTTCCCCTAGGACAGCACACAGTTCTGCACTAAGAGTAGTCTGTGCGGGACTTTCCGCGCCCTTCTGCTCTTCCTGCTTTGGGGATAGCATAGTCTTCACAGGAGAGTAGTCTCCCTTGCACGGCAGCGCATGCAGCACTTGGTAGGCCTGACCATCCGGTGCCCGTATGCTTTGGCTCCTGAACTGCTCTGGAGTCTCTTCCTTCCATTCTATCAGGGCGTATGTATACCCAGCATCATTTCTCATGTCCATTATCCATGACTTGTGGCATGGGTATAGGGACATTATGAGCTGCTTGACTGCCTCTCTCTGCCATATCCCTGGCAGTTCAATGACTGCTGCTGCGGCTGGATCAGTGGCCCATGTTGCGGACCACCGTCCCACTTCTATCGGGTCCATGCCGGTACCTTCTGGCGGCTTTTCCCGCTGACTCAGGATCCCGGATTACGAGCCCCCACGTGTAGCGATACCCCCAGTTAAGAGGGCCGCTGATTTGTTTTGGGTCCCTGAGTACAGCTCCACCAACCCCCGGCAATTTGCTCTACCCGCTCTGGCACAGTTAGTCAAGGGGTATGTATCTATGCACATATAAACATCACTTATACTCTAAGTGTAATGGGTATGAACTCACAAGCAGACTGCTGAGATAAGAATAACTGGCTTTACTTTGTCAGTAAGGAAAAGAAATAGTAACATGCATTTGAACATTTGACTTACAATACTTTAGCAGGTCCCTGCAATATGCACTCTAACATGTACACATATATGTATCAAACTAGCAATGGGGAAACGGAACGCCAAGTGTAGCGACCGTCTGCTATACACCCCCGAGGTGCAATAAATCTATCTGCGCCTACCTAACGGACCAGGCCTGATCCCTAGCAATAGAGCTCAGTCCTTGAAATAAGTACAGTATTCTTCACCGGCAATAGATCTGTAGAGGTGGTGCACATGTAGCTTTAAATGGTATACTTGTAATCCACAGAAAGTAACATTTGCTGCTCTGAGGTAAATTGTGCCTTGGCAGTTCACTAGGCATAAAAGTGTGTGTATCAATGCAGGATGAGCCTTTCAGCTCTCTCACCAATCCTGGGGTACCGTCCTCAGCTCCGGTCCCTCCAATGGCGGCGTCCGGTCCCCTCAGTCACAGCCCCTGCGCTCCGGTCCTCAGCTCCGACCGACCGACTGTAGGGAAGAGTCTCCGCTCCGCTGCTGCTGATCTGAGGGATGAGAGTCTCACTCCCCCAGCAGCCTCTCGGGCGGAAACAAGCAGCCCGGGAAAATAAATCTTTAAAAATGGGTACGACCCCGCTACATATGAAAATAAATCTTTAATGGGACCCGTATGATGGTCATGGTGGAACAGTGAAGGAACGGTAAGCCCAATCAAATACCAGCAGCTCCTTCTGGGGTAAGTGCTACATGTGTATAGAGCCTGCCGCAGCTAAACTGACCTATATAAAGAAAAAAAATGACATTTAGATTGATCTTCCCTGCAAGCTTTCTTTATTTTGTAAACAACGGCTTGGGCAGCCAGTCTGTAAGATGAGTTCACATTTTAGTGCACTTGGAACAAGTTTAGAGAATTTTGGATACATTATGGCAGAATTTGGATGGAAATTACAAAGTTTTGCACCACAGTGAGCAAGCCTTATGTGAAAAAGCCAAATCATGGTACAAAGATTAACAATTTTTTTTACATAAAGTCTGGTGTCTCTTTCGCAGACTTTGGATAGAAGTAACAGGTGCAAAAAAATTGGGCCTTGGGTGTTGGTGGTGCCTTCGCACCATAACCCTTCACAGTTAACCTTGGCAAATGCAGGATTGGATTCTGCTCTTAAAAATGTGACACAGGTACGGATAGATTGGGCCTCCGGTGTTGGTGGTGCCTGCACCCTGTAACTCCTCACAGTTAATCTTGGAGGGTGTAGGACTGACACTGTGTTCAAATAATTCAGCTGACTCCTCAGTGCGTGATAATGAGGCTATAGCAAGAGTAGATGTGGACAAGGAGGCAGAATAGGCCACTCTCGCAGCTGCGTCACAGTCAGAAAAGCTTTGGCTGACAATTTGAAAAAAAGGGAGCAGGCATGGGGCAAAACAAAAAAATGCAACAACCAAAAAAAAAAAGGAGTATACAGCACTGTATACAGCACTAAATGTTGTGTCATGCTGTGTTAAACAATGCACTACACTAACACACTACAGTGATACTACACTATACTCACAGTATACTCACACTACACTGACACGCTGTACTCACACTATGCTCACACTACACTAAGCCCCCGTACACACGGTCGGAAATTCCGACCACAAATCAGATTTTTTCAGACGGATTTTGTCTGACGCTGGTGTTGCATACACACGGGCGGACAAAGTTGTCTGAAAATCCGATCATTCTGAACGTGGTGACGTTCGTTGCATACAATGGAACTACATAGAGGCTAGTAGCCAATAGCTTTGGTCTCGTAATTTGATCTGTACACACGATCGGAAAAAGTCTGATCGGATTTTGTTGTCGGAAAATTTGAGAGCAGGATCTCAAATTTTTTCATACGGAAAAAGTCAGATGGAGCCCACACATGGGCGGATTTTCCGACAACATGGTCCGATCGGACATTTTCCGCCGGAATTTCCGACCGTGTGTACGGGGCATAACACTACACTAACACTCTACATTCAGAGTCACAATAACACACACACTCGCTAATATCGAACTGAGACCTGCTCTATCTCCACTCCAACATCACACTGCAAAAGGCTCCTGAGCCATGATTTTGTCCAGTCATGGCTCTGACTGTGCTCTGTGCCCTGATTGGGCAAAGCCTTGCACCTGACCAGTGTTCAATCATCCAATTAGGGCCCTAGAATGCTTAGGGGTGTACTCAAGTTTTTTGCCAGCGGTTTACACATTAATGGCTGTGTGTTGAGTTATTTTGAGGGGACAGCAAATTTACACTGTTATATAAACTGTATACTTACTACTTTACATTGTAACAAAGTGTAATTTCTTCAGTGTTGTCACATGAAAAGATATAATAAAATATTTACAAAAATGTGAGGGGTGTACTCACTTTTGTGAGATACTGTGTGTGCTATTAATCACTTGTGTTCTCTCCCTGTCTGAACAAAAATTCCTAAGCGCAGAGCTGATAATTGACACATTGTCTGGGCTGCTGGTGGAGACTAAAATGCTCAAAATATACAGTCACTGGTTTTATTTTATATAACTCTGACACAATTCTGTCTTTGTTATACAACAGTTTTAGGTTTTGGTTATCAGTGCTGAGCTTAGACAGTAGACAGGAGAGGCTTACAACCTGACACTTTGATGTGATATTACAATCAGTTCACAAAGGGCGATTATGGTTATTTCATATGTCCATAAGTGATTGGTTCCCTTGAAGTGTTATCATATTATGACAGATGATATCTTCCATGTTCTGACACACAATGTGTAATGACATAATGATATCCTTTACACTGTCTTTTTGGACAAACCACAGTGCACTTTTGGTACATAATTTTTGCATTTCTATCTTTTAATAAATGAGCATATTTTTATTTGCAAAAGTGAAAACCAAGATCTACCAGTAATCTAATCTAACAATTTTGAATACATGTCCCCCATAAAGAAGAATTCTAATACATAAACATTGTTTTAAAAGGAGTAGCTGTAGATATTGCTAAACATTTCTAAAATACATACCTAACTGACAACTGCAATTATTTTATGAATGTGCCTATCCACTACACTACATTATATTTTACTCATAGCCCTGGGAAAACTGTTTAAAGCTTATTTTATATATAAAGCAGGATTATGATCAAACTATTAAATCATATGCGGTGTTGCCAGCCCATACCAGTGAGACCGGACTCTGTTTTCCAGTAATCCCTGGAACATTTTTAAATACTTCTTGATTTTGCCGTAGAACCTTTGAACAGGTACTTTCTTTGAACACTCTTCCGCGGCAAAATTACTGCAGTGCTGCCACTCTTGCTGCTGCTATAACTGCTTAGATATTGGCACTGTTGATAGCCCTGTAAGTTAATAACCACCCTTTGCTCCACTCACAACCCTGTAGATTGACAGCGCTTTCCTCCACTGCAGGAGCTTACAGGAGTGATCTAAAAGCATTTGCTCTGTCCTTTTGAATCCCATCCAGCACTATATATCAGGGTGCATGAGCAATCCAGCCTCATAACTGCATTTACCATTAAAACTAAAGGCAAATGACATATCATTTGAGAGATTTAAAATCCTAACTTGCATTGAAAATGTAAGAGGAGTAAAAAAAAAAAAAAAAAAAACTAGGGACCTAAAATGAGCTTGGCAAGAAAGAAATGCAGGAGTTTTAGTTTTTGTAATCCTGAATATGCTAGTCACTTGGCTGTTGTGCTGGCCTACTGGCTTCTATACTTTCTGAGACACTTAGCCAAAACAAGTATACAGGTGAGAAAAGTCATAGCAAATTCAGCAAGCAATGTTCACTTTGCAATTAAATTATTTTTCCTTGGATTAGCTAATGAGGTGAAGCTATACTGACTTACATCATGTGTGAGCAAAGGTACCTTTTTTTCCCTTGTACCTGATTGGGTATTCTTTGCAAAGTGAATTTTTACCATATTCACCAAGCTAAGGGAAAATTCTCTTGCAAAGTAAAAAATCCCATGCAAAGTGAACAGCCTGTTCACCTTTAGTAAATCAATCCCAAAGTATTAAAGTCAATGGGTCAGTTAACCGCTTCCCGACCGCCTCATGTACATATACGTGAGCAGAATGGCATGGGCAGGCAAAATCCCGTACCTGTACGGGATCCTTTAAATGCCTGCCCGTGGGTCGCGTGCGCGCCGCCAGCGGTCGGGAGCTCCGTGACCCCGGCCGCGGGACCAGCGGACCCGATCGCCGCTTGTGTCCCGCGATCGGGTCACGGAGCTGAAGAACGGGGAGAGGTATGTGTAAACAAACCTCTCCCCGCGCTTCCTACTCTGCCTGTCATTGATTGGCTCATCGGGAAAGCCGATCAATGACGTCAGACGTCAGCCCCGCCCCCTAATGTAAAAAAACACACACGTCACAGCCCATAACCCCTCCCCCTAGTGGTTAACCCCTTCACTACAACTGTCATTTATACAGGAATTTAATAGCATTTAAATAGCATTGATTGCTGTATAAATGACAATGGTCCCAAAAATGTGTCAAAAATGTCCGATGTGTCCGCCATAATGTCGCAGTCACAATAAAAATCGCTGATCGCCGCCATTACTAGTAAAAAAAAAATATTAATAAAAATGCTATAAAACTATCCCCTATTTTGTAAACGCTATAACTTTTGCGCAAACCAATCAATAATCGCTAATTGCGATTTTTTTTACCAAAAATATGTAGAAGAATACGTATCGGCCGAAACTGAGTAAAAAAATGTTTTTTTATATATTTTTGGGGGGATATTTATTATATTATATTGAATTTTTTTCAAAATTTGCTCTATTTTTGTTTATAGCGCAAAAAATAAAAACCGCAGGGGTGATCAAATACCACCAAAAGGAAGCTCTATTTGTGGGAAAAAAAGGACGCCAATTTTGTTTTGGAGCCACGTCGCACGACCGCGCAATTGTCAGTTAAAGCAACGCAGTGCCGAATCGCAAAAAGGGGCCTGGTCCTTTGGCTGCCAATTGGTCCGGGGCTGAAGTGGTTAAACACTACAGAAAAAAATTATTTTTGTAGGAAAGTCCAAAAAACAATTTTCTGCCTCATGACAAATTAAAATAGTATTTAAAAAACTGAATTGTTAAACAAAATATATATGTTATATTTTTTATCAATAACTTCACGTCTCTCATGTGGCCAAACTATAATGCCACCAGGGGTCCCTAAGCAGTTGCAGCAATGTGTGCAAAATATACAGCAATACTTTACATTTAACGCTATAGTCATCATTCATCGTATTACTAGCACATTTGATAATTAATTAGAGAGTGTACATTTCAAGCATTTGCTTGTTCATATTGCTTCTCTTTTTGTCTGTGGATTGCAGGCATTGCCATTTTCACATAGAGACAGCAAGTATTCTACAAGGTAATATCTTAGGATCTGGTAGTGATCGAAAGTCAAAGTTTGGAAGAAAAATTACATTTTATAGGGAGGGGGTTAGGGCTACTCAGATTTACTTAGGGCTAGTTTGCTCTTGGTTTTAAAATTATGAACCAGGCTATCATCCAAAGAGTTGTGCTCCCTCAAAAAGTTATTCCAGTACAGGTAATATTAATGTTTTTCTGGTGTGTTTATGTGTGCACATCAGGGGAAATTCTCTTACAAAGTAGAACCAAAATAATTCATCCCAGTCAGATGACTGACCTGGTTGACTTATTAGCTCATTTATCCATGAGGCCAGAGGCGGATGATGAATCTAAAATCTGACCCAGGGGAAAACTTTATCTTCCAACTCCTCATGCTTATAAGAACTTTTCTTATGGGTGCAAGTTATCTTCATCGTACTCTTCACTAATCATGCTGCTTTGATGCTAGTTAAAACCACAATTGGTGGTAAAAATCAATTTTTTTCTCAGTCTTAGAAGACAGATGTAATAAGAAGATGCACACATCGATGGTTGGCAGATATGATAGTGATGGTCATGGCAAACCATGGGATGTGAGATCTTAGGACAGGAAAGGAGCAGATTATTTCAAAGCATCTATTATTTTTGCTAGTTTTTATACTTCTGTTATGTCAAATTCAGCTGATGAAGATGTAATATTGGACAAATAGGAAATAGCAGAGGCACATTTCAATTGACTGCAGTCAATTTTTGTCAAGGACTTAAAAAAATGGAGTATGATCCATCCAAACATTGGACAGACTCCTCTTGTTTGGACACATACTCTGACTCAAGACCCGTGAGTGCCTCTGTTACCTTCTATTTATATACTGATGTTACTTTGCTGCAGTGTAACCAGGCAGATTCTCCTTGAAGAGTGTGAAATGACTTCAAATGGATTTAAGATGATGTGAACACTAGTTTTTGAACAGACATCAGAGGACAAGGGAGGTGTTGAAGAATATGGGCCACTTCATGAATCACATTCACTAACACTTTCTGGAGGCAGGGATACTTTTCAAGTGGGTAGCTTTGGAACCGGTAGCCTATTTCTCTTAGATTGTAAAGTTCTGGAAGTGGGAATCTTTCAGTGAGGTCCAGCCGGTGCATCTAATTCATAGTAAGGTTTTTTTTATTTTTTTTTATTTATTTAAACAGGAAGAGATAGGGGACCCATTTTTTTTTCAATGGAGCTAAAGTTTGGCTTTAAACACAGAGAAATATTAACAAAAATTATAAGCACAGTTTGCTTTTTTCACTTTCTCCAATGTCTGCCGTCTGCTATGTCTTCAAGCTGTTGCCACACAGAAAACATGGTTGGTGAAATGTGCATTTTCCCATGACAAGCATAGTAGCTCATAGGTATTTTAGTAGCATAATGGGTAAAATAATATTAACAGAATTCGGGAGCTATTTATTAGATACTTTATTAAATAAGTGAAATGTAAATAACTGTAATGTGATGCCTCCAGCATAGTAATGAATTTCATACATAACCAGTATGACAGTGAATGTTTTAATAAATCTGTCTGTGAACTAATATATGCGTAAATTAAGATTTTTGCAAATAGAACATACAAATAATTTGTGGTATATGCTTATTATTTATTTTATACATTCATGACATGATATGGGATACACTTTAATGTGGTACATTAAAGAGCCATGATCTTCTAAAACCATCCATTTTCTGTCAAGTTTGTTTAGGCTTGGAATGATTGCATATTAGACATATAAATATTACTCAGTTGTAACCAGGGAGTCACTGGGGTTGATTAGCTAAATGCAAATAGGCTGTTTACTTTGCAAGAGAATTCTCACCAGAGAAAGGGAAATTTTTACTTTGCAAAGAATAAAATAATACCCAATTGCAAGCTAGGAAAATAGAGAAAATAAATAAATTTTGCTTGCAGATGATTGGATGCTGGGAGTCACCACATTCACTAAGCTATGGGAAAAATTCCCTTGCAAAGTGCAACTTCCCTTGGAAAATGAACAGTCTATCTGCCTTTAGTTAAACAACCCCATCATCCTCGTTTACTGTAGGTGTGAATCTGTAATGCAGAAAACAGGTTACTTTTTTCTATTATAGCATAACTAAACCAAAAAATGTAATATGTTGAGCTATTTCTTTTCTAGTGTGGCAATCCTCACTCATTGTACTGTATCATGGAGTGTTGTCACCCTAAGACAGAACTACAACAACCCCCCACCCCCCCTCATCTTTTCCATAACATAGAAGAGAGAGGTTTTGTAGTCCTCAAAGATAGCTCGGTTTAATGTATTGAACAATATCAAATAAAAAGAGAAGGGCTCACTAACCTATAGCAACAGCAATAAATATACTCACAAACGCATATAGTCTAAATGCATATCATAGCAAGTGAATTAGACCACCAGAAGGTCTAGTTAAGTCCATCAAAGATGCTGAAAGACCAGGAGGCATCCAAATGGCTCACGCATTTCAAGGGTGAACCCTCTTCATCAGAGCCAGGGTAATGAATCGTAGTGAAAAGACCATCAGCGTTAAGAAGGCAATTTACACTGCATACCTCTGGGTTAACCATTGTGAGCGCTGGAGAACATTTGCTTCTTAAATATCAATGTATTGAATGATAGCATAAGACGTTATGAGCTGACAAGATTTTTGGACGGAGCAACATATTTTTGTTTTTTGTTGCACTTACCGTATTTAATAGATATAATAAAAAAACTTTCAATATGATATTTAACACACCAAATAGGACCACATAAGATAAGTTTATTGTTATGGTTTACATACCTCTTAACTGGTTAGAAAAGGAGTTGTCAAATACAATGATAATGATATAAAGCTACAAAACATCTCAAAAACACATACACAGGGTGATTAGGCCTTTGTAAATACACTGAGCAAAATTATAAACGCAACACTTTTATGTTTGCCCCTATTTATCATGAACTGAACTCAAAGATCTATGACTTTTTCTATGTACACAAAAGGCCTATTTCTCTCAAATATACTTCACAAACCTGTCTAAATCTGTGTTAGTGAGCACTTCTCCTTTGTCGAGATAATCTATCCACCTCACAGGTGTGGCATATCAAGATGCTGATTAGACAGCATGACTATTGCACAGGTGTGCCTTAGCCTGGCCACAATAAAAGGCCACTCTAAAATGTGCAGTTTTACCACACAGCACAATGCCACAGACGTCGCAAGTTTTGAGGGAGTGTGCAATTGGCATGCTGACTGCAGGAATGTCCACCAGAGCTGTTGCCCTTGACTTGAATGTTCATTTCTCTACCATAAGGCGTTTCCGAGAATTTGGCAGTACATCCAACCGACCTCACAACCGCAGACCACGTGTAACCACACCAGCCCAGGACCTCCACATCCAGCATCTTCGCCTTCAAGATCGTCTGAGACCAGCCACCTGGACAGCTGCTGCAACAATCGGTTTGCATAACTAAAGGATTTCTGCACAAACTGTCAGAAACAGTCTTAGGGAAGCTCATCTGCATGCTCGTCGTCCTCATCGTGGCCTCGACCTGACTTCAATTTGTCGTTGTAACCGACTTGAGTGGGCAAATGCTCACATGCAATGGCGTCTGGCACTTTGGAGAGATGTTCCCTTAAGGATGAATCCTGGTTTTCACTGTACAGGGCAGATGGCAGACAGCGTGTATGGCATAGTTTGAGTGAGCGGTTTGCTGATGTCAACCTTGTGGATCGAGTGGCCCATGGTGGCGGTGCGGTTATGGTATGGGCAGGCGTATGCTATGGACAATGAACACAGGTGCATTTTATTTATGGCATTTTGAATGCACAGAGATACCATGACGAGATCCTGAGGCCCATTGTTGTGCCATTCATCCATGACCATCACCTCATGTTGCAGTATGATAATGCACAGCCCCATGTTGCAAGGATCTGTACACAATTCCTGGAAGCTGAAAACATCCCATTTCTTGCATGGCCAGCATACTCACCGGACATGTCACCCATTGAGCATGTTTGGGGTGCTCTGAATGGGCGTATCCAACAGCGTGTTCCAGTTCCTGCCTTTTGTGTACATAGAAAAAGTTGTAAATCTTTGAGTTCAGCTCATGATAAATAGGGCAAACACAAAAGTGTTGCGTTTATAATTTTGCTCAGTGTATATTTGTTAAACTTTGATAGATTCTATACAATGAACAGTCCAAGTGACTGATTTAAGCACATTATGAAAGCATTTATCTTTATATGTGGTCCTTCTATGATGTGTCTGCTTTTGTTGGTCTCTTATGTATTCCATATGTTAAGCGTCACCAGTTGGTGTCCAAAGGATCTCTGGAAGTAGTGGTCTTACATAAATGCCCTCCTTGCCATGACTAATTTTTTGCCCTGATAGAATACATGTGCCTATCTCCCCTAACGCACAAAATATAATGCAAGCAATGTACCATGTTTTGGTGGCTGCAGTAGGAAAAAATCAAGCCGCATTTTCATTGCACACTGTATTGGAATCCTCCTTAATGCAAGTGCTGTAATGTTCGTCACCTAGTGTTGTCGAAAATATTCATGCAATATGTTCTTAGCAAAGCATTAGGTAATGCAAAAAGTTTAATATTTATTGTATATGAAAATCACAATATAAAGTATGTTTCAGAGCCATAAAAGACATGCTTTGATGTAGGTGTCATATATCAAACTGAAATGTTGTAAACTTTATGATGTGATAAAACAAAAATGTCCTGAATTACCTTATGATGTGCTGACAAGTGCAGTGGTACTAAGACACATCTAACATTATTGATCATAATACTCCCCTGCTGATATCAAGTTTGCCAAGAATGGTTGCCTTGGCACTGTTGGCCATGTTTGTTATGTGGAAGGCACCACCACTTTTTGCAAGAAAATGTATTTAGATGGCGGGTTATAAAAATACTACATGATCATCTCAAAACATTCTCTTAAGCCCCATACACACGGTCGGAAAATCCGACCACCAAATCCATCGGATTTAGTCCGACACTGGTGTTGCATACACACGGTCGGACAAAGTTGTCGGAAAATCCGATCATTCTGAACGTGGTGACGTTTGTTGCCTACGACGGGACTATGTAGAGGCTAGTAGCCAATAGCTTTGGTCTTGTAATGTGATCTGAGCATGCGTGGCACTTTGTCCGTCGGAATTCGCTACACACGATCGGAATTGGTGTGATCGGACTTTGTTGTCGGAAAATTTATAGAGCAGGAGATACAACTTTGTCCGTCGGACAATCCGATGGAAAATGTCCGATGGTGCCTACACACGGTCGGAATTTCCGACAACATTGTCCGATAGGACAGAATCCATCGGAAAATCCGACCGTGTGTATGGGGCTTTAGAATGTTATAAATGTGCCATTTTCTAAGATAAAGCACTACACTGACCACATGCAACCAAATGGATTGCAGTTTGCTTAGGTTAGAATAATCAAAGATTAATTCCACTACACACTTACATGACTTACACATCAATCTTTACCTTTTTTTTAAGTTGGACAGAGGATATCTAACAACTTTTGAATGCAAACAGGTTTCATTGCATCAGATCAATAATCTCTAATGCCCCGTACACACGGTCGGAAATTCCGACCACAAAATCCGTCTGAATTTTTCCGACGGATTTTGTCACACACTGGTGTTGCATACACACGGTCGGACAAAGTTGTCGGAAAATCCGATCATTCTGAACGTGGTGACGTTCGTTGCGTACGACGGAACTACGTAGAGGCTAGTAGCCAATAGCTTTGGTCTCGTAATTTGATCTGAGCATGCGTGGCACTTTGTCCGTCGGAATTCTCTACACACGATTGGAAAGTCCGATCGGATTTTGTTGTCTGAAAATTTGAGAGCAGGATCTCAAATTTTTTCCGTTGGAATTTCCGATTGAAAGTCCGATGGAGCCCACACACGGCCGGATTTTCCGACAACATGGTCTGATCGGACATTTTCCGTCTGAATTTTCGACCGTGTGTACGGGGCATAACAGTAGGGAACCAGTTTACTAAAAGGAGCAGTAACTTTGCAGGCGCTACACATGTTTCATTAAGAATCAAACCTAGATTAAAGTAATTATGCATGTTACATAAAAAACAAAAATCACAAACTCCCAACATATCTCTAAACACATACTCCTTTTCTTTATTGATAAACTTTTATTTCCCTAAATATCCCTTTCAGTAGATCAGCACAATTTCTGTTAATTTCATTACGTTCTTTAAATTAAAATTAATGAGGCTGACACCCACAATTAACAATGAAAAATGTAGATTGCTATAATTACTATAGCAGTAACATTGCTCTACATAAAAGATATAAGGTGCTCCACGTATTATTTAAAAGTCTTACATAAAACATAAAAAATGACATTTTCAATTTATTTTGTCAGTGTAAAAAACAAAATTCCTTACTAAAACCTTTGTCTTTTGGGAATCTCTTGCCATGCATAATTAAGCAAATTTGATTGCAATTAAACTGAGCTTCTATGGTGGAGCTTTAATTAATGCAAATAAGGCATCTACATCTAAGATTAATTTCAGTGAATTAAAAGAAAACAACAAAGAAAATTTTAAAGTGTGATTTTATTGTGCAAAGGCTTGACTGTAAAATAAGAATATTTTGAAGCTCTTTTGGTAAGCTTTTGATATTTATATTTTTTTCTGTAAGTGGGCAACTTAAAATATAATTCTTCTTTGAACATTGTATTACATCACAACATCAAATACAACAGTGAATATGTTTTAAAAACTATAAAATCCTTGTGAAAACAATAAAAGTCCTATTTTAAAAAAAGTTAATTGCTTGTTACAATTATTATTTCCCAATGAAAGTAAATTTGATTAAAATAAATCATTTTTATATCATATAAAAATTCAGAAACAATATATGTAATTAAATGTATGAAAATAAGTGCCTTGATAATAGGATTGGTACATTGAATACATTCTTATGCAGTATTTTTACTGATAACTATATGGTTTTATTGATTTATTGCTCACCTGCTTTTAAAAAAAGGCTAGTTGTCTTGTCATTATGTTAACCCTCTGACTTTATTATTGAATCAATGAACCTAAACATTTCTGCAGTTGGCTCAAAAAAAGTTGTAGTCCTTGTCTGCATACTTGTTTAGCATCAGTGACTCAAAATAAAGCAAAAGCATGACAGCCAAGCAATCACCATTTCCAATAGAAAAATAGAGTTGTGGCAACCTCTGTGTTTCTCCCTTTACAGGTTTTTGCTGAATGCAAAAATTCCATAGCACTTGATTTAGCTAGCAGAAAAAAAACGTTTTATACATTTACATTAAAAAAGTTTTTATTTTTTTTTGTTGCATACATTTTCATGTGTAGATACAACAAACCACCTTTGCAAAGTGTGGTCCCAAGCACTAAACTATATGAGCTCCCAGTGTATTCTCCTTAAATTTAGAACAACACATTAGAAACCTAGACTTGCTTAAGGTAGCAGAATATGCCCAGGACGTGCCAGCACCAAATTAAGCTAAAACATGGCAATGTATTCCTTGAATATAAATGGTGCACATTGGTAGGGCAGTGCACTTCTGCCTTGCGAAAGAACTGAAACTGCACTGAAATATTACTGTATAATTAAAATATTTTTTTTTCATTTTCTGTCGGCATATATACATTTAAAGAGCTATTTTATACTTTCAGCGTGGTAATTCTACAGTGCAGGTTTCATGAAAAAAATGATCCTTGTTCTATATTGTACACAGCAGAAATATTTATTTATTGTATTTTTTTAAGTATGCTGGTGCCCAAGGTGCCTATAATGCATAGAGTAGTCGACTGGCAGCATACTAACCTCCCATGGGATTTGGTACATTACTGCTCCCTCCTGGTAATCTGGTAATTGGTTCGTTGGTTTACCAGAGAACAGGAAAACTAGCATATACAGTAGGTTAAATAAAAGGCTTATGTTGGCCAGTGGTTTAGCTTATTTGTTCAAATATCATCCAGTAGCAAATAAACCAGAATCTGTGGCAAATCTAAAATTTTGTGCAGGGGATTGCTAGAGTGTTTAACCTCCCTGGCGGTATGATTATTTCAAATTCAGATTTTAGGTGCTAAAAGCGGTACAATTATTTTGCATGGAAATTTGGCGTTTTATATTGTAGGCCTGCAATTCTTAGTCAATTCTTGAGTCTAGTAAACATCCCGGGTATGATAAAGTTTATAATATAATAAATAACCATAAATAATTATAACAAATAATAATAAAAATTATTCAATAATGTAATCAAATCAAAAACACTGAAATTTGCTCAGTTGCATAATTGTTGCTGTCATCAGATTTAGTGTTTAATGACGAATTTCCCCACAAATCCCTATCGCTCAATTCTGTAAGTGATTCTAATTTATTATCGCTGTTTTCTAGCTGGTCTAAAACCACTTTTGACATAACGGGACACTTTTTGGTTGCTATGGACAATCTCCAAATTCCAGGCAAAAAAAACAGTATTTATAATATAAAAGTGTATGCAGGGCACTGGAAAGACCACTAGGGACAAAGGGGATGTGTATTTTTTTTATACAGTACTGTAATCTGTAAGATTACAGTATACTGTATGTGTTTTGTGTTTTAAATTTTTTGAATTTGGCGCAGATTTCCGCTCCCGTGCGTCGTAATGTCACAGGGAATGGAGCTCAGGCACTGTGTGAATCGAGCGGAGGAGCTCACACACACATCGGGGAGGACATCGCAGGATCCAGGGGACAAGGTAAGTAACTCTCCCTGGATCCTGCAATGTGATCCCGAGTCTGGCTTGGGGTTACCGCTAATGGTACTGAAATTCCACCTGACTTGGGAATACCGCCAGGGAGGTTAAAGAGCTGAGACACGTATGGGTATTGCTGGTGTGACCAAGATATGACTGCTTTGAGGGCCTATTCACACTATGGTGTGTCAGTAACATATGCATTAATGATTGGCAACACATGTTACATGTGTTGCTGAGGTGCAGTGCCTTTCATTTTGAATTGCACCCCAACACACCTTTCTGACAGACATGCGTTGCAGCCCATTTGTTTTCTTTTTTCAGGCTACAAACATTTTCAGGAAGGACAGAAACTACCTGTTGATCTCGTGTTAGAGAATGACTGTCAGATGTTTGGCTAATAGAAATGTGAACGCACAAAGAATTGTCAATAGAAATGCGCATGCACGCAGCATTCTTGGCAGAATGGTGACTAAGCACGTGCGCGCGGGTGTGTGTACGAACAAGCGCATGCATGCATGAGCTCGGACGTGCACGCAGGAGCACGGGCGTGCACTAAATGCATGTTGTTGCCAGACTGACTATTTAAAGGGGCTCCTGTTCACACTCCAGTGCTAACTAGTCTTTCAGCTGTTCCCTGTGTCCCGCTATTACTCTGCTTGTTCCCCTGTTGCTGACTTGTCTTGCCTCTGACCTGAGCTTGGATCCTCCTTCTGCTCTGTTGCCAGTTCCCAACCCAACTCCATTATTGATCATGTCTCTGTCTTATGTCTCGGTAGCTCACTGCCAACCTGCTGCTGACCTGCTATCCCTGCTGTTCCCAGCTCTGCTCTCACATCTGGTTCAAGTGCCTATCCAACTGTCATCTGTATCAATTCTGCTCATCACAGCGAGTTTCAAGCCTTCTAGGAGCACTGACGAGCCTCATATCTGTACTGGAGTGCCCCTTTAACTTCAGCTGTATCAGCTACCATTCCTGACCTAATGTTCTGCCAACCTGCCAGGGTCTGCATCTCCTGCTGCAAGTACTCTTATCAATACCTGCCAGCACCCATATTCCTCCTGTCCATTGGTACCCTCTGTTTCACCTTCAGCGGGACCTGGGCTGGGGATACAAGAGAGTTCAACCTTGTAATTTCAGTCTCAGATCAGGTAAGTGACATCTTGCCAGAAATGCAGTGTCCTTGTCCCTTCTTGTGATCTGAAAAGAAAGCTCAAATTCACTTCCCTCATGAAATAGAAATAACACGAGGAAGGCATTTTTATAGTCCATATCGGGAGATGGGCCTGAATGACAACCATGGCCCCCTTTATAGATACAGTTAAACAGTGAGCATAGCCTCCCATGACTGGAATTTTGATATTGGCAGGATTACCAGAGTTATAGAAAAAAAAAGCCTAAAGAAAGTAAACTCATGCAGCCACTACATTTAATGATTGGTAATCTGCAATATTTTACATTTTTGGGGGCTTAGATCCACTTTAAAATGACTAATTGACACATAATATTGCTCCAGTACCAGGTAAACAAGTACAAGTAATTGTCAAGATTTTTTTTAAGGAGTTTGAATATTTGGACAGTTAGTAAGCTAAGGAAACAGATATATGGGGTTTGTATTTAAAACACTGAAATGCGCAAGAATAATTAATGGGTGGTGCACCCATGTAACTACACTGGTATGGCTGGCTACAGGGAACCTGTGGCTCAGATATGAACATGTTTACATATTCTTTACAAGAAGTAGAGACATCACTGACCTCTATTGCTGCAGGCACTGTGGGAGAATCTATCCTTAAGTTTAGAGTAGAACCACTACAGTCATAAAGGTATTTTCTCAGAAGCTTGGCTCACCTTTTTCACCCTTCCCAATGCATTAGAGATTCAAAGGCTTAAAGACTACCAAGTCATTGCTGTGAGAGGGTAGCAAGGTGAAATCACTTGCTGAAAGAACAACTTGAAAAACGTCAATGCCTTTGTTGTGAAGTTTGAGACTAAATTGTTGAAGCTAAAAGGGGTCAGTGAGAACTGAACTACTGTAAATCAAATTTTCTGCTTGTTAAAAATACGTAAATATTTGAATGTCCATAGTCTGAGCACAGGTTTACTTTGGGCTCTCAATGCCTTGTGGCCAATAATCATCAGGAGGGAAATAAGACCATAGGCTATTCTTTCTCTCTTTCTCTCCACTTTGCTAAACTATGGATCACTTTAATGTTTACCAGGTTAATTACTATTTATATGATTTATTGGGACCCCCATTAAATTTATTTTTATTTTTTAAAGAAGATGCTCACTGAAGGCAAAAAGAAATAGATGATTAGTATTTATTCTGCATGACATGCATTCCTGAGGGCCCCAATTAATCTCATAAAGAATTAGTAACCTGGCAAGCTGAAAGGTTTGCAACGATCACATTTTCTCAGCTGCAGTTAATATTAACTACTTAAGGACTGGGCCAATTTTTCAGACTTGGTGTTTACAAGTTAATATCATTTTTTTGCTAGAAATATACTTAGAACCCCCAAGCATTATAGATATATATTTCAGACACCCTAGAGAATAAAATGGCAGTCCTTGCAATACTTTATGTCACACCGTATTTACACAGCAGTCTTACAAGCGTAAATTTTGTACAGTAATGACGTGGAATGGCAACAAATTTTGACCCTTAATCTCCATGGGCGACATTTAAATATTTCTACAGGTTACCAGTTTCGAGTTACAGAGGAGGTCCAGTGTTAGAATTATTGCTCTCGCTCTAAAGATTGTGGTGATACCTCACATGTGGGGTTTGAACACAGTTTTCATATATGGCTTATGTATGTGTTCGCTTCTGCACGCAAGCTCAGAGGGACAGGCGCTTTAAATTTATTTTTTTTATTTATTTTACTTTTTATTTTTTATTTTGACACTGTCCTTTAAAAAAAAAATATCGAGTCACTTTTATTCCTATTACAAGGAATGTAAACATCCCTTGTAATAGAAAAAAAAGCATGACAGGACCTCTTAAATGTGAGATCTGGGGTCAAAAAGACATCAGATCTAACATTTACACTAAAATGCAATAGAAAAAACAATTTCCCCTCTAAGACAGGCGGAAGTGACATCTGACGTCGCTTTTGCCATCCAATGGTGTGGAACCGAGTGGGGGCCAACTCTCCCTCATTCGGCATCCAGCCTGTGAGGATCCGATTGTCTCCGCCGCTACCAACGGCTCCGGTAGGCAGCGGAAATAAGAGGAGCCCAGCGAAAGTGGGGGGGGGGGCGATCCCGCCCCTGATAAAAGTGATCTCATGGCGAATCAACCACAGAGACCACTTTTATCTGAAAGCGGACCACCCGCTGTTGAAGAGGATACCGTGGTTATGGCAGCTAGCCACTTCAAACAGCTGATGTACAACAGTTGCAGGTGGTCTGTAAGTAGATAAAAAGCACAGTTTATTTTCTTTCTCTCCTGGATTTCTCCTGGATGGCTTCATCAGTGTTTTACTTCTACTCAGAGTTCTGCTGCTGGTATGCAAACGAAAAGTCCACTTTTACTTTATGTTTTAAATGGCCCTGAGACAGGCAAAGAAAGAGGGTGGGGGTTTAGCAGGAAGAGAGCAAGGCTTAGCGCTAAAGGAATCCCATCACATTTAATATCACATAACATTTAATGCGTACCTGTCACCACTACAAAAGTTAGGAACTGTTGTAGTGGAGAAGTTCAGTAGTGTTCTGTTTCTGCTGCAACCATGTGAATTGACAATTTGGGTTAAAAGATCCATCAATTTCATACATACATTTTTTTTTGTTCACATTGTTTTGAACAGTATTCTTTGTGACAGTGTTTAAGGTAGATACTCTGGTCCAGAATAAAATTGCTTTGAAACATAGGGTTGATTTACTAAAAGCAAATAGACTGTTCACTTTTCGGCAAGTGCAGTTGCTAGAGAGCTTAGTAAATAAGGTAAAGCTTAACTTTGCAAAGAATACCCAATCATGTGCAAAGAAAATAAAAAAAAACAGCCTTTTTGCTTGCATATGATTGGATGATGAAATTCAGCAGTTTTTCCTCATTTACTAAGCTCTGGAGCAGCTGCTCTCGCAGAGTGCATAGTCTATTTTCCTTTAGTAAATCAACCCTATGGTGTGATATAAGCAGCTTGTGTAGATCTAATTTCAATAGTTAACCCCCCAAAAGGAAAAACATGTTTTATTTTGCATAGGTTTGGTGAATGGGTATGAAGTGAATAAAAAAGGGACAGCATGCTCACCTTAGCACAGAGGTAGGCAACCTGGGGCCCTCCAGCTGTTGCAGAACTACAAGTTCCATCATGCTTCTGGGAGTAATTGTAACTGCCAGCCTTGCAATGCCTCATGGGAAATGTAGTTCCACAACAGCTGAAGGGCCCCAGGTTGCCTACCCCTGCCTTAGCACATGCAAGATAGTTGTCCTCTGCCTCTGCGCTGAAGGAAAATGATTACACACCCAACACAAGGTAGTGTTTTAACATACTTTAGGGCACACAAGGATGGACCTCTATGTAGTCTTGTAATGTTTTGCAGTGTTGTAACCTGTGCTATCTGTTACTTTGCACATTTGAGCTATTAAATGTTTAGGACATTAAGCTGTGCTCTTTATAATATGCTTTGACAACCATGTATAGGTAAATCTCATCTAAATATTGATATTCACTGAAACAGTTGTCTTTTTTTGATAACGCTGCCTATTCTGGTGCATCCGATGATTCCTTAAAGGAGAACTCCATGTAGCACCTAAAACTCAACGAAACTAGGCAAAGTGCAAAACTATCTTTGTCCATTTTTGGAGGTGTAATCTGGAAGACATAAAAAAATAATGTTCCATGATATTTTCCACCAGTAGCAGGAAATTCAGCTTGTCTCTGAGAATGTCCTGCTTCTGTACACTATGGGGTTTATTTACAAAAGGCAAATCCACTTTGCACTACAAGTGCACTTTCAAGTCGCTGTAGATTTGAGGGGGACATGCAAGGAAAATAAAAAACAGCATTTTAGCTTGCACATGATCGGATGAAAAAATCAGCAGAGCTTTCCCTAATTTCAGAGCTTCAAGTGCACTTTCAAGTAGTGCAGAGTGAATTTACCTTTAGTAAATTAACCCCTCTGGATAGAAACGTTTCCCATTACACACAATGCAGAAAAACTGCCTTTTTTTTAATCACTAAAGAATTTTTATTGACATTTCCATACAAATAACAGAAAAATTAAAGGCAGCTGGTTCTGGTGAAAAACAGACTTTTTTTGTTACCTTTTTTTTTGTTGTTATGTAAGGTGACCTCTATGCATCTCAAGTAATTACAGAGCCCCTTGTTTGTGCTGTATGCTGACATTTGAATAAATTAGTTCCTCACTACTATTAAAGGTTAAACAATAACACAAGAGAGAATGTTAAAAAAAAAAAATGCAGCTCTGTAACATTAACTGCAACATTCCAGAAAGATTTGTAAGTGATTAATAAAATGTAATCAAAACCCTTTTTCTTTTGGATACCACAATTAAATATAAATATTAATCCCAATGTGATAAAAGAGCAATTCCCCCAACTCAGATCTGTTTATGTTTTGCATGCATTAATTATATATACACAGCCTGAGAGTGGAAGCAGATAAATAAACAAATGACAAAGTCGTGCGGCCTTTCTGCATACAAATCGTATCTTACATCTGCAAGCAAAAGCTCCATAAATCGATTTGCTCTTTCACATCACAAGACAAACAGTGATGCAAGTCAGCAGTTCCTTTGTCAAAGTCACAGAGATAGGCCACTCTTTACAAATGCATCCTTACAGAGCAGAGATTCAACCATTTGATGATTAGCATTATTGGCAGCTCTTCAAAGCGAATTCATCAAGTGATTTGCAATTGGACTGGCTACCATTCTTTTTTATGTTATTCCTTAAAATTGAGCTCAAATTGATTGATATTTGAATTTTGACTTAGAGGACAAAGGCGTCTGAAGAGTTTGAAAAAAATGTAATTACTTAAAAAGGTCCTTGTACTAGTTTTATACCAACATTCCCCAATGGATTACCTTTGAAAAGTTTGACATGGAAATGGTTTCAGGGAAGCTTCAGACTATAGATTAAATATAAAGTTTTAAGGCATTAAAACTGTTTACTCCTCAGACGTATTGCTAAATGAAAATCAATTACATTCTTTAATGAGTAACTTTTGAGTGGCATACAGAGGCAGATTTTTTACATCTGTTTTATCATCGTCTGTGCTGGGGTTCAAAGCATTTAGAGTACTTGAAACAGTATCTTTAAATCAAATAGTGTTGCCATAGATAAAATGTACAGTTTTTAGCCTATATGTTTTTGCTGATTACAGTGAGACCAACCTTAAGTTTCTAATACAAAGCATATCAAAACTATTTACAAATGAAATAAAGGCAGTTTTTTTTATTGTGACACTGAAAATGAAAAAATATTAATGCTTAAAGATTAGAAATATATGATCATTAAAAAATAAATAAAAAAAAGTGTGGAGAAGGGGTGGAAGAAGTTAATTAGACCTAATTAGGGTTAACTTATGGTAAATAAATAAGTGCAAATTTTATCAAACAACTTTTTTATTTTTTATTTTTACTGTAAGATGGCTTTAATTGATGTCATATGTCCATCAGAAATAATAACTTTGATGTGCACATGAATCAAATAGAGTAAATACAATGTAACAATTTCTCAATGACTCTCCCACATTGTCTGGAAGTATAGTTATGCACAGGAGCTGCTGCAGCCACTCTTGAGATAAATAGCAAATCCAGGCTGTAATTTTGGGGAGCTGCTGGGCAGGGGAAGGGGGAACTGAGGTGTATGAGATACAGTACATCCTAGGAACTTTTAGAGAACCATTCCTATGCCCAGTTCTAGAATTGGTTACTATAATTATCATACACGATGGGGGTTATTTATGAAAGGCAAATCCACTTTGCACTACAAGTGCAAACTACAAGTGCAAGAGCTGTAAATCTGAGGGGTAGATTTGAAATTAGGGGAAGCTCTGCTGATTGTATTATCCAATCATGTGCAAGCTCAAATGAAGGGTCAGAGCAGTATGCAGGGGCCCACATGGGATGGCTCAGAGGGAGATGCTGCATGTTTTCCCCTCCCCTTTTTGTATTTTATAGGTTGCTGCTATTTTCTGCCGTTACCAAGGGCAGCAACAGTGATGCGATTGGTGCAACAATGCTGACTGAGGATTGGTTAATTCGGGCTGTATCCAGGGCCCGTGCTGAGGAAGCCTATTTAAGGATTGGGAACACAGGAGTTTCACAGACCGTCTCACAGGACAAGCGACGGAGTGGAAGTGCAGCTCTCCCAGCATGAAGCGCCGTTCGCCAGGAGCTCGTGAGGCGCTGCTATGCCGCTTGCTCGAGAAGGCAGAGACGAGCGGCGGTGAAGAATGGTTACTACGCTGCCTAGAGGAGGAACAGACCTCGACTCCGCCTGCGGTGACGCCCCCACCTGTCGCCATGATGGATGGACAGTCCGCCTCAGCCGGAGGCGGGACTCGCCAGCAACCTAGTAGAAGGAAGAAGAAGACTAGAGCAGGGGCTTCCCCTCAGCTGTCTGAGGCGAGAGCTAAAGAAGATGTGTCACAAGGGGCTCCTCTGCTGAGAGGGAGTAGCGCTACTCAGCTTCAGGTTGAAGAGAGTGAGCAGTTCGCTTTGCAATGTGGTGAGCATGTGGTACATTCTCCTGTGTCTGAGGTGTCTTTGCTGGTGAATTCCTTATATAATGTTTTACATCAATTTAAAGGGGCACAGGCTACTGGTGCACTATTGAATATAGAACAAGGGGCACAGGTCACTGGTGCAGTGTTAAATAGAGAACAAGGAGCACAGGTCACTGGTGCTGGGAATGTGTGTCAATCACCTCACAGGAATGTCACTGCTTTAAAAAATACAGGAGTGCACGCAAGTGGCGCTGATAATATTAACAGGAGAGCACAGTTATCTGCTGCTTATGATTTACAACACAATGTTGATGTTAACTCAGGGGCACACTCTAGTGGTGCTGGTGGGAACTCCATGCAGTTTTCAAATTATATGGAGGATGCTAATGCAGTGTGGCAGAATTTGGGTGAGTCTCCTAAGGAGGACTGTGTTATGGCAGAGAGGCCGCAATTTATAAGTCCTTTGTGTTTTAACCCCTTGTTGCCCATTAGGCCTTCTGCGGTTACAGTTGGTGAAACCTCATTCAAAGAACCGCTGCCATGCGAGCTTTCCCCTTTAGGTTTCCACCTGCCGAAATCAGTGAAAGAAAAAATCTGGAGAGGGGAATTCCTAGATATTTTATCACTGCTGCCAGCTTCCAAGGAATTTTTGGCTAAAGTTGATAAACAGTCAGGGGAGGAGGATAGACGTCGGGCTATCCCTAAGACATTTCAAAACTGGTTGCAAGCATTTTGCATATACTCTGCTGTTATGGGTGAGCGTTTTCCTGCAAAGTGCTCAGGTCTATTCCAGCATTTAGACATCATTGCCGAGGCTTTTCGTCACTTTGGTGGTTCTGCTTGGTTTACATATGACGAGAACTTTCGTCAGAAATTGGCAGTCCACCCCTCTTTACATTGGGGGTCCAAGGATGTGGGATTATGGTTAAATCTCATGCTTCCACCAAAACAATTTGTTCCTCGGCCTAACCCTAGTCCACATACTTTTCGGAAAGGATTTTGTTTTTCCTTTAACGAAGGACAGTGCAAGTTCCTCAACAACTGTAAATACAAGCATGAATGCTCGTACTGCTCTGGTACGCACGCAGCAAATAGATGTTTCCGTAAGGCTGCAGCAGCCAGCTTGCAACCTATGCCCGGGCACAGTGCTGGGAAGGGCACTGACCCCAGTGAATCTGCAAAGAATGCTTCCATGGTTAGAGCGTTACCCCGACCGCAAGATGGCGGTTCTGCTAATTGAAGGTTTTAAGGAAGGTTTTTTGGTTCCTCAATTCTCTGGTAAAGGTTGCACGCTAGTAAACAATCTTAAGTCTATTTACCTGCAGCCATCAGTAGTGCAAGCCAAAATTGCGCTAGAATTGGCAGAAGGGAGGATTGCAGGCCCCTTCTCTGCTCCCCCCTTCCCCAATTTCAGACTTTCTCCTGTAGGTTTAGTACCTAAAAAGGAGGTCGGTTCCTTCCGCATGATTCACCATTTATCTTATCCACCAGGGACTTCCCTTAATGACGAGGTTATAGGTATCGAAGCTCCAGTTAGTTATTCCTCATTCGATGAGGCCTTGATTATTTTGAGGAATTTCGGACCGGGCTCTCTCCTAGCCAAAGCTGATATTAAATCAGCCTTTCGTTTGCTGCCAGTCCATCCTCAAGGTTTCAATTCACTTGGCTTTCATTTTCAGGAGCAATATTTTTTCGACAAATGTATGCCCATGGGTTTTTCTTTATCTTGTTTTTATTTTGAGGCTTTCGCCACGTTTTTGCATTGGGTTTTGTCCGAAATGTTTCCGGGTGGGGGGTTTCTCCATTATTTAGATGATTTTTTATTTGTTGGCCCCCCCTCTTCATCGGATTGTTTGCGATCATTAAATTTATTCTTTGATATGTGTGCAACTTTTGGGGTTCCCCTGGCAGCGGAAAAAACTGTTTTTCCCTCCTCTACGATTGAGTTCCTAGGCATCACCATAGATTCTGTATTAATGGAGTTTAGGTTACCCCCTTTGAAGTTGGATAAGATGAAGTCCATGATTGGGTCTTTCCTTGGGAAGAAGAAAGTTCTTTTGAAGGAAGCTCAATCATTACTGGGTTTATTTGCCTTCGCGGCAAGGGTGATTCCTATGGCTCGGGTTTTCTCCCGCAGATTTTCATTGGCATTAAGTGGGTTCTCCAACCCCTATTGCCATGTTCGACTTTCTAAAGGCATCAAGGAGGATCTCAAGGTTTGGGATACCTTTTTGAACAACTTCAATGGGTCGACAATATGGCAACAAGATTTTGCCTCAAATGACCAGCTGAATTTCTTTACAGATGCAGCTGGGTCGGTGGGTTTCGGCGCCTTTTTGAGCGGACATTGGTGTTCCGAGTTATGGCACCGGGAGTGGTTGCAGAAGGATATTCTACAGAATTTGGTCCTTTTGGAACTATTCCCTGTCATAGTTGCGTTAGTAATTTGGGTAGAACATTTTTCTAACCGAAGGGTATTGGTTCGGACGGATAACAAGGGTGTTATGCAGGCAGTTAATTCTCTATCGTCCAAATCAGAACCGGTGTTAAAATTGTTACGCTTCTTAGTCTTACATTGCATGCGTTTTAACATATGGTTGAAAGCAGATCACATTGCTGGCTGTAAGAATAATATTGCTGATTCTTTGTCTCGTTCACAGTTCAAGAAGTTTCGGGAATTGGCTCCAGCGGCGGATCTTTTGGGAACCCCGTGCCCAGCTTTCCTCTGGGGCTTAATCTGGAGCTGATGCTCAGGAACCTTAAGAACTCGGTATCGTTAAAAACTTGGGCGGACTATCGCCTTTCTTGGTCAAAATGGCTAGATTTTTGCCAACAATACGGTATAGATACGTTAGATGTCTCCTCTTACGTGGCGTTGTCCTTTGTATCGTATCTAATGCAGGCCAACTTGAGCCCGGCGTCTGTCAGTAGAATTTTGGCAGGTGTATCCTTTTTTCTCAAATTTGCCGGGGTTTCAGCTTTAACGTCCTTTTTCCAAGTGAATCAAGTTCTGAAAGGTTTTAGGAAGGCTAGGCCTTCAAGTGATAATAGGCGCCCTATTTCGGTATCCATGTTAGCAGATCTAATTCGGGTATTGGGTGAGGTTTGCGTTTCAGAATACGAGACTGCATTGTTTAGGGCTGCTTTTTCGGTGGCTTTCTTCGGAGCCTTGAGGCTGGGAGAATTCACTGCCCCAAATAGGTTTTCTTCATCCTTTCTGCGATGGGGCCATGTTATACTAGAAGCGCAATCTGTTAACCTTTTTCTCTGTCGTTCAAAGACCGCACCATCCGGTGTGGGGCATTGGATTTCTTTATTAAAATCGGGTAACCCATCAATATGCCCCTTTTTATTGGTCTCCAGTTTTATGGCGCTTCGGCCAGTCTTTTCAGATTCATTTTTTATCCATCAAGACCTGTCCCCCTTGTCCAGGTATCAATTCTCGGCTGTCCTGGCTGCCTGTTTGAAGCGACTAAATTTGTCAAACTTTTGTTTTTCCTCCCATTCTTTTCGGATTGGGGCAGCCACGACAGCCGACGCATTAGGCTTTTCTGCTGATGGACTAAAGAAGGTAGGCCGTTGGGCTAGCAATAGATATAAGATATATGTTCGCCCTGATATGCTAACTCTGTGACTTTCTTTTTCAGATTCCAATAAATCGGTCATATGGATTGTAGGTCACTCTTACATTTTTTGGGCGGCCAAGCATGCGGATGCCAGGACCTATTCCGCCAATTTAGGACTAGATTCAGGTTCCTTCCAAATCTTATGGTCAGGTGTTAGGGGTTTCCGTTGGCGTAATTTAGTTTCTCACTTAGTCCATCTAGCAGAATCTTGGCCTCCGCCTCGGGTATTGGTCTTACATATAGGGGCTAATGACTTGGGTAAAGTTGGTACTTGGGAACTATTATGTGAGATGAAGAGGGATCTGAAAGTTATTAAGTCTATGTTTCCTTCTGTAACATTAGCGTTTTCGGAAATGATTCCTCGGCTATTATGGGCTCCTTCTGGAAGCCTGTTCTATGTCGATAGAATCAGAAAGCGACTCAATAGGACAGTTCATAGTTTTTTGGTATCATCCGGGGATATATCCTTCCGGCATGTGGAATTGGAAGGTTTTATTCCTGGTCTGTTTCGGGAAGACATGGTTCACTTATCTGAAATTGGTTTGGACATATTTAATATGGGTTTGCAAAGTTTGATAGAGTCAGCCACGGTGTTGGGGGGGGCCTCGGCCTTTGGTTCCCAGTCGGCCTCAGCCGGTGGGGAGTAGTCGTCCAATATTTTGGATGGACATCATCTATTTTATTAAATTTTTGGCCAGAATGGCTTGACATTATTTTATATTTACTTAATGTTGAATATTTAACCCCCCTCTGGGATAACACCGTGGCCATATATATCCCATAATAAAGGTTCATTTATTTGAATTTCATGGTGTGTTGCTTCTTTCTTAAATACATTACCTCTGTGCTAGCCCATGCTGTTTTTTTATTTTCCTTGCTTGTAGTTTGCACTTGTAGTGCAAAGTGGATTTGCCTTTAGTAAATAACCCCCATTATCCATTGTTATCTTTGTAACTGGAAGCGTAGGAGCTGATTTACTAAAGGAAAAAAGCCTATTTATTTGTTAAAGTAAAGTCCCTTAGCTTAGTGAATGCAGCAAATCTCTGCTGACGTCCATAAGTCAATCATGACCAAGCAAAATACATATTTTTTTTGTTTACAAACGTTTTTATTGGTTTTAGGAAAATAAACAAGAGAACAATGCAAAAACAGAGTGTACAGGTAAGTTACAGATCTTGTACAAGAGAGATTCATACGTGTTTGTATTTAACATCAGTGGGTATAAGTACAACTCAAATTACGAAGAATTGAACATGAGCATGAATGATGCGTCCAATTCGGCAGCATAGTAACTAGGCCTATAGACAGACCTGAACTAGTTCAATCATGAAAAAAAAAACAAGGAAGAGAGGGATGGGGGAAAAGAAAAAGACACAAATCAAAATAATAGGTAACACTGCTTGACTTTCATAGGGTATACCGCTTCAAATTGTAGTCGAGGGGGAAACTTATCCTCGGTATTTGGTGCTTTATTGGTCCTGAGAAGCCATACTAAGTTGAAAAGCAGACCATTTATTCCATTTACCATCAAAGATGTGTATGGTGTCCATAAGGGTGTGATGGATCCTTTCCATCAACCTGATAGACTCCCTTCGAGTCAGTACCTGTGGCCATGGCACTGAGGGATTCTTCCAGTTTAGTGCTATTGCCCATTGAATGGCACTAAAAAGAGTGTGAATCAGTTTTTGTTGGGGGGGATAGCCCCGGGTATATCGGCATACAGGATGCACATTTGGAAATTTAGGGTCACGGAGACATCCGTGATCTTAGGGATCAAGGCGGTGGCTTTAGCCCAAATGTGTGTCAGGGCATCGCATGCCCAGAACGTGTGCAGCAGTGTGCCCCTGGCCCGACATCCTCTGAAGCATGTGTCGGGAACCAGAGGAAACATCCTGTGCAGACGATCTGGGGTGTAGTACCATCTGGTGTGCAATTTGAGGACCGTTTCTTTCACTGAGATGGAGCGTGTACATTTGTGCATGTTATCTACCATGTCTCGCCAGTCCTCCACCTCAAATTCTTGCCCAAACTCCACCTCCCATCCCAGCATCGCCGCCGTTTTCGGGGCTGAACCGTGATCGTTCAGGTACCCATATAAACTGGATATAGTGCCCCTATCTCTGGAGGCCCCTCCACATAGATCTTCGAATGGGGTGCCCGTAGTTCTAGTGAGTCCTTGGAAGTTGCTAGTATAAAAGTGCCTAATCTGGAGGAACTGGTAAAATACACTCCGATCAATAGCATATTTCTGTTGCAGGTGTGTGAATGAGCAGAAGGAGGAGTCACCCATGAAAGATTTCAATGTAGTAAGGCCTCTATCTGTCCATTCAGCGAAAGTGGAGTATTTGCGAAAAGCCGGGGGAAAGTGGGGTTCGCCCAGGTAAGTGGCCAGAGGTGGGGCTCTCGACTTTAAGTTAAATTTCTTCTCGTAGAGAGACCAAAGATAGAGGGACTGTCCCACAATAGCATTAAGTGGAGCGATCTCTCTATGGGTGATGGAGCAGGACCATAAAAGACCCGGGAGGAGGTATGGGGCAACCGAGACAATTTCAAAACGTATCCATGGGATGGAGGATGAATTAGCGTGCCATTGGGCTGTTTGTACTAAGCGGGCCGCAAGGAAATATTTCCACAAGTTCGGACATCCCAGACCACCTCCCGAGCGGGCCCCGTACATCACCTGCCGCCCAAGCCTGGGTTTTTTTCCTTGCCAGATAAAGGAGAGGAGTTCCGACTGGAGTTTATCAAGAGTGGTCCTAGGGATATATAGTGGCAATGAGCGAAAAAAGAAGAGCAGTTTGGGCAGTATGGTCATTTTGACAGCTTGGATGCGGCCTAGGAAGGAAATTTTGTAAGTGGACCATTGGAGGAGCAGGTTTCTAACTGAGGCGAAGGCCTGTGGGTAATTTTGGTTATATAGTTGTTTAAGAGTTGGGGCGAGTTTGACCCCCAGGTATTGCATAGAGGAGGGGTTCCAGGAAAACCTGAAGGAGTCTCTAAGGGCAGTCAGGACTGTGTCAGGTAGATGAATGGGCAAGGCCGTGCATTTGGTCAGGTTAACTCCTAGTCCAGAGGTTTGTTGGAAGTGGGTCAAGGTGGTGAAGAGGTTAGGGAGGGAGATCAATGGGTCAGAAAGGAATAATAGAACATCATCCGCATAAAGGCTCAACTTAAATTCCTGGTCGCCCTTGTAATAGCCCTTTATGTTGGGATTATCTAGTATAGATTTCGTGAGGGGCTCCATGGCGAGGGCGAACAGGAGGGGGGAAAGAGGGCATCCTTGTCTAGTCCCCCTCTCTAGGGGGAAGAATTCGGAGTTACAACCTGGGATCTTGATGCTAGTGCGTGGGCGATGGTATAGGGCTCTAAAGCCGTGGACAAATGCCCCCTCAAAGTCAAACTTGGCTAAAACTGATTCTAGGTAGGGCCAGAGCACGCTATCAAATGCCTTGTTGATATCGAGACTTAGTAGCAAAACCTTTTTTTTGTTGGCATCGGCATCCTGTATGATGTTGGCGGCAAGACGAATGTTATCCGTGATTTGCCTGGAGGGTATAAAGCCCGTTTGTTCGGGGGAGATCAAAGTGGTGACTATTGTGGCCAGACGGTCAGCCAGGATGCGGCCAAATATTTTTAGGTCGTTGTTAATGACCGAAATGGGCCTAAAGTTTTGAGGGTGGGAGTGGTCTTTGCCTGGCTTGGGGATCAGAGAGAGGTTAGCCCATAGCATCTCATCCGGAAAGTGGTTGCCCTTTAGTATAAAATTAAACAGTTTGGTTAGCTTTGGGGTTAGAAGGTCCGCACATTTTTTATAATAAGAGGCTGAGAAGCCGTCTGGGCCAGGGGTTTTGGAAAGTTTGAGAGAAGAGACTATGGAGGCTATCTCTTCTGCCGTGCAAGGAGCATTAAGGGTTAATATTTGTTCTTCTGATAAGCTTGGGAGAGGTACAAGGTTCAGCCAAGAGTGTGGGGGGTCAGGAGGTGAGTTTTTTGGGGCCGAGTAAAGGGAACGGTAGAAGGAGGAAAATATATCTAGCACTTCTTTAGGGTGGGAGGTAAGTTGTCCCTGAGTATTTTTAAGCTTATATACATGGGTCGGGTGGGTCTGTTGTTTAAGTTTCCGTGCGAACATGGTAGAGGCCGAGATGCTGTGTAGAAGAAACCTAGCGTTGGCCCATCTAAGGGCCTTTTCTGTATGTCCAGAAAGAATGGTATCCAACGCCATCCTTTTTTCAGTGATCTGTGTTAGTAGGTCGGGCGAGGGAGTCTGGTGGTGTTTCATCCAGGTCGGATTTGGTCAGGTGTAGTGAGTACTCACTGTCAGCCGTTGAGTGCGTCGGGGATGAGGCTGTGGCCTGCGGCGGCGTCCGTGCCTGAGTCTTCTGGGCGCCATTTTGAGACATCCCGCTCTGTTCCCGCACTCTTAGGAGGTATGTCGTTAACGACTTCTGGGCCGGTGTGCTGCGGCGGTTTTTGGGTCCCGGCATGCGCTGAGTGTTCCGCCGGGGGTGCGGAGAGAATTCGTGCTAAAAAAAGCTGTGGATATAGCCCCGGGGAAGCTATCTAGTCTCCGCTCGTCACGGAGCTCTCAGCCTGTGCGTCCTTCCACGTTCGCGCCGCGCATGCGCCCCCAAAATACATATTTTTTTAAATAGTCTTTGCAAAGTGAATTTTTACATATTCACTAAGCTCAAATTTCCTGTCAAAGTGAGCAGCCTACTTGTCTTTAGTAAACCAACCCCATTATATCAATATAATCTGCTATAATACCTTCCTTAAATATTGTGAAATTCCTTTATAAATTAATTTGCATCACTACATCTGCTACTATTATATATATAATTTTCAAGGAGCATGCAACTGCTAATCATGAGCCAAACATATTTGGGTTGAGTTCAGTACAAGCTCGGTGAACATTACTGAAGTTTGGGCGCTGAATTTGAAGCCCATTAACGTCAATGGGAGCTTAATGTTAAAAAACAGTAATGGTCATTTTTTTAGGCTAATATGCAAGGCATTGTCAATCAAATTGCATGTACCAATAAAAATAAAAAAAGCCATTTAGTGAGGAGCAGCAATTTTAGTAATGCCTAAAGTAATGCAAAAATTCCTTTAACTACTTCCAGACCGCCCACCACACATGTACTGCAGCAGGGAGGCCGGCTGCATGAAACAATGTACCTGTATGTTGTTCGCCACTTCCAGGTCTGGGGTGTATGCATGCCGCTGACAACCCACTCCCGCTGTGATTTGACATGGTGGGAGCCAATAAGCAGGTCCAGCTGCCGCGATGGCCACTGGGACCCGCCAATCGTTCGCTGGAGAGGCAGAACGGCAGTCTGCCTATGTAAACAAAATTTATGTCTTTTTTTCCACGGATAGAGCTTTCTTTTGGTGGTATTTTATCCCCTTTGTAGTTTTTATTTTTATGTTTATGTTAATAGGGCAGACCGCCGTCCTGTTAGAGAGGTGGAGAGAGATCTTGTGTTGCTGCTAATTAGAAACACAGATCTCTCTCTTCCTCCAGTGTCAGTATTCCTCCCCCAGCAGTTAGAAAGCACTCCCTAGGTACAATTTTTACCCTTTGATCACCTCTGTTAGCCCCTTCCCTGCCAGTATCATTTATACAGCGGCAGTGCATTTTTGTAGCACTGATCACTGTATTAGTGTCACTGGTCCCCAAAAAGTGTCACTTGGTGTCCAATTTGTCTGCCGCAATGTTGCAGTACTGCTGAATATCGCTGATTGCCGCCATTACTAGTAAAAATTAAAATAAAAATGGCATAAAAATATCCCATAGTTTGTCGACGCGATACATTTTGCACAAACCAATCAATATACGCTTATTGGGATTTTTTTTTACCAAAAATATGTAGCTGAATACATATTGGCCTAAATTGATGAATAAATTAGATTTTACATTTTTTTTCAAAATGTAAAAAATATATTTATTTTTTCAAAATTGTCTGGCTTTTTTTGTTGATAGCGCAAAAAAAACCCGCAGAGGTGATCAAATACCACCAAAAGAAAGCTCTATCTGTGGAAAAAAAGGACATCAATTTTGTTTGGGTACAACTGCGCATGAACACGCAATTGTCAGTTAAAGCAACGCAGCGCGGTATCACAAAAAATGGCCTGGTCATGAAGAGGGTAAAACCTTCCGGGGCTTAATTAACATGCCTGGGGGCATGCACTGAGCCTGTGAAGTGGCACATATTTACAATGTGTACAACCTACTATAGCAAACTGACCAATTCTTGCTACCCTGTTTCCCCGAAAATAAGACCTAGCGTGATTGTCGGTGATGGCTGCAATATAAGCTCTACCCCCCAAATAAGCCCTTCCCTGTTTCCCCGAAAATAAGCCCTACCCTAAAAATATGACCTACAAGGACTTTAACTAGGGCTTATTTGGGGGGTGGGGCTTATATTGCAGCCATCACCAACAATCACGCTAGGTCTTATTTTCGGGGAAACAGGGTATTCAGCACTGCGCTACTTTAACTGGCAAATGCATGGTCATGCAATGCTGTATGCAAAATGAAATTTTTATCATTTTTTTCCACACAAATAGAGCTTTCTTTTGGTGGTATTTGATCACTACTGGGTTGATTTTTTTTGATTTAAATGAAATAAGACCCACAATTTTGAAAAACAAATTCTACTTTTCGTTATAAAACATATCCAATAAAATCAAATTTAGGCCAAAATTTATTTTGCTAAATGTGTCTTTGGTAAAAAAATCCCAATAAGTGTATATTATTTGTTTTTTGTGATAGTTATAGTGTATACAAACTATGGTATATTAGACAGTCTGAGGCATTTAGTAATTGGCATGACAAGTTTTTAGAAGTTGTCATTTTTTTGTCACATTTGTCAAGTTGAATACATCTTTTTTTTCAAATTTTTGTTTTACATACTTTTACCAGTGCAGTTCAGCATCATCATATAACTGACTGGTGTGACAGTGATCACTGACACTGACTGGTGACAGTATGTTAAAAGAAAAAAAATATATTCAATTTTTTTTTTTAACATTGTTTTAATTATTTACATTTTTTTTAGTAGTTAAGTAGTTAAATAAAACCATAGTAAAACTGTACTACTCTGAGGGGGTGGTCAGAAAGAATTTTTTTTTCTACACTTTGCTGTTACAATGATGATCATTGTAACACCCAAGTTTTCAACTGTCATGAATGTGTTATATTCATGACAGCTGTAAGTACTAGTGATCTTTGATTGGCTACAGCTAATCACATGGTACAGGGTGCTGTGATTGGCCCAGGTACCATGTGATAGCTGTGGGCCAATTACAGCACAGGAAACATAGCTGTTATGAATAAATGAATAACAACTTTGTTGACATTATGATCATGTGATCGTATAGCGATCACCTAATCACTGGGTCCCGGGATCCGCAGTCCACTGTGTCCCTAACCCAGAGCAGGCTGGATGACATACATGTACGTCATCCAGCCTGCTGCCCAAAGGAAAACTAATGTGGGCGGTCGGCAAGTGATTAAATTGCTGGTTTTACTTTTGTTTGTAAACAAAGTGGATGGGGACTCCCCATAAAAAAACACATGGGATTCCTCCCCAATTTACACCAGGCCCTACGAACTTTAATTTGTTGGACTCCACAAAAAAAAAAAAAAGGTGTGAGGTCTGCCCCAAATTCTATATCAGATGCTTTGGGTCTGGTATGGGTTTTAAAAGGAAAACCCCATGAAAAAAACAAGAGAAAAAAGTGTGAAGTGTCCCTCCAACAATCAACACCATATTAGTATTAGAACTTACAGCCTGGAAGGCCTTGAACGGAGTGGAGAAGAAGAGTGCCCCCCCCCCCCCCATTTGAACCATACCAGGCCACATTTTGATTAGGGCAAGGGCCCTTTCCCCACAACCCTGACCCAGTGGGTGTGAGGATCTGTGGGAGGGGGATTATTGGAGTCTGGAGGCCCCCGTACACAGTACCCCTAGTCATTCACAAAAAAATGTGAAGTGTAAGTAAACACACAGAAACAGTTTTGATAAGTCCTTTAATAAAAAGAAACCCCCCAAAAGTCCAAGAATGTGCATCCATCATCAATCCTGTCATCCAGTAATGTAGATCATAATACCCGACACCCGCAGAACCCCGATGCCATTTTTTTACTAATTATTTCTAGCTCCTTTGCATACACAGTCAGGGATTTTGAGGCAGTGAATGTGAATAATGTCTGATACAAACAGGAAGGGGAGTTTATATGGAATACACATGGTTAGAGTAGCTAGTTTGGCTTCAAAGCTGCAAATAAAAATGGTCTCTACTTTGTAAGTTATGTTATCTCTGGAAGATCTGGCACTTTTGTATTATATAAAACTAAAGACAATAAATATACATGTTTGGATATACATTTGTATCATTATCTGTTCTACTTTTTCTCGTAATACCCAACTGTATTCAGTGTCTAAGGATGCTTAAAGCTTCTACTGTCAGAATAAAAAAACAGCGTTATTCCCAGCCACATTAGTATATTTTAAATTGCTTTGAGATCATCTTGTTTGACATTTGAGTGACAAGTAAATTGTTATGTCATTTCACTATGTCATGGAATAATATTACAATACTTATAGTTGGTTTTGTATTTTTGAATTCATAATAACATATTTCACTAAAGAATCACTTTTCAAGGAAATACAATTATCATTCATCCATGATAAAAACTTAAATAGTTTTGCCTACCATACATATGCAAGTTCTTTATGGTTTTATGATATTATCCTGGCAAGTACAGTACATTATGAAACATGACTAAATTACCAAACTCTCACAACACCAAGAAAATGGGATCAATTAAGAGTTCAGAAACAAATCCATTTAAAGCGAAATTACAGCTTTGCTTGAAAAAAGAAAAAAAGCAAAGTCTTCTACATATGGATTGCAAGGGATTTTAGCAATTTTATGTAAGATTAATACCTGCTTTCCTCTTGCAGGTGTGGAAGGTCAGGGCAGAATCCGTCAATCAGCGTAGCAAAGCAGTCATAGTCTGACCAAGCCAAGTCTCTTGAGTGAGAACTTTCTGCCTAGCAGGGAAAGAGGATTTATTTATTGGGACTCAACAGAGATATATCTTCACAGATCTGAATGCTATGATTGTCTTGGTTTATTTTGATTTCCTGAGGTGAAAATCCAATGAGAAAAGAGATTTTATATCTAAAGACAGCAGGAGAACCTGCTTTTGTTTTGGCTATCAAAGGAACACAGCGACAGAATGTTCTGCTAAGTGGTGTGAGAAGAAACATTTATGCACCCACAAACAGCTAAATAAAACACCTAAAAGATTAAATGAAAGCAGAGAATATGAGGTAAATTTTCTATGTCATTATTTTAACTGATAATAATTTCCCCATTAAAATATTCAATTCATAAACACAAATATTGCATAAGTTAGGCATTTTTTCTTCTGTGAGCAAAGCTTCATCATTTTCATTGATCTTTTTTTAGTATGTTAACTCTCCATCCAATGAATACCTCATACACCCCGAGAAACAAGGGCAATGAAAGTGATACAAGGAATGCTTTAAGGTAAAAAATGTTTAGAAATCAGCATCCCTCCCCCCCTTTTACTTACCTGAGCCCTCATTCGGCCCTACACTGTCTGCAGCTCTTCTCTCCCCTCAATTCCAGGTCTCACTGGCTTTGCTGGAGCATGGAGAGTTATTGGCTCCTAGTGCTGTCAATCAAAGGCAGTGATGAGGGAGTGGCGGGGGCGTCAATGGACACAGCAGCGGGGTTGCACAGAACAGATAAGTATCAACATGCTTGTTACTTTTAAAAAAATAGCTTTAAGGTATTTTAAGAAGGGAAAGTGTTAGAACTTTTTTACTGTCAGTGTCACCATAGGGGAGATATACCCTCACTTCCTTTGCTGGTTGCCGCATGTCACATGAAAGTGATGAGATATCTTTCTGATGTAGACAGAGGAACTACACTTGACAGAACCATCGAAAACAAAAAATTGTTTTGGCTGGAGTTGGGCTTTATAAATCTTATATGAACAACCCTATAAAAGCATTTTTGATGTATTTAGATACTGTACATAACTTTCTGTGTAACAGATATTGTCTATGAACCTTTTTCTTAAAGAAAAAAGGTAGCTAAGTGCAATCCAACTATAGGATTGAACGCCATGAAAGGGTCTCTTATATGAGACATACAGTCAGGGGAGGGCTGGCAGCCTTAGGCCTGGGGGGGAGTCCAGTCAAGTGGCCCATTGAACCACCGAATCAGCTCACCATCCATGCCCAGCTGGTTTTTCAATGCAGCCTCACCAGTGCCCCTCAATGCAGCCTGATCAGTGCCCATCAATGCCGCCTCATCAGTGCCCATCAATGCAGCCTCACCAGTGTCCATAAATGCAGTCTCACCAGTGCCCATCCAATGCAGCCTGATCACTGGGGCAGGGTAAATAGGGTGTATGGGGGGGATGGGATGTGGGGGTCAGCTGGGGGTGTCAGGGTCTCTTACCTGGCAGCTCAGCTTGCATGCCACGGCCAGCGCAAGCCAGCACCCAGCCCCACAGCCCGAGCCAGTCACAGGCACCCTGCCTACAAGACTTTGGTCTCTGGGGGTTGTAGTTTCCTCTGCGCTGCTTGGGAGCTTGAGTGCGGACTACAACTCCCAGAATGCAACTGTGGCCGACCACCGCAGCCATAAAAATAGCAGCGGGCAGCGGGCGCCGGCCGTTTTCAACGTAAGTTAGGGGGGCCTGGGGGGCAATTGCCACTCTGCCCCCCAGCCCTCCCCTGCATACAGTGCCTTGAAAAAGTATTCATACCCCGTTAAATTTTCCACATTTGTCATGTTACATCCAAAAAACATAAATGTATTTTATTGGGATTTTATGTGATAAACTTAAAGTGGCACATAATTGTGAAGTGGAAGGAAAATGATAAATGATTTTCAAAACTTTTTAAACAAATATGTGAAAGGTGTGGCGTGCAAAATAGCTCAAGCTCTGTCAGATTGGATAGAGAGCGTCTGTGAACAGCAATTTTTATGTCTTGCCACAGATTCTCAATTGGATTTAGGTCTGGACTTTGACTGGGCCATTCTAATACATGAAAATGCTTTGTTCTAAACCATTCCATTTTAGCTCTGGCTGTATGTTTTGGGTCCTTGTCTTCCTGGAAGGTAAACCTCTGCCCCAGTCTCATGTCTTTTGCAGACTCTAACAGGTTTTCTTCTAAGATTGCCCTGTATTTGGCTCCATCCATCTTCCCATCAACTCTGACCAGCTTGGCTGAAAAGCATCCCACAACATGATGCTACCATCACCATGTTTCACAGTGGGGATGGTGTGTTCAGGGCGATGTGCAGTGTTAGTTTTCTGCCATACATAGCATTTTGCTTTTAGGTCAAAAATTTCAATTTTGGTCTCATCTGACCTAAGCACCTTCTACTACATGTTTGCTGTGTCCCTCATATGGCATCTCGCAAACTGCAAACGGGACTTCTTATGGTTTTCTTTCAACAATGGCTTTCTTTCTTCTTGCCATTATTCCATAAAGGCCGGATTTGTGGAGTGCATGACTAATAGTTGTCCTGTGGACAGTCTCCCACCTGAGCTGTGGATCTCTACAGCTCCTCCAGAATTATCATGGGCTTTTTAGCTGCTTCTCTGATTAATGCTCTCCTTGCCCAGCCTGTCAGTTTAGGTGGACGGCCATGTCGTGGTAGGTTTGCAGTTGTGCCATACTCTTTCTATTTTTGGATGATGAATTGAACAGTGCTCTGTGAGATGTTCAAAGCTTGGGATATTTTTTTATAACCTAACCCTGCTTTAAACTTCTCCACATTGTTATCCCTGACCTGCTTGGTCTGTTCCTTGGACTTCATGATGCTGTTTGTTCACTAAGGTTCTCTAACAAACCTCTGAGGGCTTCACAGAACAGCTATATTTATACTGAGATTAAATTACACACATGTGGACTCTATTTACTAATTAGGTGACTTCTGAAGGCAATTAGCTCTGCTAGATTTTAGTTAGGGATATCAGAGTAAAGGGATCTGAATACAAATGCACGCCACACTTTTCAGATATTTATTTGTAAACAATTCTGAAAAACATTTATCATTTTACTTCCACTTCACAATTATGTGCTACTTTGTATTGATCTATCACATAAAATCCCAATAAAATATATTTACGATTTTGGTTGTAACATTACAAAATGTGGAAAATGTCAAGGGGTATGAATACTTTTTTCAAGGCACTGTAAGATACAACATTTGTAAACAAAGTATTGCATTTGCACAGGTATCTTATGACTTTTTGGAAGTGTTTATTGTAGCTCGTTTTTATTGAGTTTTAAATCCAGTTGCAAAGACTACCATCTATACAAATTAATATAGACATATAGGAAAGGGACCCCTGCTTAGAGGAGGGAAATGGGGAGGATCATAAAAGGTAAAGCTAGGTTCACATCTCCACATTTTGTGTCTGTGTGTTTGAGCAGGCACAGCAGTCCATTTATTTTCAAAACTCACCCACAGGGCAGCTGCATGGTACCACATGGTGCTATGGCACCATGCAGTTCTACACTGCTTTTTCTGATGCATAGGGGTGCCATTAAGAATTAATGGTAATTAATGGCACCCCTGCACGTCTGCTAAAGGGCAGCATGTTTTGTCTGTAGGTGCGGGAAGGTGTATGATTTAGATACATTCCCACACCCTAATATGTGTGAACCTAGGCAAAAGGGGACTTATGTAGTGCTTTATAGAGATATCCTGTGGTGTAGCCTCTTTGTTGCCACTTTGTGTCTATGTGCATGCACCCTAACAATAGCTACATTTGTCAGAGCGGGCTCCCTGAGGGTGATTAAAAAAAAAACACTATTTGAAGACAGAGACAGACTGTTTCATAGGGAAAGTCATAGGGAATTCCCCATGACGTCCCCGTGCGTCAGAGGGGGGCGGGGTTACCAGGTGGCCCTGCCCTCCATTATAAAAGACCTGTCAGACGCAGCGAAGCCTCACACAGCGGGAGCCTCCCATTGCGCGGAGCGGCCCAAAAGAGACGCCGACGCCATGGAAGAAGATGCCGGACGAGAAGACCACAGCAAGAAGAAGCGGATCGGAGGAAGAAGATGATGGAAGAAGAAGATGGAAGAAGATGCCGGAAGGAGAAGATGAAGAAACCGAAGGATGAAGAGAGGAAGAAGGAAGACCAGAAAAAAGAAGACCGTCTCCTGTAATTTTTACAATTTTTGACACTTTTTTGGTGAAATAGTAGTGGTACTTTTGTACCCCTTACCATTTCACACAGGGGGGGGGCGGGATCTGGGGGTCCCCTTGCCAAAGGGGGCTTCCAGATTCCGATAAGCCCCCCGCCCGCAGACCCCCACAACCAACGGCCAGGGTTGTGGGGACGAGGCCCTTGTCCTCATCAACATGGGGACAAGGTGCTTTGGGGGGTCTCAGACTCCCAATGTTGAGGGCATGTGGCCTGGTACGGTTCAGAAGGGGGGGGGGGGCGCTCTCGTCTCCCCTCTTTTCCTGCGGCCTGCCAGGTTGCATGCTCGGATCTGGTATGGATTTTGAGGGGGACCCCCCGCCATTTTTTTTGTCCGGGGTTCCCCTTAAAATCCATCCCAGACCTCAAGGGTCTGGTATGGATTTTGAGGGGGACCCCACGCCATTTTTTTTTTTTTTGTCTGGGGTCCCCCTTAATATCCATAGCAGACCTGAAGGGCCTGGTTATTGAATTTGGGGGGACCCTAGCTTCTTTTTTTTTTTTTATCAATGACTTTTTTTTTATGAATGACTTTCAATGAATGACTGTTCTCTGTGTTACGGGAGCCGTCAATTAACATTAGCCACGAGTGATTTAAATTGCTTTTTTTCCTGCAAAAATTACACTTTGTGCAGGGACAGTTCTAAGCACAGGAAACATGCGCTCCTTCACAGGCATACTATAGACACACCCCAGATGTGATAGTGCAATGCTGTACTAACAGCATGCACACACTAATCCCCAGAATCACAGCACATAATGTCAGCAGTCAGCAGCACATAACACTGACACGCTGGAACACAACACAATATACGAGGCCGCCGGCGCGGCGGCCTTTTATACTGTGGGGCGTTTACTAAACCCCCTGAGCTATAATTGGCCACAGGCATCCTGCCTGTGGCCAATTATTGCTCCCCTCGCCGCTGGCTCTTTGATTGGCCAAGCATGCGGGTCACAGTGCATGCTTGGCCAATCATCAGCCAGCAATGCACTGCAACTGGCGCAGTGCATTGCGGGCCGCTCGCATCACACGAATTTGATGCGAGCGGCCCAAATAGTTCTGGGCTTGCCGAGAGGGCGAACGCCCAATGTTCGATTCGAACATGGGTTCGAATCGAACACCGGGCTCATCCCTAGCCCTGGAGCACCAGGAAATGCAATTACCCACAAAATTACCCAATTTTGGAAACCAAACACCCTATGTGTATTCTCTGAGGCATAATGAGTCTTTTGCACATGCCATTCTTTTCTACAAGTATTTGAAAAATGTGTAAAGAAACACATCGTATAGCATGTACATAGCAAAAATGACACCCCAAAATACATTCTGCTACTCCTCCTGAGTAGGGATGTGTTCAGTGTTCGATTCAAACTCGTGCTCGAATTGAACATCGGCCGTTCGCTCGTTCGTCAAAGCCAGAACTTTGTGGGCCGTTCGCACCAAATTCGTGTGACACGAACGGCCCCACGATGCACTGCGCCATCGCAGTGCATTGCTGGCTCATGATTGGCCAAGCATGCACTGTTACCTTGCATGCTTGGCCAATCACAGTGCCGGCAGCGGGGAGAGCCATAATTGGCCACAGGCAGGATGCCTGTGGCCAATTATAGCTCAGGGGGTTAAGTATACGCCCCACCTAGACTCCTATATCTGTTAGATCCCTTCCAATCCCGATCAGAAGGGACCATCTAAAAACCTTTCAAGGCAAACTTACCAAATTTATATGGAATAAAAAAGGACCACGCCTTTCACACCGTACCCTGTTTAATCTTCCCAAACAAGGGGGGCTAGGCCTACCAAACCTTCTTTGGTACTACCAAGCGGCTTGGTTAGCACAGCTCTCAGCTATATACCTTAAAACTGAACAACCGGACTGGATAAAAATTGAAAGTCAAGCAGCTCCTACATTTACTTTGGAAGATTTATTATGGTGTCCTCCCAAGAGTAGACCCCCCATTCTATCTCCAACTCTCTCTCAATCTCTCTCTATGTGGGATTCACTTAGGAGGCTTCCTTCCCTGGTCTCTGAACTACAACCATTGGCTAATTTGTTCCGAAATCCCCTGTACAATCATGGCATGGATATTGATGACTTCAAATGGTGGCTAGACAAGGGGATATATCGCTTAGGACACTTCATATCTTGCACGGACCCTCTACCTTTTAAACAATTTGTGGAAAAACTGGAGCTCCCTTCTTCGGAAAGGAGTAGATTTCATCAGATCTCCAGTTTCATACACTCCATATGGAAAAATAAATTGAATCCCTTGAGAATTACAGCTTATGAAAGCTGGTGTGAACAAGCCATGGGGCGGAAGGGGGGGATTTCTGTGATCTATGAGTCTTTAGCGTCTAACTCTGATAAACTACCATACATGCTGGCCTGGGAGAAGGATCTACATACTGACTGGGAACTGGTAGACTGGTATGAGAACTATTCTCGATCGATCAAAGGCATTTACAATACCTCTCTCATTGAGACTAACATCAAAATATTTACAAGATGGTACTTAATTCCTACAAAATTAGCGGCAATGTATCCTTCCACTTCGCCTCTATGCTTTAGAGGTTGCCAAGGACTGGGCTCTATGATACATAGTTGGTGGGAATGTCCCAAACTCCGGGGATTTTGGAATAGGGTCTTCCATATTATTAGAAAAGTTACGGGTTATGCTGTCCCCCAAACACCAGCGATTGCCTTGCTCAATGGATTAGTGCCGCACGTGCCTAAAAACACTAAAAGACTGATTCTATTTATATTAACGGGAGCCAAATTAACCATTGCAAAAGATTGGAAGAAGCCCTCGGTATCTGTATTGTCCATGAAAAGGAAAATTTCATGGATAATGGAACAAGAGAAAATGGTCAGCTCCCTATTGGACAAGACCACACAATTTGAAATCATATGGGATCCCTGGGCTCAGTATCTGGGTATTTCACTGAGGTCAGGCACAGATAGCAATATTAATCGCTGATCTTTGGATCTTTTATAGGACATAAAGGCATCATCTCTTCTTCTTTCTATCTCTTTTCTCTCTCTTCTCAGTTTTTAGTCTTTACTTTTTATTTTTATTTTGGATATTTTTTTTATTTTTTTTATAAATATATATTATTTTAACAATTTTTAGACAACACATTGCATCTTTTACATTTAACTCATTTTTATATTTAACTAATTCTATAACATCACAACTATCAAGAACATATTCTCTGACTTATGTTTAACATCCACTGTTCTTTTGGGATTCCCTCTGATCCCCCTATTACCCTTCTAAAACAGCAAAAACAACAAAAACAACAACACCAAAAAAAAAAAAAGAAGGGATTCCCTTCATATCAAAATAAAAATCTCCCCCCTCGTCTCTCCCCCCCCCGGCGTCACCCGACCCCACCCCCACCCGCCTCCCTCCTATATAAGAAATATGGTGCCCATGTGGCCTCATACTTCTCCTCCTGATCTCTTATAGTCATTGTCAGATTTTCCATTTGTTGAATTTCTCCCACTTTGGCCCACCATTGGGCCCACGTGGGAGGTACATCCTTTTTCCAGAGAGCAGGAATACAGGCTCTCGCCGCCGTGAGAAGATGTTTTAGTAGTGATTTTTTATATTTTTCAACCGACATTGGGACATCGTTGAGCAAAAATGCAGCCGGGTTTTCTCCGAGAGATACCCCTGTAATTTGCTTTACTGTTTCCTCCACCCTCTTCCAGTATTCTCTAATTTTGTCGCATTCCCAGAAAATGTGCAACATTGTGCCCTCTGTTTTCCCACATCGCCAACATGTATTCGGCGTCTGTGGGAATATGTCATGTAACCTGCTTGGGGTCCTATACCACCGGGTGAGAATCTTATAACCCCCCTCCTGGAATCTACTTGCTATTGATGTTTTGTGCACCGATCTCAGTATTTTTTCCTTTTGTTTTTGGGAGAGCGTAACCTTCAAATCTTTTTCCCAGGCACATATATAACTTAACTTTTCGGGTGCTTCATGTCTTATAATCATTTCATAAAAATATGATAAGGGGTGCCTCAAAGTCTCGCCGTCTAGACACATCTGCTCGAACTCCGACAGCCCTCGGATTTCAGGGTATTTTTTACTTTTTGAGAGAATGTAGGCCCCCAGCTGCATTGCTCTGAGGTAGTCTAGTTCTGGGGTAAATTGTTTTTCTATCTCCCCTCTTGTCATTATTTTTCCTTCTTTTGAAAAATTTATAATCCTGTTTATCCCCCTATTTCTCAAATCAAAGAATTTCTGGTCCGATAGACCTGGCTCAAAATCATATGTACCTAGTATGGGTAGCATAGGGCTTGGTTCACTTGATATCTTGTTTTTATTGAAAATCTTTTTACTTATATTTAGGGTTGCCCCGATCAGTGGGTGTTTTTTGACTACCCTTGGAATATCCTTTCCAGCCATCCATGCCAACCCCTCCAAGGGGGCTTTGCTCAACGTTTGTTCCATATTTACCCATGGCTTTTTTTTTTTTTGCACACCATTCCTTTATTCTAACTAAATGTGTGGCTTCCTGATACTTACATGGGTCTGGAAATTCAATGCCACCTTTCTCTTTGGGAAGAGCCAGGATAGATCTTCGTAGTCTTGCGGGCTTTCCAGCCCATATAAAACTCAGGAATCCTGACCGCAATTCTTTCATAAAGCTTTGGGGGATCTTTACTGGCATAGTTTGAAATAAGTATAGGAGCCTTGGCATTACATTCATTTTTATTATGTTCGTCCTCCCAAACCACGTGAAGATTTCTTTATCCCACCTTTTCAGATCTGTCTTTATTTGTTTTAGCATTGGGACGTAGTTTAATTCGAACACCCTGTTTAAGATTTTAGGTATCTTGGTCCCTAGATAATCAATGTGTGAATCTGTCCATCTGAATTTAAATTGGGAAGTTATCTGGTGGGTCAGGGACTCGCTCATTTCTAATCCCATGGCTTCTGACTTATTATAATTCACTTTAAAATTTGCTATGTCCCCGAATTTCCGTAGCTCCCCCAGGAGGGGAGGCAAGGATATGGCTGGAGAGGATACGAAAAAGATCAGGTCGTCGGCAAAAGCAGCTAATTTGTGTTCCTCAGTGTCTGTATTTATGCCTCTAATATCTCGATTTGAACGTATTTTCCTTAGAAATGGTTCCATTGTGAGGACAAAAATAAGGGGAGATAATGGGCATCCCTGGCGAGTTCCATTTTGAATTCTAAAGGGGTCCGAGAGTCTGTCGTTTACCTTCACTCTAGCAGTAGGTACCGAATACAGGTTTTTGAACCATCTCAGCATTCCCTCCCCTAAGCCAATATGTTGTAATGTAGCCCGCAAGTACCGCCAATCCACCCTATCAAAAGCTTTTTCTGCGTCTGCTGAGATTATTGTTAAGGGTTTATGTTGACTTTGGGACCAGTATATTGCATTTATTACTCTTTGTGTGTTCTCCCTGCCTTCCCTCCCTGGGGTAAACCCAACTTGGTCGGGATGAATAAGTGCTGGGATATATTCAACCAGTCTATTAGCTAGTATTTTGGAGAAGATTTTTAGGTCTACGTTTAATAATGATATTGGCCGGTAGCTGGAACACTGAGATGGATCCTTCCCCTCCTTCGGGATAACTGCAATGTGAGCTAGAAGTGTCTCTTCCGGTGTTTTGTATCCTTCCTGTAGTGAGTTAAATGCTGCTAAGAACCTTGTGACTAACTTCTCTTCAAACGCTTTATAATAAGACAGGGAGTACCCGTCAGGGCCTGGCGCTTTACCTAGGGGTAAAGAATTCAAAACTTTCTTGAACTCCTCTGCCGTTATTGGCTTATCAAGTTTCTTCAGAGCTTCTTCTGTGAGTTTGGGCATTTCTGATGAACGGAGATATTCTCTGACTGCCTCCTCCTTTTCTTTACTTTTTCCTCCCTTACCCTCTCCCTCCAGCTGGTATAGGCACTCATAGTAGTTTTTAAAGGCTTGCGCCATTTTCACTGAGGAGTTCAGTATCTCACCGCTTTGAGATTTAATGCCCATTATTTGTCTCCTTACATTAGATTGTTTTAGTGCTTTCGCTAGCATTCTACTCGGCTTGTTCCCGTACTCATATATTGTTTGTCTGTTTCGCTTTATTTTGGCTTTGGCTTGCTCGATCAGCAGAGAATTTAAGTCGCCCCTTAGAATATTTAGTTTCTCTTCTATGTTTTGTGCCTGGGATTTTTTATGTACCATTTCTGCTTCTCTAATACTTTTGAGTAGGGCTTCTATTTGTTCATTCAGCTTTTTTTTCCTGTAGGCTCCTAAGGAGATGAAGACTCCTCTCATAACACATTTATGTGTCTCCCAGATACCAAATGGCATTATTTCTTCCGATTCGTTGGTTAGAAAGAAGGATTCCAGTTCGCAATCTAGTGTTTTTTTATATTCCTTATCCTTCAGTAGTGATTCGTTCATCTTCCACTGCCATTCCCGGTACTCTACTTGCCCCAAGTCCATTTCGCAACTGGTCGGTGCATGGTCGGACAAGGAAAAAGAGCCTATGTCAGCCTTAATCAAGGACGTCAGTCCTGTCTGCGAGACAAACACGTAGTCGATACGGGTATAAGTCTTATGCTTCGCAGAGAAAAACGTATAATCTCTTTCTTGGGTGTTCAGTGTCCTCCATGCATCCACCAGTTGCATATCATCAAATAATAATTTTTTAATCTTTCTTATTTTTGTGTATGTCATGTGGGAGGCTCCTCTTGATGTATCCATTAGGGGGTCTATTACCATGTTTAGATCTCCACCCATAATTAGCAGGCCTTCCTTATATCTGTGTATTTCCTGAATACTAGTCTCCAGGTAGTTAATCTGGTCGGTATTTGGGAGATACAGGTTCACCAGTGTAACTTTTTGTTGTCCTATTAGGCCTTTCACAATCAAAAGACGGCCCACCTCATCCTTTATTACTTTTAATTCCTTCCATGGAGTTTGCTTATGTATCAGAATGGCCACTCCATTTGATTTAGAGTTCTGGGATGTCCCATGGTATACACTGGTGAATCCGTAGTCTCCCAAATTCGGTATTTTTTTCCCACTAAAATGTGTTTCCTGTAAGAAAGCTATATGAGTTTTTAATCTTCTCAGTTCGGCAAGTAATCTGATCCGTTTTTCCGGTATATTTAATCCCTTCACATTGTAGGAAGTAAACTTTATTTTAGACATTTTTAAAAAAAAAGAACAAAAAAAAAAAAATAAATAAATAAATAAATTTTTCCTTTTTCCTCTTTACCTCTTCCCCTTTTTTTTTTTTTTTCCCTTTTCCTTTCCCCTTTCAGGATGTGGAGGCGGGGTCCCACGGGAGGGGGATGGTAGGGGGGAGGGGGAGGCCAGTGAGGGGAGAGACAACAAAAAGAGGAGAGAGAAAAAAAAAAAAAAAAAAAAAGAGTGTCCAGGATTCGGCCTTCCTATACCAGCGTGCACCCCTTCATAGAGGAAGGGAAGAAAAAAAGAAAAAAGAGAAAAAAAAAAAAAAAACAGACACAAAAAAGAAAAACAGGATTCCCTGTTTCTCGATCGTCCCCGACTTGTCCTCTACTCAGAGGAGGAACGAACAATGTGGGGTTATGTCCCCGAGCACGCCAGGAGCACGCAGCAGGCCACCAGCGGCTGCACATCTCTTAAATTTGAGTACATTTATGAATCCCTCTAGCTAATTGCATTATTATTTTCACCTCTTAAACCAACCTCAAATATCTAACATAAATAGGCCCCTCCTTTAGTAATCAATCTGATATTGCTTATTCATATCATACATTTCCTATGTTCCTTATTGTTTTCCTATCGGGCAGTCTTAATCAATCTATACATTTACCATCATCTTTACATCACCGCAAAGAGAGAGAGAAAAAAATAAAAAATAACAAAAAAATAAAAATTTGCATCCACCCCTCTCTTCCCCCACCCTCATTCTCCTCTCCCATATGGCCCCTATACTTCTCCCCCCCCCCACCCACTCCACCCAACACGGTCTAGCATATCAATCTTCAACTCTTACCTTTAACTCCCTCTTCTTCGTCAAAGTCCCTCCTCCCCTCCCTCCCCCCCCCTCTATTAGCCTTCCCTATTTGTGAAAGCGTACCTTGTGTCCCTGTGTAACGTGACCTTAGTGCCTGTTTAATTCTTCCCATCAACCCCCCCAAAAAAAAAAAAAAAAAAAGAAAAAAGAAAAATCATGTTATCATCAAAGTGATATAAACTGTGAAATATACACTATATCAAGTGTATACTATATGTGCTGTGTATGTCATATAATTATATGTCCCTACTATTAGGACCTACCCTTGGTGCCCCCCCTCTGATACCAAAAAATTCAAAACCAACAACAACAAATAATAGAGAAAAAGAAAAAAAAAAAACAAAAAAAAACAAATCCACTCCAAATTCACACTAATCGCGTCCAGAGGAAAGGGGAGAGTCTGGGTCAGTATTTACACTAGTTCTCTGCCCTCAAGGAGTCAATCAAAAATTCCTTTTCCCTAGGTAATCAAGTACTTTTCTTCATTTCCTTGTCCATCTTATGAAGTTCATTCTGCCGCTCTAAAATAAGCCGTTTGGGAGGACAGCGGGGGGGGCAAAAAAGGGAGAGCCATTGGTGGTGGGGAATTCCATTGTTGTGGTTGCCCTCACTAAGTATAGGTCAAACTTATGGCACCATATCGGTCTCTAGATTATTTAACCAGGTTAACTCTTCTTTGTCATCGCTGTTCTGTTCCCAGGGTTAGCCCACCCCCCAGGCTCCATCGGAACGTTTAACCAATCAGAAATTTCCACTTCTTCCGTGCCCAAAAATTCAAAGAGGTCTGGCAGTTGGTCCGGATTGCGTAAAGTAAAACCTCGTTCTCCTTTTTTAATAATCAGAGATAGTGGGTACCCCCACCTGTATGTTGCTTCTGTGGCTCGCAGTAAATCTAGCAGGGGCCTCAGTATTCGCCTCCTTCGTTTTGTCTGCCAACATATATCCGGGAACACTTGTACTTCATAGTCTATGTATGGCAATGCCCCCTTCGCCCATGCTGCCCTCATTATATCTTCTTTTATTTTAAAAAAGTGAACGCGGCATAGCACGTCCCTGGGGCTTCCCCGCTCCATATTCTGTATTGTTGGGCTCCTGTGGACTCGGTCCAATTCTATGTAAGACTCTGGGGGTTTTTCTAGATATAAATTAAGAATTGAGGTTACCACGTTCCTCAGGTCAGGTGTTTTAATCACCTCTGGGATCCCTTTGATACGTAAGTTATTTCTTCTATTTCTATTCTCAAAATCTTCGGCCTGCAATTGCAAGTCTATCAGCTTTTGGTGTTGTGCAGTAAGCTTGGTTTCGAGTATGTCCAGACGCTTGTCAGCTGTAGCCTGTGTGGTCTCACATCTGGAGAGTCTATTGTCTACGGCTTCAAATTTGGCACATACCTCACTTAGTTCTTCCTTTACTGTGGCTTTTAAGTCGCCCATCCATGCTAGAATATCTTCTTTGGAGGGAAGTGCCTGTATGAGCTGCCTAATATCGGGCTCCCTTTCACGCTCTTGTCCCCTCATAGTTAGGAGGCCCATCTCTCCTTCCAATAGGATTGCGCTTTGGGGAGTAATTGGTAAGCTTATATCCACCTCTTCCGTAAGCTCAACCCGTATACTCCCATCCAAGCTAGTGGCCATATCGCTAGCCGGTTCCTCCTCTCCTGGCGGTTGTTTTGAATTAGCTCGGGTGGGTCGTTGTGGGTGTACTATAGCGCCTGCATCCACTGGTAGTCCAGCGTCTTTCCTCGTAAGGAATCTAGTGATATATGAGTGGGTGGGTGAACTATCCACTCTACCAGGTCCCCTTCTTCTCGGCATGAAGGCCACCCCCACCACCCTTAGCCCCTTACCCCCTTGTTTCACACTGAGACCGTATCCTTATTTTACCACTTCTTCTGGCTAATGGTATGTGAAAAAAAACCAAAAAAAAAGGAGAGGAAAAAAATAAATAAATATCAGCTTAGTGTTCAGAGACCGGCACTGTTAGTTATTCAGGCGCCTCAGCTTCCTGGTCTTCCCAAGAGATTCTCCTCTGTGGGGTAGTCTATTAAAGGCTATATGGGCCTCCTGGATAGATGCCTCTTTAGTAGCTCAGCTTATAGTATTGTAATGCACAGCTTATAATGCACAGCATATAGTTTATATTGTTCCCAAACAGTCATTTGATGCTATAAAGCTCGCATCGAGCACACACCCAGCACATCCACTGTGTAATAATATTTAGAGACCATACACTTTACCGCTGTAGTCCCATTAATTCCCAGGGGAAGAAAAAAAAAATCAACTAGAACAGTCCACACTACGGCAGCACAGCGCAGTTCGCCGGAGATCCCCCTTTTCTTTTTTTCTTTATCTCTCCCCCAAGGACAGGATAAACAGAAAAGCACAGCCAGAGGGTGTTTGGTGGGGAGTTTGTAGATCTCTGAGGGGGGGGGGTTCTTCCTAATATATCCCACCATGTATGGCATCACCTATGACATCCCCAGCACTCATATATATTAGTACAACCCACCTCCACCACCGTATTGCATATGTATATAGGGGAGAAAAAAATAAAAAAGAAAACACTCCTTCAGCCACTGTAGTTCTTTGAGGACATCAAAGGGTAAAAAGAATTTCATTTACATTGGTTTTCTTAGCGGCACTTCCCAGGCACTTCCCGGCGGCAGCTACATCCACAGCCACAGCACACGTAATTGCACGCCTTCTGGCGTCTTACCCCCTTCCCATGTGCACCTCCGACCGTCCTCCGCCGCCGCCTCGGTACACAGTGACGTGCTCGTCCAGCTTGGTCTGCCTGTCCTCCGTGGTTCTCCCCGTGGGACAAGAGATAGGAGATTTGACGCGCCGGTTCTATTGCCGCGGTGCTAACACTGACGTCACCGCTAATGTCAGCTAGTGAAACAAAGCGACCGGCTTATTACCGGTCTCAGCTCTCCTGGTTGCCTCTCTCTTCTCCTCGACAAACACCAGTCCTGTACTTCAACAGGCTCAACAGGCTCTATCCTCCGAGCTCCTACTCATGTGCCGCCGCTGCTCGCTCTCGCTCCTCACTCCCGCATACTCAGAGCACACAATTTTATTTTGTCTGGGCAACTAGAAAAGTTAATAGTATTATATCTTGCTTCTCAGAAGTTATATAGTAAATTCTATTCGTTCGAGGGGGGGGGGATATCTGCACCTCCTTGGACACAGCTTGATCCCGGTTGGGGTGTCGGAGGGGATGCGGAGTTCCTACCCTTCTTGGAGTGTTCTGGGATATAGCATTGTCACAAGTCACAGCTTAAGTTACATACTTATTTCTTACTTTGTTAAATTCTCAATGTCTCATTGGTATGTTAACTAGTCACATTTGTTAGATTTACTGTGAATTCTTCTGTAATGATTTTACTTTGTGAAAATAAAAATCTTAATGAGAAAAGTATACGCCCCACACTATATAAGGCCGCCAGCGCAGCGGCCTTGTGTAGTGTGGTGGCGTGCAGGGAGAGAGCAGGATAGGCAGGGACAGTGTCAGCTTTGCTTTTCTTGTTAACCTAGCGCTGTTACGGTGGGTGTAGTGTGTTGGTGTGCAGGGAGAGAGCAGGATAGGCAGGGACAGTGTCAGCTTTGCTTTGCTTCTTAACCTAGCGCTGTTACAGTGGGTGTAGTGTGCCTCCTGCACAGTATACACCTGAATCTACCTCTCATTGCTGGTGTTGTTCTGTAGTTCAGTTGTGCAACACAGGCATCTGCAGAATATTCAGTGGGTGTAGTGTGCCTCCTGCACAGTATACACCTGAAGCTATCCCTCATTGCTGGTGTTGTTCTGTAGTTCAGTTGTGCAACACAGGCATCAGGAATATTTCACTTTATGCATCATTAAAATGACTGCTCCCGAAAAATTGATTTTTTGCATTGATACATGTCCCCTGGGGCAGGACCCGGGTCCCCAAAAAAATTTAGGATTCGAACGTTCGCGTCCATTGTATTCTGGTGCGAACCGAACCGGGGGGGGGCGGGTGTTCGGCTCATCCCTACTCCTGAGTATGGCGACACCACATGTGTGGGACTTTTCCACAGCCTGGCCATATACGGTATCTCACAAAAGTGAGTACACCCCTTACATTTTTGTAAATATTGTATTCTATCTTTTCATGTAACAACGCTGAAGAAAGGACACTTTGCTACAATGTAAAGTAGTGAGTGTACAGCTTGTTTAACAGTGTAAATTCACTGGTATGTGATACTTTCACGCTACCACTTTAAATAAATAAATGTGTAAACCGAACAGCTGCTATTACTTAATAGCTTATTCATGGCTAATAGTTATAAATCTGAAAATGGGGGTGGGGGGGGGGGTAGTGCTGCGCTGTCCGTGATTGTAAATAGTGACTGCTGGGTAAATACCACTGTGGAAAGTGCCTAAAGTGGTCCTAATTAATGTATATACTTCCTTCTTCTTAGCAAATAATAGTAAATAAAATATTTAGATGTAAAGTTCCCAAAAATAGTGCTACAAAGTGAACGGTGTATGTGCTTTTTACAAATCACTGATTGATAAAGTGGATTCCTGGACAATAAATGTTTAAAATCTTGGTGGTAAAAATAAAATAAAATCTTGGTGGTGCATTAAGTGGATAATTACAACCATGTGCCTCAAGGCTGGGCACTGTAACATGTGCACATATACATCATAACTTCAAATAAAGACAACATTTATTTCTTCTGAGTATTGTGCTTGTGTAAAGTACTAGTAGTGCATATATACAGATTTTTTTGGCAACAAACATTGATTAATATTGAATGTATGCTAGCAGAGTTTGATCACACTGCAATTATTATCTTTATTAACACTAAAGTGTAGTGTACCACGTACATATTTTTTTAATTTTCAGCGCAGCTATACATTTTTGTTTATATTGTATTGTGTGTATCTCACATTAAGTTGCAGCAGAGAATTTTTATTTTGTAATATTTATATTCATTTTTTCACCATAATATTTAGTTCACCATTTTTAGACAGCGCTGTTTTCTCACCATTCACATACAGATAGGTTTGCCTCTAGGGGTCCTCTGTGTGGGTATTTCCAGTACTCTGTATGTGGTTATCACTGTGATGGATTTCCTAAAGAGCGATCATCTCGAAAGGGCTCCCAGATAGGCGTGGGTGAAGAAAGAGGAACACTCTCATAGTGTATTAATGTTTAAAACACTTATTTTAAAGTCAAAAACAGCTTGAACTCGCATTTAAAAAGCCGATAACTGGCGACTATCCATGAGGCACTTTTCCACTGTGGTATTTTCCCAGCAGCCACTATTTACTATCACAGACAGTGGAGCACTACCCCCCCCCCCCCTCTTTTTCAGTGTCAATTTTCCATCTCCTCAAAGTAACTCCACACACAGCCATTAATGTGTAAACCGCTGGCAACAAAAGTGAGTACACCCCTAAGTGAAAATTTCCAAATTGGGCCCAATTAGCCATTTTCCATCCCTGGTGTCATGTGACTCGTTAGTGTTACAAGGTCTTAGGTGTGAATGGGGAGCAGGTGTGTTATCGCTCCCACTCTCTCATACTGGTCACTGGAAGTTCAACATGGCACCTCATGGCAAAGAACTCTCTCAGGATCTGAAAAAAAATAATTGTTGCTCTACATAAAGATGGCCTAGTCTATAAGATTGCCAAGAACCTGAAACTGAGCTGCAGCGTGGTGGCCAAGACCATACAGCAGTTTAACAGGACAAGTTCCACTCAGAACAGGTCTCGCCATGATCGACCAAAGAAGTTGTGTGCACATGCTCAGCGTCATATCCAGAGGTTGTCTTTGGGAATTAGACGTATGAGTGCTGCCAGCATTGCTGCAGAGGTTGAAGGGGTGGGGGTCAGCATGTCAGTGCTCAGACCTGATGCCGCATACTGAATCAAATTGGTCTGCATGGCTGGCTGCCATCCCAGAAGGAAGCCTCTTCTAAAGATGATGCACAAGAAAGTCCATAAACAGTTTGCTGAAGACAAGCAGACTAAGGGCATGGATTACCAAGTCCTGTGGTCTGATGAGACCAAGATAAACTTATTTGGTTCAGATGGTGTCGAGCATGTGTGGCGGCAACCAGGTGAGGAGTACAAAGACAAGTGTGTCTTGCTTACAGTCAAGCATGGTGGTGGGAGTCTCATGGTCTGGTACTGCATGAGTGCTGCCAGCACTGGGGAGCTACAGTTCATTGAGGGAGCCATGAATGCCAACATGTACTGTGACATAATGAAGCAGAACATGATTCCCTCCTTTCGGAGACTGGGCCACAGGACAGTATTCCAACATGATAACGACCCTAAACACACCTTCAAGATGACCACTGCCTTGCCAAAGAAGCAGAGGATAAAGGTGATGGACTGGCCAAGCATGTCCCCAGACCTAAACCCTATTGAGCATCTGTAGGGCATCCTTTAACGGAAGGTGGAGGAGCGCAAGGTCTCTAACTTCCACCAGCTCTGTGATGTCATCATGGAGGAGTGGAAGAGGACTCCGGTGGCAACCTGTGAAGCTCTGGTGAACTCCATGCCCAAGAGGGTTAAGGCAGTGCTGGAAAATAATGGTGGCCACACAAAATATTGACACTTTGGGCCCAATTTGGACATTTTCACTTAGGGGTGTACTCACTTTTATTGTCATCAGTTTAGACATTAATGGCTGTGTGTTGAGTTATTTTGAGGGGACAGCAAATTTACACTGTTATACAAGCTGTGTTGTCACACAAAAATATATAATAAAATATTTACAAAAATGTGAGTAGTGTACTCACTTTTGTAAGATACTGTACATAGGCCCAACATTCAAGTAACACCGTGTCACATTTTTGAAGGCCCTGGAGCACCATGACAATGGGAATTTTTTTTTTTTTACCACATATGGGAAAGTAACCACCCTAAGGTATATTCTATGAGGCATAATGAGTCTTTTTAACATGTAATTTTTTCCCAAAAGTTTTTGGAAAATGTGGGAAAAAAATTAAAACATATTTTTTTACAAAGTTGTCAAATTTTAAAATATTTCGAACACATAGCATGTAAAAGGGGGAATTACTTCTGCCAACATAGCAAGTAGCCATGTACGATACAATAGAATGTCTGGGAGGCTAGTATGGTCCCTGTCTCGTTGTGGATGGGACACCCCATTGCTAGCATCTGGGAATGTTGCCCTGCTTGTGCTTGCCACTGCATAAGACCTTGAAGAACTGCTGCTGGATGCCTGCCTATTATCTTGGAATGCTGTGCTGCTGATAGATGCCACAGGATTGATTGCGCTGCTGGTGGATGCCTTAGGATTTATTACACTGCTGGTGGATGCCTGCACCTCCTCAAATCTCCTGAGCCTCTTATTTAGGATTCTGTCCTCCTGTCCTCACTGCTTTCTACTGGCTCATACTTGCTACTCTTGTCTGACATACTTTGGAGTATATGGAAAGCCTCCCACGCAGCTGAATAATTTTTTAGCCATGTTGACAGATTACTGGGACAGATGTGACAGATGTGTCAGATGTGTGACAGATGTTGATCACTGGGACAGATGTGATGTGGCAGATGATCACGGACAGATGTGTGCAGATATTCACTGGGACAGATGTGGCAGATGATCACGGACATATGTGTGCATATATTCACTGGGACAGATGTGGCAGATGATCAATTAGCAATTTCTGTTGTTGAATGTTCTATCTCCCCTATGTTATTTTTCCTATAAAAATTTCAGATTTTTTATTTTATAATATTCTTGCTAAATATCAAGATGCCCCTGATGTAGGACTTATGGTCCTCCCATATCGTGGCTTCCAATACCCCTTGGGTTTAGTTGAACCGAAAATATTGTTTTAGCTCGTTTCTTATTCTACCCTCTGCCTCTTTTGCCACGTACACACGACCGGACTTTCCGGCAGACTAGGTTTGATGGTCTTCCCGATGGACTTTCGGTGGAGTTCCGTCTGACTTTCCAAACTAACTGACTTGGCCACACATGAACGGACTAAGACCGTTCGAAAGTCTGTTCGTTTTGAACGTGATGACATAAACGGGACTAAAAAAGGAAGTTCAATAGCCAGTAGCCAATAGTTTCCCTTGGTTCGTATTTGGTCCGTCCAGCATACAGACGAACGGTTCCATCGGACAGATTTGAAACATGTTCTATTTCTAGGTCCGTTAGATTTTTTTACCAAAAAATGAACATTGGTACATCTTGAAATGAGACACAATGGTTTAAACAAGTATTGTTATATTTGGTTATTATTCATGGGGATCATTATCAACAGATCCAACCATGGCATAGAGAGGGATATTGGACTTGTCAGTGAGGTGGGACAAGATTCATGTGTCTTTGGTGGGAGAATTACGCAGATTTTGTTAGTCTCTTCGATATGGTGTTATCGAGACAGTGAGGGGAGTGGGGGTAAATGAGGGGAGATAACTTGATAAAGAAGCAGGGAATAGGGGAGGGAGGGAGGACAGAGGACTAGTGGAGGGGAAAGTGGGGAAGAAAGAGACAGAAAAAGCAAGGGGGGGTTGGCAGGGGGGGGGGGTGCTCCTCATCTCGGGCCCCTTGGTTCTGGTCAGGGTGTGAGGAAATCAGTTCCAGAAAGTTTGGGTAAAAGAAGAATATAACGAAGGGAAGTATGACTTATAAGATTGGGAATGGGAATGGGAATGGTAATCTTAGTTTTACTGAGTGACCGTCCTCCCAACCTACCAGGCATTCAGGAAAACCCCAACTATATTGAATGTTATGTAAATGCATCTGTTCCAATAGCGATTTGAGGAGCCTCCTTCCTGCTAATGTCTCAGGTACTATATCATTGAATATCTGGAGGTTTGCTCCTTTGTATTTTAATGGTGATGCTCCTGTCAGCTTCTCCCATATTTGTGCCTTTTCTTCATAGTGATAATATCTCACTATTACATCTCTTGGGGTTTCCATTGCCACGCTTTGAGGTCTTCTAATCCTGTGCACACTTTCGATTTTCAATTTATCTGTTGTTGTTCTGCCTACCAATGGATTAAACACTTTTTTTCATTATATCTGTTAGATCCTCTTCCTGCATCGCTTCTAGTAAACCACGGATTCTCAGATCTTTCCTTCTATTTTGGTTCTCCTCGTCTTCTACTTTATATAACATATTCCTTTGTTCTATTTGTAGTTTTTTCTTTAAAGTGGATGTAAACCCACCACTCACCCAGTATAAACTAATGGCACAGTAATAATGTATATATACATGTACGCCTCCTGCATGAATTCCTACCTTGCAAATGTCACCCCCTTACTTAGAAGTAGGAGCCCCACAAAACTCTGGAGTCGGGTGAGTCTCTTTGCCGGAGCTCGGGGGCAGAGTCGTGATGTCACAAGACTCCCCGTCCACCTCTACACTCTCCTACTCTCCTATTGCTAAGTTTTGAGTAACATCCAGTCAAAACTCAGGAAAGGCACCACATGACTTCAGCATACCCAATCATGCTGAGGTGTGGAGCACCCAATCCTGGGAGAGCTGGACAAGAAAAGAGGAGGGATGTGAAGCTAGAATCGTAACACTCTCTCTCTATCTCTCAAGCAGTGCAGGAGATAAAGAATGTCAGTCACAGCAGTGGGGTAAGTTCTTCCTTACTAAAAAAGACAAGGGATTGCTCAGAGCTGGATTAACTCTTTGTGGCAAGACTGGTCACAGATGACTTGACATCCTCTACTGTACCAGGTAGAAGTCTTCATTAAAAACTTTTTTTTCAGGTTTGCATCCACTTTCAGCTCGGTTATTACTTGAGCATGTTCATCCAGTCTCCCTTCTGTGCATTCTACTCATGTCAGTATCTGTCCCAAGTCTCCATGCAATGTTACCATGTCGGTTTTAAGGTAATGTTCTAGCTTTGCAAACATGTCATCTATTTCTAACTTTGTGGGCAATTGGGCATTTGACCTTTGTTCCTCCATACTTTAGTTTTAGAATCACTATCTGTCTCCAGCTCTTCTTTTGATTGATTTAGGATACTTCCTCCCATCAATTGCCTGCTCTGCCCATCTTGATTAGGAGTAGCGCTATTGCCTTACCCACATCTGTAAGTTCTCCATCTTAGCGATTTTTAACACATGCCTATTGTGGCTACTGTACAGCCTTTATTACTTATTACCTGGGGTATTTTGTTTCCCTTCACAGGGCATCTGGGTGGGAGTGCTGCACTGATACTTGTTGCACTGTCACTCCTTACCCTCTTCCCAGAGTACCCCTTTCATTGGCCCCTACTGGTACCGCCCTTCAGTGGGACCTCTCCTCCCGGGACCCCTTGTTTATTACAACCTGGAAATTTGGTATATACCATGTTCACCTCTCTAGATGTTCAATTAAATTCACTATCAACTCAGCCCCCTGGTTTCACTTCCCCCTTTTTCCTCACTCCTCTTTTTCCCCCTCCCACCCCTCAATTTGACTTCTACAGCTTCCCCAATCTCACAATTCTTCCCCTCACTCTTGGTCTTTTTTTTTCTTCCCTTCCTCCCATCCCCCTTTTTTCATTCCCCTTCCCCTCTCCCCCCTCCTTCCCTTCTTCCTTCCCCTCTCCCTCCTCCTCCCCCTCCCTCATTCCCTTTTAGGCTCCACCCCCTGTCAGCTCAATGTACATTCTAAATAAGAAGAACAGGCAGGTAAATTATTTTTTTTTGCAGAGGAGACATAACATATCTCTTCTGCAATATAAAGCTGCCTACTCACATTTTGTTTTACAGTTTAGTTCTGCTTGAAGTCTTCTCCAACCATGGTATTTAAAGGATTTTTGTATTATCAGTGTTAAAGCTGCATTAAAAAAAAACGTCTCCCTTCTGTACAATATTTCTTTATTTTTTTTGTTTTGCATTGGTACATATAACAATGGGTATATGTACCAATATGCAGCTTCCCTTGCCTTTTTGGAAATTAGTTTGCCTATTACCCCTACAAAAGACAAGAATTTAACAACCATCTTTCCTCTCCCTCCCCATAGACTTTATTGGGATGCTTCTCTAAGTTCGTGTTTGCTGCATTTTGAACAAGATTTGCCAAACCCTTAAGCATTTGAGCTTAGGCAGATTTGTCCATCACTGGTGAGAATAGTAAATCACATATTTTTATGTTAAAAGTAAATTTTGTTGAGTACAGCATATTATTGTTTTAATTTTCCATGCTGATCATGGAATGTGTTTAAGTTCTCCTCATGGTGGAGCTCCTTGCACACATGCATAAATACCATATACGTGTCTTCATTGAAGGTCATTTTTTGAATATAGTTTTATTATTTCCTGTTGTTTTTCAATGAATAGGCGGTTTAAAAATAATCTTATAATTGGACCTAAGAGAATACTTCCAGGGTTTATTCTTATATTGTGCTCTTTTACTATGACAAATGCAATCTTTTTAATAAAGCTTGCAACTTCAATACAATATTATGATATTGTGTATGTCAGTAAATGCATTTCTAATTGTGACTGTGGCAGAATGAGTCCTGACATAATTGCTGAAATAGTTGGAGGATGTAATTTATATAACAACAAAGAGCTTTAAAATTCTGTTAAAAAAAAAATAAAAAATACATGAGTGGATTGTTTAATATTAGCAGTGCTGGAAACTGAATAATTTAAGGTTTCAGTTATTGACATTACAGAGGATGAAGCCTTTTTGTTAAATGACGTAGAACAGTGCAGTGCCTCTAGCCTTTTTATGTTTTTGAAGAAATTGATATGTATATTTCTGTACAGGTAGAGAAAAGAGCAATCTCTACAAATTGCAGGTAAAATATAGCTACAAATAAAATTGCAACTAACTGGGACTATAGCATCCCTGGTGTATAAAGCTCAAAAGAGTCAATATAAAAAATAGCACAAGTTCTATAATGTGATAATTAGGAGCCTCTTACATGCATATCCTGTGTTACTGAACCTCTGGACCTTCATCCCCAAGAAGACCGTGACTGGATTTAAGCCATAGGTATTCACAATCCTGGTGGATTCACTGTTTCAATAAGAGAGATTGGTGTGTGGCAAATGCTAACCAACCACACATTGTTAATCACACATACCAATTACAAAAAGCTACAAGGGCACCGGGTTTGTTCTCCTTTGTAGATTTCTGAGTAGAATTAGAGTAAATGTGAGCATTTGTATTATACCAAATGGTAGCAGGCTGTGTTCCTGTATGATTCCCTAGAAGAAGCTAATACTTGCATGAAAAGGACATCAGCATTTGCACAGGTTTGGCAGACAAAATTAGAAAATAAATGTAGGTAACACTGGACAACATTTTTTTTTAATTTATGCTTTCAGAAAAACATTTGATGATTATGATAGACCCCTGTAAACTGAACACAACTAAAATTTTACAATGACCTTATTACGTAGGAATCTTCAGAAATATGAAATTAACTTTTAACCACATGCCGACCGGCCATAGCCGAAAGACGGCTACAGCGCGGTCGGCTTATTCTGGGAGGGCATCCATGGACGTCCTCACCAAATCGGGCTCACGTGTGCCCCCCCCCCCCGGGGCGCGCACCCAGGAACATCCGTGACCATGACGAATCATGGTAAATGGGCGCTGATAGCGGCCGTTTACCACGTGATCACTCCATCAAATGACGGAGCATCACTTTCTAAACAAACTGGCGTCATGTTGTGACGCCGGTTCCTCCCTCCCCTCTCTGTACCGATCTGTACAGTGTGAGAGGAGAGAGGGAGAAATCGTTTGCAGCACTGTGGGCACTACAGATCCAGCCCACAGCACTGCTCAGTGCCCCTACTATGCCAGTACTCTGCCATACTATGCAATACTATGCAATACTCTGCAATACTATGCAATACTGTGCAATACTCTGCAATACTCTTCAATACTCTGCAATACTATGTAATACTCTGAAATACTCTGCAATACTCTGAAATACTCTGCAATACTCACCAATACTCGCCAATACTCTGCCAATACTCGCCCATAAATTTTAACAGAAACAAAGATTTAATTTTTTTTACAGAATTTTCAGTCTTTTTTGATTTATAGCGCAAAAACTAAAAAACCCAGCGGTGATTAAATACCACCAAAATAAAGTTCTATTTGTGTGAAAAAAAGGACAAACATTTCATATTGGTACAGTGTTGCATGACTGAGTAATTGTCGTTCAAAGTGTGAGAGCACCGAAAGCTGAAAATTGGTCTGGTTAGGAAGGGGGTTTAAGCAGTGTTGGTCATCTTACTTACTTAAAGTAATTAGTTAAGTTACAAATTACTTCTCCTAAAAAGTAATTGCGTTAGTAACTCAGTTACTACATTGGAAAAGTAATTAGTTACGTAGCAAAGTAACTGTGACTTTTTTAAAATATTCTATACGTGTAACTAAGGGGCAGGTCTAGTATTGCTGTAAGAAAAGGGGCGCATTTATTATTATTGTTATATATCGTGTAACCAAGGGGCTGCTCTATTATTACTCTAACCAAGGGGTAGATCTGTTATAGCGTGTAAGCAAAGGGCAGTCTATTGTTATTATATCGTGTAAGGGGCGGATGGTTACAGAAGAGGGCGAATGTTAAATTAATGGGCAGTGGTTACAGTAATACTAGACCCGCCCCTTAGTTACACGATAGACATCCCTTGCAGAGTAGCATGAGCATCAGGAGCGTGCGGCATCGCCTCATACAATTACATGTTAACTGTGCCTGCGCGGTGTAGAGTTAACTCAGAGCTGTTTAGGTTCGGCAATTTTCATAAGCTCCGTAGTCCTTCGTACTGCGCAAGCGCTGCGCCTGCGCAGTACAGGTCCTTATCCGGTGGGAGAACTTTTTCTGCAGGACACCGGAATTACACTACTGCCATCTAGTGGCGGTAGATGTAATTGCGGTAACGCCGCCCAAGTAATGGGAACTGCGTTACCATGAGGGGAAAAGTAATCAGTTAGATTACTCGTTACCCTCTAAAGTAACTGCGTTAAGTAACTCTGTTTATTTTAACTCAGTAACTTACATCACTGGGTTTAAGTGTCCAGTGGGTAAGTGGTTAATGGCTATAATGCTTTTAATGACATGAAGTTTCTGATGCTGCATCAGTTAACAGGGCTAAGTGTTTTGCTGCTAATATTCATTTGTACTTGCTGCAGTGTCCAACAACAGTCAGCCAGCATTGATGGATTTCAGTTGCCCTGATACCATCTTTCTTGTGTCTTGGTGTCCTGGTGAAACTTTTCACCATGTTCATCACTGACTACACCTAGATTTTCAGGAAAGCCTATGTGTAAAGTTTGAAAATGAATCTTCGGTGACCTTCCGAACTTGTTTATTGTAAGTTGTTAAGAAAATTCTCAATGGCATCCTTGAATGCTTTTGATCTTCAAACTGCTTGTCATTGATGACATATATGATCTATGGACCAATAAAATTCTCTTCCTTAACCACTTCAGCCCCTGCAGGTTTACCCCCTTCATGACCAGGCCATTGTTTGCAATATGGCACTGCGTTACTTTAACTGACCATTGTGCGGTCGTGCGATGCTGTACCCAAATAAAATGTTAGTAACTCGACATGTTTTTGGTAAAAAATAATCGCAATAAGTGTATATTGATTGGTTTGCGCAAAAGTTATAGCTTATACACATTATGGGATATATTTATGGATTTTTTTTTTATTTTTTACTAGTAATGGCGGAGATCAGGCTTTTTTAGCAGGACTGCGACATTGTGGCAGAAAAATCAGACACCTAAATTACACTTCTGACCCTTTTTTTGGGGGACCAGTGACACTAATACAGTGATCAGTGCTAAGAAATGCACTGTACTGTACTAATGATACTGACAGGGAAGGGGTTAACATCAGGGGCGATCTAAGGGTTTAATGTGCTCCTAGGGCGTGCTTTCTAATTGTGTGGGGGATGCTTTGACTGGAGGAAGACAGAGATCCATGTTCCTGCTTAGCAGAAACACAGAATCTCCATCTACCCCTCTGACAGAACGGAAGTCTGCCTTGTTTACATCTCCTGGGAATGATTGCCGGGTGTCGGCAAACATCGGGTCCACCAGACCCGCTGATTGGCTCCCGCTGTGTCCAATCACAGTGGAAGCGGGTCACCAATGGTGTGTGCGCGCCCCAGACCCAGTGCACAGAATCACATACAGGTACATGATTTTAGGCAGGAGGGTCGCCCTGCCACATTATATCTGTGTGGGGCAGTCCAGAAGAGGTTAGTCTTGCCATCAGTTATTTTTGGAAACACCTGTCTCAAATAATGAAAACTTGCCCCTTCCTTGCTCATTGCTGTAACAAAATGTTTCATTAGTCCAAGTTTGTGTGAAGCGGAGCCAAGAATATTTTTGTCAGGTCAACAAGTAGTTCATGTGCCATGTTTCTCTGTCCTGGAACCATATTCATTTGAAATAGACATTTCTTTTTATGTAATGCGACTCTCATGACTGACCCATTTGCATACGTAAAAACAGTATTTAATATGTACCACAGGCGCAAAACAATATTTGCCAATATTTAAATGCCCCTAATCAACATGTAAGGTTGCTGCGGCTATGGTTTTCCAATATTTGTTAAATATATATAGTTAAATATATACAGTTGAAAATATATATACATGTAAGTAGCTGCGCCAACCCTAATCAAAAATACTGCTCACATCAACGTGCTTAATAAATAATCAATAGTGTCAATCAATACTCAATCAATATCTTACTTATAGATAACTACTTTAACCTTAATACAAAAATTGTAGTTCTCACATCAGCGTGCTTGGTAATAACCAATATATTAATTAATACTCAATTTACAACACTAATTAATATGTATACAAAGTGATTTAAATGAAAAAAGTCCCAGTGATAGTCCTTTATGAATTGATCCCAAGTGGCAGATATAGGTTTATGTAGTGTTAATGGTCTAAAACACTCGCAAAACATTTTATATACTGCATGCTGAGATTTGGTTTTACGCAATCGCTCCAGTGTGTGACTATGTCTCTTAAGATTTCTGGTGTCGTCAGTCTGCCAAGGTTGTAATGGTCAAGGCCTGATACTTTTGTGTAGTGAGAGAAGCAAGAGAATCCAGTGTGGATGAAAATGAACTGTTGTAGACCATGGCCAGGTCAGGGCAAGACAGGGGTGAGATTTTGTCATGGAGATGGTCAGTTGCAGTGTTGAAAAAGTGCCGAAGGTTTCTGTTGGTAATTGTTTTCTGCTTTGATGGACAGGTGGCTGGAGAAAAGGACATTGTGAAAGGGATGAGATTGCGGTCAGAGAGAGGAAAGGGGATGTTGGTGAGGTTGTAGGGGGGTGCAAATATGGGAGAAAACAAGGTATTACCATCAGAGTGAGTGGAGGACTGTGTCCATTTGTTAGGTCAAAGGATGAGGTTAAGTTGAAAAGTTGGGATGTGGCTGAGTTGATAACATTAGTGGGGATGTTAAAATCACCAAGAATGATAGTTTTTCAGAGGAGAGAAAGAAGGGTAGCCAGGCAGAGAAATCATCAAGGAAGTGTGACACCAGTCCAGGAGGCCGATAGATCACTGCAATCTTTAGAGAAATGGGAGAAAACATATGAATACAGTGTGTCTCAAAAGAAGAGAAGAATAGAGAGGGAGGGGTAGGAAGGACTTGAAAGGTGCTCAGTGGGGATAGAAGAAAACCAACTCCACCTCCTTTTTTGTCCACTGGGTCTGGGTGAATGAGTCCAGTGGAGGCCTCCATGGGAGAGGGCCACTTGAGAGGCAGAATCTGACGATTGAAGCCAGGTTTCCATAATTGCAAGTAGGTTAAGGGAGTGGGTGTCAAAAAGCTCATGGACAGAAGTGAACTTGTTGCCGACAGAGAGCACATGAGAAGGGGGGGGTGGAGGGTTGGGAGAAGGGGGATTGAGATTAGACTGAGAAGAATACAGCTAATTCTGGAATAAGGAGGGAGCCGGGTGGGGAGATACTGGAGGACCAGGATTAGGGGAGATATGCCCAGCTGTTAAGCTGTTAGGAGGGTAAGGTAAGTAAGATGGGAGTGGGATGTGTATGAGTGCGACATATGTTCTGGTGTTTGGGTCAGCAGGTGGGTTAAGTATTATCAGGAGGTGATGAGAACAGTGGAAGGGAGAAGGTAGAAGTGAGGGTGAGATGTATATGTTTCAGGGTGGAGAAGAGGGGAAAAAAAGTAAGTGGTGGAGTGGGGATATTAAAGGGTAAAGGGGATAGGATTCAGACTTGTAAGATGCTTTGCAAAGTGGTGGTTTGCGGTTGGTCCAGAGTGGAACAGGGTTATTTGTGGTATTTTCTTGCTGCTTTCATTATCCTGCTTTAATTAAACTGCTGTGTTCAACTGCTGATCACTCCTGCAGAAAAATTACTCAAGCAGGAAAAATTGCTCCGACTGTGACTGAGCCCCCTGTCTGTGACTTCTCCCATAAGCTGTACTAAATTTATAGTGAGATGATCAAATGAGGAATCCTTCTCCACCCCAATTAGGGACTGACAAAGAACACAAGAATTTGGGGGAGGAATAGTCAAAGCCAGCTTTGCCACAGACACAGGCTAAGGTAATAAAAGATGATTGACTCTTAGATCACAAAAGGAGGTGAGAATCATTCACCACAAATGGACACGTTAAAAGACTCTTATGCCCCATACACGATCAGAAATTCTGCCAGCAAAAGTCGGATGTGAGCTTTTGGTCAGAAATTCCGACCATGTGTATACTCCATCAGACTTTTGCTAGCAGAATTCCAGCCAGCAAATGATTGAGAGGAGGTTCTCTATTTTTCTGTCGGAAAAAGTTCCTATCTGAAAATGCGTTCGTCTGTATGCAATTTGGACACGCAAAAAATCACGCATGCTCGGAAACAATTTGACGCATGCTCGGAAGCATTGAACTTCATTTTCTCGGGTCGTCATAGTGTTGTACGTCACCGCTTTCTTGACGGTAGAAAGTTCAGAGAACTTTTGTGTGACCGTGTGTATGCAAGGCAAGCTTGAGCGGAATTCCATTGGAAAAACCATCCAAGTTTTTTCTGACAGAATTTCTGATCGTGTTTATGGGGCATTCGATTATTTACCCTAGATATAGCAGAGTGTCAGTATAGCAGCGAGACAGTTTACATCGGTAAATAGCCAATGTATAGCCAATAGATAGCCTTGAATGCATGTGTAACTGTAGTCTGGACTTTTTGTTTTTAAAGTTGTGAATGTTGGAGGTGGAAATATATACTTTATATTTCACTTTTTTATTTTGTATTTAATAAGTGATAAAAAATAAAATTGCCTAGTCAGTTATATGTAAACACTTTATTGTGGCTTTTCTTCGTCAATGTTTACAGGCATACCCCACTTTTAAGTACACAATGGGGTTTATTTACTAAAGCTGGGAAGTGCAAAATCAGGCTCACTTCTGCATAGAAACCAATGAGCGTCTAATGGGGTTAAGCTTTGGGGTTCAATTAAGCTTTGGTAATAAAACCTGGAAGCTCATTGGTTTCTATGCAGAAGTGAGCCTGGTTTTGCCCTTTCCAGCTTTGGTAAATAAACCCCATTGTGCACTTAAAAGTGGGGTATGCCTGTATTTGATTCTGACTTTTTGAATATAGGGCCCACACCCATGATTGGTGAACCTATTTTGATATATGGAGGGATTTGCTCTCCTTATTTATGATATTCACATTTTTATTTAATTATTTTGAAGTAAAAATGTGTTACATTCAATTTGACTTAATAGAAAATTAATTCTAAATGAAGTAGAAGAAATTTTGTATGACTGGTACATAGACCCTTTACGTAGCTCCAGGGAGCTTCTTTTTGGAGTAACAACATTACTGTGCCAGGCCTTTCGGTTAAAGCCTACAGAGAACGGGGGGAAGAGGGGGGGATTAAGTTTAGGTCGAACAGGTATGTACAGTGCCTTGAAAAAGTATTCATACCCCTAGAAATGTTCCACATTTTGTCATGTTACAACCAAAAATGTAAATGTATTTTATTGGGATTTTGATAAACCAACACAAAGTGGCACATAATTGTGAAGTGGAAGGAAAATGAAAAATGTTTTTCAAATTTTTTTACTAATAAATATCTGAAAAGTATGACGTGCATTTGTATTCAGCCCCCTTTACTCTGATACCCCTAACTTAAATCTAGTGAAACCAATTGCCTTCAAAAGTCACCTAATTAATAAATAGACTACATCTGTGTGTAATTTAATCTCAGTATATAAAAAAGCTGTTCTGTGAAGCCCTCCGAGGTTTGTTAGAGAACCTTAGTAAACAAACAACATCATGAAGGCCAAGGAAGACACCAGACAGGTTAGGGATAAGGTTGTGGAGAGGTTTGAGGCTGGGTTAACACTAGAGATCGCAGAGGCTCACAGCAGGAGTCCAATGCGTCTCCATTCACCATTTCAGGTCAGATTTAAGCCCAAATTTTGGGCTGAATTTTGACCTGAAATGGACCAAAAGACACACAGGAGCCACTGCGGAGATGTGTGAACCGGCTCTATAGAGAGATGGTCACCATCTCCTGCTATGCAAATTGTATGGGGGGAAACCCCATCCAATTCGCAATAGTGTGAACCCAGCCTAAAGCAGGGTTAGATTATAAAAAATCCCAAGCTTTGAACCTCTCACAGAGCACTGTTCAATACATCATCCGAAAATGGAAAGAGTATGGCACAACTGCAAACCTACCAAGATATGGCCATCCACCTAAACTGACAGGAGAGCATTAATAAGAGAAGCAGCCAAGAGGCCTATGGTAACTCTGGAGGAGCTGTAGAGATCCACAGCTCAGGTGGAAGAATCTGTCCACAGGACAACTATAATGCCCCGTACACACGGTCGGACTTTCAGATAGAAAATGTGCGATCGGAGCTTGTTGTCGGAAATTGCAACCATGTGTAAGCTCCATCAGACAGTTTCCATTGGAATTTCTGTCACACAAAATTTGAGATCTGGTTCTCAAATTTTCCGACAACAAAATCCGTTGTGTACACAATTCTGACGCACAAAGTGCCACGCATGCTCGGAATCAAGCAGAAGATCAGCACTGGCTATTGAACTTTATTTTTCTCGGCTCATCGTAAGTGTTGTACGTCACCGCGTTCTTGACGTTCGGAATTTCTGATCAACTTTGTGTGACCCTGTGTATGCAAGACAAGTTTGAGCCAACATCAGTCAGAAAAAAACATGGGATTTTGTTGTCGGAATGTCCGATCATGTGTACAGGGCATTAGTTGTGCACTTCACAAATCGCAAATCTGGCCTTTATAGAAGATTAGCAAGAAGAAAGCCATTGTTGAAAGAAAGCCATAAGAAGTCCCGTTTGCAGTTTGCGAGAAGTTTTATGGGGGACACAGCAAACATGTGGAAGAAGGTGCTCTGGTCAGTCACTTTTTGGCCTATAAGCAAAACGCTATGTATAGCAGAAAACTAACACTGCACATCACCTTGAACACGTCATCCCCACCGTGAAACATGGTGGTGGTAGCATCATGTTGTGGGGATGCTTTTCTTCAGCAGGGACAGGGAAGCTTGTCAGAGTTTATGGGAAGATGGATGGAGCCAAATACAGGGCAATCTTAGAAGAAAACCTGTTATGCCCCGTACACACGGTCGAAAAATCCAACCGAAAATGTCCGATCGGACCATGTTGTCGGAAAATCCGCCCGTGTGTGGGCTCCATCGGACTGTTTCCGGTAAAATTTCAGATCCTGCTCTCAAAATTTCCGACAACAAAATCCGATCAAACTTTTTCCGATCGGGTGTAGAGAATTCCGACGGACAAAGTGCCACGCATGCTCAGATCAAATTACGAGACCAAAGCTATTGGCTACGAGCCTCTACCTAGTTCCGTCATAGGCAACGAACGTCACCACATTCAGAATGATTTTCCGACAACTTTGTCCAACCGTGTGGTCAGAATTTCCGACCGTGTGTACGGGGGCAGAGGTTCACCTTCCAGCAGGACAACAACCCTAAACATACATCCAGAGCTACAATGGAGTGGTCCAGACCTAAATCCAATTGAAAATCTGTGGCAAGACATGAACATTGCTGTTCACAGACGCTCTCCATTCAATCAGACAGAGCTTGAGCTATTTTCAAAGGTGAATTGGCAAAAATTTCACTCTAGATGTGCAAAGCTGGTAGAGACATACCCGAAAAGATTTGCAGCTGTAATTGCAGCAAAAGGTGGTTCTACAAACTATTGACTCTGGGGGCTGAATACAAATGCACACCACACTTTTCAGATATTTACTTGTAAACAATTTTAAAAAACATTTATCATTTTCTTTTCACTTCACAATTATGCGCCACTTTGTGTTGGTCTATCACATAAAATCCCAATAAAGTACATTTACATTTTTGGCTGTAACATGACAAAATGTGGAAAATTTCAAGCTGTATAAATACTTTTTTAATAGCTTAATACGTTTTCCCAAGCTCGTGCCTAAGCTTTAAGAATAATAGTATCATGGAAAGTCCAACTGGAAAACGTCACTGTTGAGAAATATGCATATCAGACTTATACTATCTTTGGTCTAAAGAGCAATATGTATTCAATTGTTTAGGATATCTAGTTATTCTATCTGTACTAGCAATATGGATCACAGCAGTCATGGGTAAATGCCAGGAACCATATACTGTATACTGCCCATCACTTCATTTGTAGTCAGGCAATGAATTGCAACACATTTCATCACTTTAAACCAACAAGATGCCATTGCTTTTCATTGCACATTTTTCAGTGGAACATTTACTTGTCACCTCAGCTTGATGATTCAAATTATATTCAATGTAATTCCTAGGATGTGCTGACGATCTTAAGATGCATGTAATAGTTCAAGTATGTCTCATATTTTCAGTCACTGCCTACTTTTCAGTTGTTTGCATTATTTAACCTCTAACTTCATGCTCCAAGCAACAATCACAGTAAAATACTTTATTCTTTAATCCATTAAAGATTGAAGCATGTCATAAATCAAATTTCATAATGACTTGCCTTCTTTCAACTTACATGAGCTGCTTCCTAACTGAAAAGCAAAGGAAGTCAATCTGACTTTTCTAATTGCCATTTTCTACTTAGACTTTCACTATTGTCATCTTCAACTGTACCCCTTTTAAAAAAGGTGTACTCTACTAATAATTTTATCTTTTAATATTAGGAGCATACTGGATACAATTTGTACATGAAACACTCTGTATTTTAATGAGAAAACAGGTAATTTACTTAAAGTAACTGTAATAATAACTGGATCCCTGGTTGCTCTTATTAATTAATAATTAATTAATTATTAAAATATGCAGTTGCCACAGATCTCTCCAACCTGCTGGCACTGTCAGTGAGGTGTGGGTTCTTTAATTCACATTTTTTGTGAATACCAGATTCTCTGCCCATTTTGGGCAGAAATACGTAAAATAATCCATCAAATCACAACAGTGGACCTAGGGAGCAACCCTATTTGGTATATGTTGCAGGTCAACGCTGTGCCATTGAAGCATTATACAGTGGGGATTGAAAGTTTGGGCACCCCAGGTAAAAAATGTGTATTAATGTGCATAATAAAGCCAAGGAAAGATGGAAAAATCTCCAAATGGCATCAAATTACAGATTAGACATTCTTATAATATGTCAAAAAAAGTTAGATTTTATTTCCATCATTTACACTTTCAAGATTACAGAAAACAAAAAAATGGCGTCTGCAAAAGTTTGGGCACCCTGCAGAGTTAATATCTTGTACTGCCCCCTTTGGCAAGTATCACAGCTTATAAACGCTTTTTGTAGCCAGCCAAGAGTCTTTCAATTCTTGTTTGAGGTATCTTTGCCCATTCTTCCTTACAAAAGTCTTCCAGTTCTTTGAGATTTCTGGGCTGTCTGTTACGCACTGCTCTTTTAAGGTCTATCCATAGATTTTCAATAATGTTGAGGTCAGGAGATTGTGAAGGCCATGGCAAAACCTTCAGTTTACGCCTCTTAATGTAATCCCCCGTGGATTTTGAGGTGTGTTTAGGATCATTATCCATTTGTAGAAGCCATCCTCTCTTTAACTTCAGCTTTTTCACAGATGGCATCAAGTTACCATCCAAAATTTGCTGAAATTTTATTGAATCCATTTTTCCTTCTACTTGTGAAATGTTCTCTGTGCCACTGGCTGCAATACAACCCCAAAGCATGATTGATCCACCCCCATACTTAACAGTTGGACAGAGGTTCTTTTCATTAAATTCTGTGCCCTTTCTTCTCCAAACGTACCTTTGCTCATTCCGGACAAAAAGTTCTATTTCAATCTCATCGGTCCACAGAACTTGTTTCCAAAATGCCTCAGGCTTGTCTATATGTTCATTTGCAAAGTTCAAACGCTGATTTTTGTAGTGAGGACGTAGAAGAGGTTTTCTTCTGATGACTCTTCCATGAAGACCATATTTGTACAAGTATCTCTTTATAGTGGAATAGTGTACCACAACTCCAGTGTCTGCCAGAACTTTTTGGAGTGATTGTGCAGTCAAACGTGGGTTTTGAATTGCTTTTCTCACAATCCTGCGAGCTGTTCTGTCTGATATTTTTCTTGGTCTTCCAGATCTTGCTTTAACTTCCACTGTTCCTGATGACTGCCATTTCTTAATTACATTCCGAACAGAGGATATTGACATCTGAAAACGCTTTGCTATCTTCTTATAGCCTTCTCCAGCTTTGTGAGCGTCAACTATTTTCAGTTTCAGTTTTCTAGACAACTGCTTAGAAGAACCCATGGTGCTGATTGTTGGGGCAAGGTCAGATGAGTCTAGCCATTTAAAACCTTTGAGATTGACATCACCTGGTCTTCTCAGACGATGATTGTGAACAATCCATGACACTGGCAGGTCTCAGCTTTGCAAAGGGGGCAGTGCATGCTATAAATTCTGCAGGGTGCCCAAACTTTTGCAGACGCCATTTTTTTGTTTTCTGTCATTTTGAAAGTGTAAATGATAGAAATAAAATCTAACAATTTTTTGACATATTATAAGAATGTCTAATCTGTAATTTGATGCCATTTGGAAATTTTTCCATCTTTCCTTGGCTTTGTTATGCACATTAATACACATTTTTACCTGGGGTGCCCAAACTTTCGATCCCAACTGTAAATCTTTGCTTATAGATCAACTCTTAGTAGTAGCCCAAGAGTGTGTTCCAGCTCTGTGGAAGCCTACTTCACCTCTTTTGATGCAAATGTGGCTTAATAGAGTTATTGAATTTTTTAAGATGGAGTAGCTGACAATTTCCACAATACCTGGTCCAGCTAGACAACATTTACTGGTTTACCTTTTTATCAGGATATAATGTATTGTGATATTTAACATTTTATTAAGCAACTTATAGGCCAGACACTAGGTTAAACGACAGGGTGAGTTAAACGTTATTTAAATAATAGGTCACCCCCTCCTGTGCGCTGATTCGTTTGGGGTGCTACTATTTTTTTCTCTTTTTTGTGTTTTTTTTCTGTATTAACTGTCAATATAATAAGAGTAGATATAATGGGCCAAATTTTTGTCCTTTTGATTTCATGCTAAAAACAACAGCTTTGTCCCTTTGGTGATCTCCCTGCATTCATTTAAACACGATGGGGAAGAGAGGGGAGAGAAAAGGGTGAATAGGAAGTAGAAAAGGAGGAATGAATTTCCACTCTCCTTCTGTTGTTCTTTATTGGTTTTGTATTCTGTTCTACAGATGATGTAGGCTAAGAGTTTATTGGTCTAGCAGCTATAATGAGATTGTTTGTATTTCTCTCCACACCTTCTTGTGTTTATATATATATGGACATGACTGACCGATTAAATAAAGAATTACAAAAGAACAAACAAACAAAAAAAAAGTGCTTATGTGAATCATGATAGGATGACCAGATATCTCCTTGCCCGTTGTTCTCTATTCTCACTGAGATGCCTGTTTATGCATAGCATTAAATTGTATACAACCTTTTGAAATACTAATAATGCAAATTTATTGGAACTAGAAGGAAGGAAAAAAAAATAAGATAAGGTAAAGGTTTTGTCCACAGCAATTGGTTAGATAAAGCATCTACTCATTTTCTTTCTTGTAATTTTTCTCTTCCCCTTTTGTTCATGGACTTGCCGATAACATCCTTGATAGTCTCCATAGCTATTAACTGGTGCACACAAGGGGTTTGCATGCATCGTGGGCATCAGACAGGATAGTCAATATGGACTCAGTCTAAAACTAAGCCTAAAACAAACAAAAAAGAGGCCTTTACATGAGTCCTACCTAAAATTGCACTGGCTGCTTCACCCCTGTAATGTTGTTCCCCCAGCTGGGAGCTATTGTCTGAAAACAAGCTCTCCCAAGGTCTTCTATCAAGCGATTACCATTAGGTTGTCTTGGAGAAAACGTATGCTTTACTGTAGAAAGCCCTGCACTCTATATTATGACAAATCACAGACCCCCTGCCCAAGAAAATCTGAGAAATAGGCCTACTTTGGAGGACAGATTGGAAGCAATACATTAAACTGTAGAAATACATGAATTGAATTGGACCACTTTGCAGCATGAAAAATAGATTCTAGGCGGTCCCACCTTTGTATTAGTGACCTTCTACAGAGTATGAATGATTTAAACTGAACAGTGACTGAACTTGTGCCTTCCAATCTTATTGAGCACATTCCCTGGGCCCTTACCAGGCACTCTCTGGAGTGTCCTCTGTGAGACATTATTATGTGGCTGTACTATTACAGGACCATAGAGACCCTACTGCTTGCTGATAGAGATATCACCTCTCAGTCCTTCCAAGGTTATACTTATCCGAATTTTCAAGATTTGGCCCCAAAAGCCATAACTAAACTCAGGAGCTTAAAACCATACCTCGAAATTCACATAAAATGCTACATCAAATATAAATGGGGGTTTCTGTTTTACTTACAATTTCCTGTATAGGGATAAGAAACATATTTGTATTACCCCTGAAGCCATGCATGCGAGACTGAAAGATCTACAGTTGTATCCCCTGGCAGATGGACCCTGGTCCAGCTGTGACAACTCCTCAAGACAGACTCCAGCATACTTTCTGTAGTGTTCCCCTACACACGGAGATTAGAATCCTGATCCTTCAGCTGAGCCTGCACTGTGCAGCGGTAATAGTTGCTACCCTTGATGTCCCCCACTCCTAATCTATTCAAATGATACTGCTCTCCCAAACTATCCTTCTGTTCTTGCAAATTGGCCATTTGCCAACCAACTCCAAACCTTCAGTATTCTGATCTAAGTAATCTTTTGCTTAAGAAGTGCTCTAGTCAGAGGCGTAGCTTGAAGCTTGTGGGCCCCGAAGCAAAAGTTGACCTGAGCCCCCACTACCACCCACCACTTCCACTGTGTGTGCAGATACACCCACCGTACGCCAAGATACTCAAAGTGGCTTAAGAGTTTAGAGTTCCCAGAGTTCCTCCTTACATTAGAGGACAAGGATCACACCTGGAGAATCAGATAACAGGGATCACTGCTGGAGAATCTAAAGACAGGGACCCCTGTCAGGTCATATGGCAGGGCTCCTTTCCAATTCCAGCACTTTAAACAGCACCCCCCCCCCACACTACACTGGGCTGAAATCACATTCCTTTACACACAGTCTATCAACCTTCACAGGGTATATCTGGCTTTTATGTTGCCATTCTGACCTGTGAAATTCCCTGCTAGGAACGGCAGTATAGTTGTAGTAGGAAAATACACGCTATGCAGATCAAGGCTGACTGGCTGTGTTGTAAAGGAAAGTGATTTCAGCCCTGTGGAGGAGGAGCAGTATAGAGTGCTGTACTGGGAAAGAATCTCATCAGTAGGCAGCCTTGGAACTTAGATATGGGGGGGGGGCAAAGCTATGTGACACGAAATCTGGAGCCTGCAGGCCCTCAGGGGCCCCTCAGGAGGTGTTAAGGGATTTGTTTTAGCAATTCCTGAAGGTTTCTCTGTCAGTGTTGGCAGGTGTTGGGGGAAGGTCACCTCCCGGGGGTGGGTGTCTTTTCCACAGTTGTCAGTGAAGTGGGGTAAGCGGACGTCCCCGGATGGGGGGGGGTACAGAGAATCCCAGCTAGTGACTAGAAGACACCCCTGGAGCTAGGGGCGGGGTTGCGATTGTGACCCCTGCAACCCCTTATGCTACGCCCATGGCTCTAGTGCCATCTCTCACCTATGATATATGGTATCTCAGTATGTAGTTTTTGTAGGGCTCCCTTGGGGAAAAAGTGTTTGCCCCCTTCCTCATTTCCTGTTCCTTTGCATGTTTGTCACACTTAAGTGTTTCGTGAACATCAAACCAATTTAAACAATAGTCAAGGACAACACAAGTAAACACAAAATGAAATTTGTAAATGAAGGTGTTTATTATTAAAGGTGAAAAAAAATCCAAACCATCATGGCCCTGTGTGAAAAAGTGATTGCCCCCTAAACCTAATAACTGGTTGGGCCACCCTTAGCAGCAACAACTGCAACCAAGCGTTTGCGATAACGTGCAATGAGGCTTTTACAGCGTCCTGGAGGAATTTTGGCCCACTCATCTTTGCAGAATTGTCCTAATTCAGTTACATTAGAGGGTTTTCGAGCATGAACGGCCTTTTTAAGGTCATACCACAACATCTCAATAGGATTCAGGTCAGGACTTTGGCTAGGCCACTCCAAAGTCTTCATTTTGTTTTTCTTCAGCCATTCGGTGGTGGACTTGCTGGTGTGTTTAGGATCATTGTCCTGCTGCAGAACCCAAGTTCGTTTCAGCTTGAGTACACGAACAGATGGTCGGACATTCTCCTTCAGGATCTCTTGGTAGACAGCAGAATTCATAGTTCCTTTTATCACGGCAAGTCTTCCAGGTCCTGAAGCAGCAAAACAGCCCCAGACCATCACACTACCACCACCATATTTTACTGTTGGTATAATGTTCTTTTTCTGAAATGCAGTGTTCCTTCTACGTCAGATATACTTGGACACACACCTTCCAAAGAGTTCCACTTTTGTCTCATCGGTCCACAGAATGTTGTCCCAAAAGTCTTGGGGATCATCCAGATGTGTTGTGGAGAAATTGAGACAAGCTTTGATGTTCTTTTTGCTCAGCAGTGGTTTTCTCCTTGGAACTCTGCCATGCAGGCCATTTTTGCCCAGTCTTTTCCTGATGGTGGAGGCATGAACGCTGACCTTAACTGAGGCAAGTGAGGCCTGCAGTTCCTTGGACGTTGTTGTGGGGTCTTTTGTGACCTCTTGGATGAGTCGTCGCTGCGCTCTTGGGGTAATTTTGGGCGGCCGGCCACTCCTGGGAAGGTTCACCACTGTTCCATGTCTTCGCCATTTGTGGAAAATGGCTCTCACTGTGGTTCGCTGGATTCCCAAAGCTTTGGAAATTGCTTTATAACCCTTTCCAGACTGATAGATCTCAATTACTTTCTTTCTCAATTGTTCCTGAATTTCTTTGGGTCTCGGCATGATGTGTAGCTTTTAAGGATCTTCTGGTGGACCTTACTGTGTCAAGCAGCTCCTATTTAAGTGATGCCTTGATTGTGAACAGGTGTGGCAATAATCAGGCCTGGGTGTGGCTAGAGAAATTGAACTCAGGTGTGGACAACCACAGTTATAGTATGTTTTAACAAGGGGGGGAATCACTTTTTCACACAGGGCCATGATGGTTTGGATTTTTTTTCCCCTTTAATAATAAACACCTTCATTTACAAATTGCATTTTGTGTTTACTTGTGTTGTCCTTGACTATTGTTTAAATTGGTTTGATGTTCCGAAACACTTAAGTGTGACAAACATGCAAAGGAACAGGAAATGAGGAAGGGGGCAAACACTTTTTCACACCACTGTAAATCTATAAAAATAACAAAGGTCGATATTACATAGTCAACATATCAATGAGTCCAGGTGAACATCACAGTGAATTTACAACTAGAGTTGAGCGGACACCTGGATGTTCGGGTTCGGCAGGTTCGGCCGAACTTCAGAAAAGAGTTCGGGTTTGGGACCGAACTTGACCCAAACTTGAACCAGAACACCGAACCCCATTGAAGTCAATGGGGACCCGAACGGCTATAATAAAGTGTCGGCTCCCGTCCCCCTTAATACAGAGAACAGTCATTGAAAGTCATTTATTTTTGAAAAGTTAGTCAGAAAAAGTGTTTGGGGACCTGGGTCCTGCCCCAGGGGACATGTATCAATGCAAAAAAAACTTTTAAAAACTGACGTTTTTTCGGGAGCAGTGATTTTAATAATGATTAAAGTGAAACAATAAAAGTGTAATATGCCTTTAAATTTCGTACCTGGGGGTGTCTATAGTATGCATGTAAAGGGGCGCATGTTTCCAGTGCTTAGAACTGTCTCTGCAAAAAGTGTCATTTTTGCAGAAAAGAAAGCTATTTAAAATCACTCGCGGCTAATGTGTATTGTCGGCTCCCGTAATACAGAGAACAGTCATTCATTGACAGTCATTCATAAAAAAAAGTCATTGATAAAAAATAAAAAAAAAACAAAAAAAAAAGCGTAGGGGTCCCCCCAAATTCAATAACCAGGCCCTTCAGGTCTGGGATGGATATTAAGGGGGACCCCAGCCAAAAAAATAAAAAATGGCGTAGGGTCCCCCTCAAAATCCATACCAGACCCTTGAGGTCTGGGATAGATTTTAAGGGGAAACCCAGCCAAAAAAAATGGCGTGAGGTCCCCCTCAAAATCCATACCAGACCCTTATCCGAGCACGCAACCTGGCAGGCCGCAGGAAAAGTGGGGGGGACGAGAGCGGCCCCCCCTCCCGCCTGAACCGTACCAGGCCACATGCCCTCAACATTGGGAGGATGCTTTGGGGTCCCCCCCAAAGCACCTTGTCCCCATGTTGATGAGGACAAGGGCCTTCATCGCCACAACCGGTGGCCACCTGGTAACCCCCGCCCCCCTCTGATGCATGGGAACGTCATGGGGACTTCCCTACGGCTTTCCCCATGACGTGGGGAAAGCCATAGGGAAGTCCCCATGACGTCCCCATGCGTCAGAGGGGGGCGGGGTTACCAGGTGGCCCCGCCCTCCGTTATAAAAGAACTGTCAGCCCAAGCGAAGCCTCACACCGGGAGCCTCCCATTGCGAGGAGTGGCCCAAGAAGAGACCGACGCCCTGGAAGAAGATACCGGAGAGAAGCCTCAGAGACCGACGCCGTGGACGAAGATACCGAAGAGAAGCCTCACCCAGCGGGAGACTCCCATTGCGCGGAGCGGCCCAGAAGAGACACCGATGCTGGACGAGAAGGCCAAGTAGAAGCGGATCGGAGGAAGAAGAAGATGGAAGAAGAAGATGCCGGAAGTAGAAGATGAAGAAAGGAAGACCAGAAGAAAGAAGAAAGAAGATTTTAATAAAGGAATTGTCAAAGACCGTCTCCTGTCATTTTTACCATTTTTGACACTTTTTTGGTGAAATGGTAGGGGTGCCCCCTTACCATTTCACACAGGGGGGGCCGGGATCTGGGGGTCCCCTTGTTAAAGGGGGCTTCCAGATTCCGATAAGCCCCCCGCCCGCAGACCCCCACAACCACCGGGCACGGTTGTGGGGATGAGGCCCTTGTCCTCATCAACATGGGGACAAGGTGCTTTGGGGTGGACCCCAAAGCATCCTCCCAATGTTGAGGGCATGTGGCCTGGTACGGTTCAGGTGGGAGGGGGGGCGCTCTCGTCCCCCCCACTTTTCCTGTGGCCTGCCAGGTTGCGTGCTCGGATAAGGGTCTGGTATGGATTTTGAGGGGGACCTCACGCCATTTTTTTTGGCTGGGTTTCCCCTTAAAATCCATCCCAGACCTCAAGGGTCTGGTATGGATTTTGAGGGGGACCCTACGCCATTTTTTTTTGGGCTGGGGTCCCCCTTAATATCCATCCCAGACCTGAAGGGCCTGGTTATTGAATTTGGGGGGACCCCTACGCTTTTTTTTTTGTTTTTTTTTTATTTTTTATCAATGACTTTTTTTTTATGAATGACTTTCAATGAATGACTGTTCTCTGTATTACGGGAGCCGACAATTAACATTAGCCGCAAGTGATTTTAAATAGCTTTCTTTTCTGCAAAAATGACACTTTTTGCAGAGACAGTTCTAAGCACTGGAAATATGCGCCCCTTTACATGCATACTATAGACACCCCCCAAGTGCGAAATTTAAAGGAATATTATACTTTTATTGTTTCAATTTAATCATTATTAAAATCACTGCTCCCGAAAAAAAACGGCCGTTTTTAAAAGTTTTTTTTTGCATTGATACATGTCCCCTGGGGCAGGACCCAGGTCCCCAAACACTTTTTATGACTAACTTTTTAAAAATAAATGACTTCAATGACTGTTCTCTGTATTAAAAGCACTTGCGGCTATATGAATATCAATATCAATACATTTTAAAAAGCAACATTAAATCCCCGAACACCGGACCCGAACCCGAACATACAGTCAATTGTTCGGGTTCGGGTTCGGGACCCGAACACCCTAAAGTCCGGTACGGACCCGAACTTTACAGTTCGGGTTCGCTCAACCCTATTTACAACCTATAAAAGAACTGTCAGCCCAAGCGAAGCCTCACACCGGGAGCCTCCCATTGCGAGGAGTGGCCCAAGAAGAGACCGACGCCCTGGAAGAAGATACCGGAGAGAAGCCTCAGAGACCGACGCCGTGGACGAAGATACCGAAGAGAAGCCTCACCCAGCGGGAGACTCCCATTGCGCGGAGCGGCCCAGAAGAGACACCGATGCTGGACGAGAAGGCCAAGTAGAAGCGGATCGGAGGAAGAAGAAGATGGAAGAAGAAGATGCCGGAAGTAGAAGATGAAGAAAGGAAGACCAGAAGAAAGAAGAAAGAAGATTTTAATAAAGGAATTGTCAAAGACCGTCTCCTGTCATTTTTACCATTTTTGACACTTTTTTGGTGAAATGGTAGGGGTGCCCCCTTACCATTTCACACAGGGGGGGCCGGGATCTGGGGGTCCCCTTGTTAAAGGGGGCTTCCAGATTCCGATAAGCCCCCCGCCCGCAGACCCCCACAACCACCGGGCACGGTTGTGGGGATGAGGCCCTTGTCCTCATCAACATGGGGACAAGGTGCTTTGGGGTGGACCCCAAAGCATCCTCCCAATGTTGAGGGCATGTGGCCTGGTACGGTTCAGGTGGGAGGGGGGGCGCTCTCGTCCCCCCCACTTTTCCTGTGGCCTGCCAGGTTGCGTGCTCGGATAAGGGTCTGGTATGGATTTTGAGGGGGACCTCACGCCATTTTTTTTGGCTGGGTTTCCCCTTAAAATCCATCCCAGACCTCAAGGGTCTGGTATGGATTTTGAGGGGGACCCTACGCCATTTTTTTGGGCTGGGGTCCCCCTTAATATCCATCCCAGACCTGAAGGGCCTGGTTATTGAATTTGGGGGGACCCCTACGCTTTTTTTTTTTGTTTTTTTTTTTTTTTTTTATCAATGACTTTTTTTTTATGAATGACTTTCAATGAATGACTGTTCTCTGTATTACGGGAGCCGACAATTAACATTAGCCGCAAGTGATTTTAAATAGCTTTCTTTTCTGCAAAAATGACACTTTTTGCAGAGACAGTTCTAAGCACTGGAAATATGCGCCCCTTTACATGCATACTATAGACACCCCCCAAGTGCGAAATTTAAAGGAATATTATACTTTTATTGTTTCAATTTAATCATTATTAAAATCACTGCTCCCGAAAAAACGGCCGTTTTTAAAAGTTTTTTTTTGCATTGATACATGTCCCCTGGGGCAGGACCCAGGTCCCCAAACACTTTTTATGACTAACTTTTTAAAAATAAATGACTTCAATGACTGTTCTCTGTATTAAAAGCACTTGCGGCTATATGAATATCAATATCAATACATTTTAAAAAGCAACATTAAATCCCCGAACACCGGACCCGAACCCGAACATACAGTCAATTGTTCGGGTTCGGGTTCGGGACCCGAACACCCTAAAGTCCGGTACGGACCCGAACTTTACAGTTCGGGTTCGCTCAACCCTATTTACAACACCCATGTAATCATTGTGTATGCCAGCCAAAAAAAACAAATCATATGTTAAAAGGTTATGTAGTCCCCTCTGTGAAACCCAGAGTTCTCTCCATCAACAGATGGTATCTATCCATACCAATCCAATGATAAAGTGAATAAATTACTAAAAGAGTTTTGATCAACCCACACCTATCTATGGTACATACATAGAAAGTATATCTTAAGCAATTCCCTCTCAACCTAATGCCCCGTACACACGGTCATACTTTCCGACGGAAAATGTGCGATCGGAGCTTGTTGTCGGAAATTCTGTGTAGGCTCCATCGGACAGTTTCCATCGGAATTTCCATCGCACAAAATTTGAGATCTGGTTCTCAAATTTTCCGACAACAAAATCCGTTTGCGCAATTACAAAGTGCCACACATGCTCGGAATCAAGCAAAAGAGCAGAACTGGCTATTGAACTTCGTTTTTCTCGGCTCGTCGTACGTGTTGTATGTCACCAAGTTCTTGACGTTCGGAATTTCGGACCAACTTTTTGTGACCGTGTGTATGCAAGACAAGTTTGAGCCAACATCCGTCGAAAAAAAAACATGGGATTTTGTTGTCGGAATGTCCGATCGTGTGTACAGGGCATTAGACAGCTGACAAAAAATCTAGATGTTAACGTATGTATGAATTTTTGCTTATTCGAAGATTTGGATGTATCTGAATCTCCAAATGTCAATAGTAATTGTATTGTATATATAATACCGTTCAGAGTATATAGTGCAGTCTGTATAGTATATATAATATAGTTCAGAGTATACAGTGCAGTCCGTATAGTATATATAATATAGTTCAGAGTATATAGTGCAGTTCATATAGTATATATAATACAGTTCAGAGTATATAGTGCAGTCTGTATACAGTATCTCACAAAAGTGAGTACACCCCTCACATTTTTGTAAATATTTTTATTATATCTTTTCATGTGACAACACTGAAGAAATTACACAATGTAAAGTAGTGAGAGTACAGCTTGTATAACAGTGTAAATTTTCTGTCCCCTGAAAATAATTCAATACACAGCCATTAAAGAGGAGTATCCATTAAAAAAAAAAAATTAAAGTCAGCAGCTACAAATACTGCAGCTGCTGACGTTTAATAATTGGAAACTTATGCCTCGTACACACGAGCGGACTTTCCCCCAGGAATGTCCGCCGGACTGAAGTCCGCCGGACAATCCGCCCGTGTGTAGGCGCCCGCGGACTTTTTGGCGCCAAAAGTTTTGTTTTAAAATTGTCCGCTGGACTCGGCAGTCCGGCGGACAATCGCGCGGTTAGTATGCTAGTCCGCCGGACTTTTGGAAATGAACGGACTTGCCGATCATCGGAAAGTCCGTTCATTTAGAACGTGACTTCAGGTAGACGGGGATAGCGAAGGCAGTGAATGCCGCCGTGCTAGCCCCGACACCTGGCATGGATTTAAAGGGAATCCCCACGCCGAAAACATGGGGTGTGCCCTGTGGAAAGGGGGGCCGTGCACCCCCCCCAAAGCACCTTGTCCCCATGTTGATGAGGACAAGGGCCTCTTCCCGACAACCCTGGCCGTTGGTTGTCGGGGTCTGCGGGCGGGGGGCTTATCGGAATCCGGGAGCCCCCTTTAATAAGGGGGACCCCAGATCCCGGCCCCCCCACCCTATGTGAATGAGTATGGGGTACGATGTACCTCTACCCATTCACCTAAGGTGTAAAGTGTAAATAAAAAAAAAAACACAATTTTTTAAAAATATTTTATTGCACTGCTCCGGGGGTCTTCTTCCGTCTTGGGGGGTCTTCTCGCCGGACTCCTCCGCTATTTTACCTAGCTCTTTTACTGAGCGGAGGAGCCCGGCTTCCTTCTTCGTCGTCGCCGTCGTCTGGGGGTCTCGATCCGCCTTCGGGGGTCTTCCGGGGTCTTCCGGGGTTTCTTCTGTTCTTGCCGCTGTCGTCGCTTTCTGTGCCGCCGCCTTCTGCGCCGCCGCCTTCTTCTTCTTCTTCCTCTTCTTCTTCTTCTTCTTCTCCTTCCGATGTTGACTCGTCGCTCTCTCTGGCCGGAATGGCAGAGCCGCGCTGTGTTGTGACTTATATAGGGACAAGGGGGCAGGGTCATATGCTCGTGTCACATGGTGACCCCGTCCCCCTATGATGTCACAGTCCCAGCATCCTCCGGGACTGTGACATCATAGGGGGCGGGGTCACCATGTGACATGAGCATGTGACCCCGCCTCCTTGTCCCTATATAAGTCACAACACAGCGCGGCTATGCCATTCCGGCCAGAGAGAGCGACGAGTCAACATCGGAAGGAGAAGAAGAAGAAGAAGAGGAAGAAGAAGAAGAAGAAGAAGAAGGCGGCGGCGCAGAAGGCGACGACAGCGGCAAGAACAGAAGAGACCCCGGAAGACCCCGGAAGACCCCTGAAGGTGGATCGAGACCCCCAGACTACGGCGACGATGAAGAAGGAAGCCGGGCTCCTCCGCTCGGTAAAAGGGTTAGGTAAAATAGCGGAGGAGTCCGGCGAGAAGACCCCCCAAAGCGAAAGAAGACCCCCGGAGCAGTGCAATAAAATAATTTTAAAAAATTGTGTGTTTTTTTTTTATTTACACTTTACACCTTAGGTGAATGGGTAGGGGTACATCGTACCCCATACTCATTCACATAGGGTGGGGGGCCGGGATCTGGGGGCCTCCTTATTAAAGGGGGCTCCCGGATTCCGATAAGCCCCCCGCCCGCAGACCCCGACAACCAACGGCCAGGGTTGTCGGGAAGAGGCCCTTGTCCTCATCAACATTGGGACAAGGTGCTTTGGGGTGGGGGGGCCGCACGGCCCCCCTTTCCCCAGGGCACCCCCCATGTTGAGGGCACGCGGCCTGGTATGGCTCAGGAGGGGGGGCGCTCGCTCGTCCCCACCCCTTTCCTGGCCGGCCCGGCTGCGTGCTCGGATAAGGGTCTGAGATGGATTTGGGGGGGACCCCCACGCCGTTTTTTTTCGGCGTGGGGATTCCCTTTAAATCCATGCCAGGTGACGGGGCTAGCGTGGCGGCATTCACTGCCTTCGCTAGCCCCGTCTACCTGCAGTTACGTTCTAAGTGAACGGACTTTGCTCCGTGTGTGGGCAAGTCCGTTCATTTTCAAAAGTCCCGCGGACTTTTTCCCGCGGATTGTCCGCCGGAGAAGTCCGGGCGTGTGTGGGCAAGTCCACACGCTCGGAAAGTCCAGCGAAGCCCCGCTGGAAGGTCCGGCGGTTTGTCCGCTGGACTAGGTCCGGCGGACAATCCCGCCGGAAAGTCCGAGCGTGTGTACGAGGCATTACCTGTTGCAGGGTCCAGCGATGCGGGGGGTCGAAGCTTCGCTCGTCCCCCCATCCGCTCTGCGGCGCCGGCATTGCAACTGTGGGAATCCTTCACAGCTGGGCACCCACTGCGCATGCGCGCGCGGCACCGCGCGCCGTGATTGGCCGCGCAGTCATCTGGGACCTGTCATGTGTCCCAGATGACTGACAGGAGGGAGGGGGCAGAGCTGAGCTCTTCCTGCGCCGAGAGAAAGTGATGTCACCAGCCCGGGCACTGAAGGAGGCAGACTACAAAGGACCCCCTAGCAACAGGCATTTATGTTTTTTTTTATTTTTTTTAGGAATTTTAAGCATTTATTTTTTTGGGGTGCAACACCACTTTAATGTCTAAAACGACGGCAACAAAAGTGAGTACACCCCTAAGGGAAAATGTCCAAATTGGGCCCAAACTGTCAATATTTTGTATGGCCACCATTATTTTCCAGCACTGCCTGAACTCTCTTGGGCATGGAGTTCACCAGAGCTTCACAGGTTGCCACTGGAGTCCTCTTCCACTCCTCCATGACAACATCATGGAGCTGGTGGATGTTAGAGACCTTGAGCTCCTCCACCTTCCTTTTGAGTATGCCCCACAGATGTTCAATAGGGTTTAGGTCTGGAGACATGCTTGGCCAGTCCATCACCTTTATCATCAGCTACTTTAGCAAGGCAGTGGTCATCTTGGAGGTGTGTTTGGGGTCGTTATCATGTTGGAATACTGCCCTGCAGCCCAGTCACCGAAGGGAGGCGATCATGCTCTGCTTCAGTATGTCACAGTACATGTTGGCATTCATGGTTCCATGAATGAACTGTAGCTCCCCAGTGCCGGAATCACTCATGCAGCCCCAGACCATGACACTCCCCCCACCATGCTTGACTGTAGGCAAGACACACTTGTGTTTGTACTCCTCACCTGGTTGCCGCCACACATGCTGGACACCATCTGAACCAAATAAGTTTATCTTGGTCTCAGAAGACCACAGCACATGGTTCCAGTAATCTATGTCTTTAGTCTGCTTGTTTTCAGCAAACTGTTTGCAGGCTTCCTTGTGCATCATCTTTAGAAGAGGCTTCCTTCTGTGACGATAGCCATGAAGACCAATTTGATGCGGTGGCGTATGGTCTGAGCACTGACAGGCTGACCCCCCACCCCTTGAACCTCTGCAGCAATGCTGGCAGCACTCATACATCTATTTCCCAAAGACAACCTCTGGATATGATGCTGTGCACGTGCACTCAACTTCTTTGGTCGACCATGGCGAGGCCTGTATTGAATGGAACCTGTCCAGTTAAACCGCTATATGGTCTTGGCCACTGTGCTGCAGCTCAATTTCAGGGTATTGGCAATCTTCTTATAGCCTAGGCCAGTGATGGTGAACCTTGGCACCCCAGATGTTTTGGAACTACATTTCCCATGATGCTCAACTACACAGTAGAGTGCAAGAGCATCATGGGAAATGTAGTTCCAAAAAACATCTGGGGTGCCAAGGTTCGCCATCACTGGCCTAGGCCATCCTTATGTAGAGCAACAATTCTTTTTTTAGATCCTCAGAGAGTTATTTGTCATGAGGTGCCATGTTGAACTCCCAGTGACCAGTATGAGAGAGTTAGAGCGATAACAGTAAATTTAACACACCTGCTCCCCATTCACACCTGAGACCTTGTAACATGACATAGGGGAGGGAAATGACTAATTGGGCCCAATTTAGACATTTTCACTTACAGGTGAGCAAGCAGCCTGGCAGGACGAGCGAGCCCCCCACAACCATACCAGGCCGCTTGCCCTTGACATGGGGAGGGTGCTTTGGGGTGCCCCCCAAAGCACCTTGTCCCCATGTTGATGGGGACAAGAGCCTCTTCCCGGCAAACCCTGGTCATTGGTTGTCGGGGTCTGCGGGCAGAATCTGGAAGCCCCCATAACAAGGGGACCCCCAGATCCCGACCCCCCTATGTGAATTATACATTGTACCCGCTATCCATTCTCCAAAAATAAGTGTCAAAAAGTAAAAACCACAACAGACAGTTTTTGACAAATCCTTTATTAAAAAAGAAGTGTCCCGCGATGTCCATCCATCTTCAATCACGCTGCCTGACAGACCCGAAAAAAAAAGCGCCACCTCAATGGGAGGCATCCCGGCGACTGATGTCTCTTGGCTTTGACAGCTGTTATATAGGCAAGGGTGGGGCTATCCGGTGACGGGAAGTGAGTGACCCTGCCCCCGTCTGATATCATGTGACCTCAGAGGGGGGCGGGGTCATCCGTTTACGTAGCCCCGCCCTTACCTATATAAGAGCTGTCAAAGCGAAAAGACAGCAGTCGCTGGGAGGCCTCCCATGGTTGCAGAGTTTTTCAGGTTTTTTTTTTTTATATATTTTTCGGGTCTGTCAGGCGGCGTGATTGACTATGTACATTTTTTTTTTAAAATAAAGGAATTGTCAAAAACTGTCTGTTGTGGTTTTTACTTTTTGACACTTTTTTTGATGAAGGGGTAGGGGTACAATGTACCCGATATCCATTCACATAGGCGGAGGGGCGGGATCTGGGTACCCCCTTGTTAAAGGGTGCTCCCAGATTCCGATACCCCCCCACCTGCAGACCCCGAAACCAATGGCCAGGGTTGTCAGGCAAAGGCCCTTGTCCATGTTGAGGGCATGTGGCCTGGTATGGTTCAGGAGGGGGACTCTCAATCGTCCCCCCCCCCCTATCCTGACCTCTAGGCTACATGCTCGGTCTGGTATGGATTTTTTTAAGTTTTGCCGTGAAGTTCCCCTTAAAATCCATTCCAGGCCCAAAAGGCCTGGTATGGACTGGAGGGAGGGGACCCTACGCAGTTTTTTTCCTTGAATTTTCATCTATATTGCCGGGAGTCAGCAATACATTACAGCCACGAGCAGGTTTGAATTACATTTTTTCCTTTAGAAATTTAATTTTGTTGCAGCACTGTTATACACATCGCACAGATGCGCTAATTTACAGGCAGACTAAGGGGACGCCCAAGGCACAATATTTAAAGGAATATTTCATTTTTATTGTTTCACTTTAAGCATTATTAAAATCACTGCTCCTGAAAAAATGGTTGTTTTAAAAAACTTTTTTTTTGCATTGATACATGTCCCCTAGGCCAGTACCTGGGTCCCCATACACTTTTTTTGGCAATAAATTCCATATAAGCCTTTTAAATGAGCACTTTTGATTTTTCATATTTGTGTCCCATAGACTTTAATGGGGTTCACATGATCGCTAGAACCTTTTTCCTGTTTGCGGTGTTCTTGTGCGAACCGAACCAGGAGGTGTTCGGACCATCCCAAGTGGTAACTAGCCTGGCTAATTTGTAGTCTTTGATACACTGGTTTCTGTCGTAAGCTTGAGTTTAATTTGTAGTCTCGCCCTTCTGTCAATAGGTGGCACTGTTGCCTTTGGCATTAGGATGACAGATTACAGTGAATTCAGGTGATGAGTAAATATGTTGTCTCAGCCAGTTAGTAGGAGTTCCCTTTGGCTGCTTTGCATGCTGGGATAAGCTATTTACTCAGAAGAAGTCAGGTGATCAGGGTTCTTTCTACCTGGGCTGCGGCCTGGGGGGATAAGTGTGGGAAGTAGCAGCAGTGGTGTAGGTCTGAAGCCTGAGACCTAGCCACGTGTAAAGGGGCTCATTCTGACGGGAGACTGATCGTTGCCGGAGGTAAAGAAGAAGCAGTTGCCAGAGGAACGACCACTCCTGTTACCAGAGGCAAGTACAGAAGGGATGGAGTTTTGAAGGAGTACCAGAGAAGGTGGTTCACTAGCCGGGAATGGTGAAGTAAGTGGGAAAGCTTCAGTAGAGACTCATCCAAAGATACAGCGGGTAGCTGTTAGCAAAGTTTGAAGGAGTATGGCGAGTGGCTGTAAGTAAAGCTTGACGATAAATACAGCGGGTAGCTGTGAGTCAAGCCGGAGGGATCCAGCGGGTAGAGTGGGTGAAGCTTGAAGATTATGTGAGTTGAGCTTGTGAGATCCAGCAGGTAGCTGAGAATACAAGAAGTCCAGTGGGATACTGCAAGCTGAGCTTGAAGAATACAGCGGGTAGCTGTGAGTGAAGCTTGAGAAATCCAGCAGGCAGCTGGGAGCTAAGTTTGGGGATCTACAGTGGGATACTGTGAATGAATGAATGAATAATTTGTATAGCGCTACAATGCGAACCGAATCGCCTCAAGGCGCTGTAATTAGTGCTTTGTTGTCAAGCTTCTTAGAAGAGGTGGGTCTTGAGTTTTTTCCTGAAGACCTGATGGTTTTCTTCCATGCGGATGTAGGTTGGTAGTGCATTCCATAGCCGTGGTCCTTGGACAGCGAATCTTCGTTCCCCTTTTGATTTGTAGCGGGACTTGGGGATGAGGAGGAGGTTTTGGTCGGACGATCGAAGACTGCGATTGGGTGTGTAGCGTTTTATTTTCTCGAGAAGGTATTGAGGCGCGTCTCCATGGGTGCATTTGTGGGTGAGGCAGAGGGTCTTGAAAATTACCCGATTCTTTACGGTTAGCCAATGTAGGCTCCTCAGGGAAGGGGAGATGGATTCCCAGGGTTTTTTTCCTGTTATCAGCCTTGCCGCCGTGTTTTGGATAAGTTGTAAGCGTGCAAGTTGATATTGGGGTAACCCTATGTAGAGGGAGTTTGCGTAGTCCAGTCGTGAATTAATGACTGTTCCAACTACCACTGCTATGTCCTCCTTTGGAATGAAGGGGATGAGTCTGCGTAGAAGGCGAAGGAGATGGTGAGATCCGCTAACTACCCGATCCTATTTGTGCCTCCATTGACATTTCTGAGTCAAAAATGACTCCGAGGCTCTTGGCCTTGGTTCTTGGGGAGATGGTCTGTCCAAGGATGGTAGGAGGTGTCCAAGGGATCTTGGTTCTGTGAGAGAAGTTGTTGCTATAGGAGACAGCAGCTGCTACAAGATACAGATCGCTGCATTCAGCTTAAAGACCCTTTTCCGTATTGCTGTCTGCCTAGTTCTATTTTTGTCTGCGGAGTCTGCCAAGTTGCTATTGCATTTGCCTAAGGGTGTCCTGTGCCCTAACCCTCTCTCCCTTGTTCCTGTTAAGAGAAATACAAATGTTCTTTGTTCCTTTTTAAAAGTGACTGGCGCCCATAATTCCATCTTGCACTACACCCACCATGCCTAGTAACCTGCACCCTGAGGAGGAATGTCAGCTCTCCCTGACTCTGGGGGTCACCATCAGGCCCTTAGAGGTCGGGGAGACCGATACATAAGCATAGTGAGATGGATAATAAAAAAAAAATAATTAACATGTATATGTTATTGATACCTACAGTGCCTTGAAATAGTTCTCATGCCCCTTAAAATGTATTACATTTTGACATGTTACAACCAAAAACGTAAATGCATTTTATTGGGATTTTATGTGATAGACCAACACAAAGTGGCGCATAATTGTGAAGTGAAAGGAAAATGATAAATAGTTTTCAACATTTTTTACAAATAAATATCTGAAAAGTGTGGCATGCATATGTATTCAGCCCCCCCCCCCCCCTCAGTCAATAGTTTGTAAAACCACCTTTTGCTGCAAAAACAGCTGCAAGTCTTTTTGGGTATGTCCCTACCAGCTTTGTACATCGAGAGAGTGACATGTTTGCCCATTCTTCTTTGCAAAATAGCTCAAGCTCAGTCAGATTGTATAGAGAGCATCTGTGAACAGCAATTTTCAAGTTTTGCCACAGATTATCAATTGGATTTAGCATTCAGTCTCAAGTCTTTTGCAGACTCTTATGCGGTGTACACACCGTCGGAATTTCCGATGGAAACTGTCCGATGGGAGCTCTTCATCGGATTTTCCGACCGTGTATATGCCCAACGGTCTTTTTCTGTCGGAATTTCCGACGGACTTTGAATTGAGAACCTGTTCTCAATTTTTCTGATGGGAGCCGATGGGAGCTTTTCATCGGATTTTCCGAT
>CM053027.1:449968365-449989879 GCA_028564925.1 Lithobates sylvaticus
GTGTGTACGGGGCATTAGGTTGAGAGGGATTTGCTTGAGATATATTTTCTATGTATGTACCATAGTTGGATGTGGATTGATCAACACTCTTTTAGTAATTTATTCACTTTATCATTGGATTGGTATGGATAGATTCTGTTGATGGAGAGAACTCTGGGTTTCACAGAGGGGACTGCATAACCTTTTAACATATGATTTGTTTTTTTTGGCTGGCATACATAATGATTACATGGGTGTTGTAAATTCAGTGTGATGTTCACCTGCACTCATTGATATGTTGACTATATAATATCGACCTTTGTTATGTTGCATGTTTTTCAGTGTGCATAAATTCTCATCTTCCCTGAGAAAGAAAGACATTTCAAAATGTGTTGGGCAAATAGAGGTCTGTCGAGATCTGTATACAACAGCTATGATTGTATATCCATATTGTCAGCCTTTTGAGTTTTTTAACCCATATATGTGTTACTAGTTTTTAAAATATGTGTCAACAAAAATTAATTTTTATAGATTTATATGTGTGAATATATTGAATGCCTGTAAAGTTCCTTTCAGACGTGCTTTTTGTTGCACAAACAGTGCACTGATGGTGCAACTCAGACACCATCTTTAATGTTCCCCAAGGGAGCCCTACAAAGACTACATACTGAGATACCATATATCATAAGTGAGAGATGGCACTAGAGCCATGGGTGTAGCATAAGGGGTTGCAGGGGTTGCAACCCCGCCCCTAGCTCCAGGGGGGCCCTGCAGCCTCCCTGTCATATTATCATATCCTCCACAAAGTCCAGCTCCGATCTGCCCTAGGGCCCCACAGCCAGTACTGGGCTTCCACTTTGCCTTCCACAATCCACACCCCTCTGTTCTCATTGGCTGGGGAGAAGCTGTGACCCATTTCCTGAATGGAGACGAGCATGGGATGAGAACAACCCAGGATGGGGAAGTGTCTGTGCTGTGTGCTGGCAACATGGAATGGTAACCGAGCTCAGCGAGTTAAGAGGAGGAGAGTGCCGTCCTGTAGCCACGATGGGACCGATGTCACTGGTGAGGTAAGACACCGCTCAGTGTCTTCTAGTCACTAGCTGGGATTCTCTGTACCCCCCCCCCACCCGGGGATGTCCGCCTACCCCACTTCACTGACAACTGTGGAAAAGACACCCACCCCCGGGAGGTGACCTACCCCCAACACCTGCCAACACTGACAGAGAAACCTTCAGGAATTGCTAAAACAAATCCCTTAACACCTCCTGAGGGGCCCCTGAGGGCCTGCAGGCTCCAGATTTCGTGTGTCACATGGCTTTGCCCCCCCCAGATCTAAGTTCCAAGGCTGCCTACTGATGAGTTTTTTTCCCAGTACAGCACTCTATACTGCTCTTCCTCCACAGGGCTGAAATCACTTTCCTTTACAACACAGCCAGTCAGCCTTGATCTGCATAGCGTGTATTTTCCTACTGCAACTATACTGCCATTCCTAGCAGGGGATTTCACAGGTCAGAAAGGCAACATAAAAGCCAGATATACCCTGTGAAGGTTGATAGACTGTGTGTAAAGTAATGTGATTTCAGCCCAGTGTGTTGTGCGGGGGGGGTGCTGTTTAAAGTGCTGGAATTGGAAAGGAGCCCTGCCAAATGACCTGACAGGGGTCCCTGTCTTCAGATTCTCCAGCAGTGATCCCTGTTATCTGATTCTCTAGGTGTGATCCTTGTCATCTAATGTAAGGAGGAACTCTGGGAACTCTAAACTCTTAAGCCACTTTGAGTATCTTGGCTCAGGTCAACTTTTGCTTCGGAGCCCACAAGCTTCAAGCTATGCCTCTTAAGCACTTCTTAAGCAAAAAATTACTTAGATCAGAATACTGAAGGTTTGGAGTTGGTTGGCAAATGGCCAATTTGCAAGAACAGAAGGATAGTTTGGGAGAGCAGTATCATTTGAATAGATTAGGAGTGGGGGACATCAAGGGTAGCAACTATTACCGCTGCACAGTGCAGGCTCAGCTGAAGGATCAGGATTCTAGTCTCTGTGTAGGGGAACACTACAGAAAGTATGCTGGAGTCTGTCTTGAGGAGTTGTCACAGCTGGACCAGGGTACATCTGCCAGGGGATACAACTGTAGATCTTCCAGTCTCGCATGCATGGCTTCAGGGGTAATACAAATATGTTTCTTATCCCTATACAGGAAATTGTAAGTAAAACAGAAACCCCCATTTATATTTGATGTAGCATTTTATGTGAATTTTGAGGTATGGTTTTAAGCTCCTGAGTTTAGTTATGGCCTTTGGGGCAAAATCTTGAAAATTTGGATAAGTATAACCTTGGAAGGACTGAGAGGTGATATCTCTATCAGCAAGCAGTAGGGTCTCTATGGTCCTGTAATAGTACAGCCACATAATAATGTCTCACAGAGGACACTCCAGAGAGTGCCTGGTAAGGACCCGGTGAATGTGCTCAATAAGAATGGAAGGCACAAGTTCAGTCACTGTTCAGTTTAAATCATTCATACTCTGTAGAAGGTCACTAATACAAAGGTGGGACCGCCTAGAATCTATTTTTCATGCTGCAAAGTGGTCCAATTCAATTCATGTATTTCTACAGTTTAATGTATTGCTTCCAATCTGTCCTCCAAAGTAGGCCTATTTCTCAGATTTTCTTGGGCAGGGGGTCTGTGATTTGTCATAATATAGAGTGCAGGGCTTTCTACAGTAAAGCATATGTTTTCTCCAAGACAACCTAATGGTAATCGCTTGATAGAAGACCTTGGGGGAGCTTGTTTTCAGACAATAGCTTCCAGCTGGGGGAACAACATTACAGGGGTGAAGCAGCCAGTGCAATTTTAGGTAGGACTCATGTAAAGGCCTCTTTTTTGTTTGTTTTAGGCTTAGTTTTAGACTCTGAGCCCATATTGACTATTCTGTCTGATGCCCACGATGCATGCAAACCCCTTGTGTGCACCAGTTAATAGCTATGGAGACTATCAAGGATGTTATCACAAGTCCATGAACAAAAGGTGAAGAGAAAAATTACAAGAAAGAAAATGAGTAGATGCTTTATCTAACCAATTGCTGTGGACAAAACCTTTACCTTATCTTATTTTCTTTTTCCTTCCTTTTAGTTCCAATAAATTTGCATTATTAGTATTTCAAAAGGTTGTATACAATTTAATGCTAGGCATAAACAGGCATCTCAGTGAGAATAGAGAACAACGGGCAAGGAGATATCTGGTCATCCTATCATGATTCACATAAGCACTTTTTTTTTGTTTGTTTGTTCTTTTGTAATTCTTTATTTAATCGGTCAGTCATGTCCATATATATATATAAACACAAGAAGGTGTGGAGAGAAATACAAACAATCTCATTATAGCTGCTAGACCAATAAACTCTTAGCCTACATTATCTGTAGAACAGAATACAAAACCAATAAAGAACAACAGAAGGAGAGTGGAAATCCATTCCCTCCTTTTCTACTTCCTATTCACCCTTTTCTCTCCCCTCTCTTCCCCATCGTGTTTAAATGAATGCAGGGAGATCACCAAAGGGACAAAGCTGTTGTTTTTAGCATGAAATCAAAAGGACAAAAATCTGGCCCATTATATCTACTCTTATTATATTGACAGTTAATACAGAAAAAAACACAAAAAAAGAGAAAAAATAGTAACACCCCAAACGAATCAGCGCACAGGAGGGGGTGACCTATTATTTAAATAACGTTTAACTCATCATGTCGTTTAACCTAGTGTCTGGCCTATAAGTTGCTTAATAAAATGTTAAATATCACAATACATTATATCCTGATAAAAAGGTAAACCAGTAAATGTTGTCTAGCTGGACCAGGTATTGTGGAAATTGTCAGCTACTCCATCTTAAAAAATTCAATAACTCTATTAAGCCACATTTGCATCAAAAGAGGTGAAGTAGGCTTCCACAGAGCTGGAACACACTCTTGGGCTACTACTAAGAGATGATCTATAAGCAAAGATTTACAGTGGGGATCGAAAGTTTGGGCACCCCAGGTAAAAATGTGTATTAATGTGCATAACGAAGCCAAGGTAAGATGGAAAAATCTCCAAATGGCATCAAATTACAGATTAGACATTCTTATAATATGTCAAAAAAAGTTAGATTTTATTTCCATCATTTACACTTTCAAAATTACAGAAAACAAAAAAAATGGCGTCTGCAAAAGTTTGGGCACCCTGCAGAATTTATAGCATGCACTGCCCCCTTTGCAAAGCTGAGACCTGCCAGTGTCATGGATTGTTCTCAATCCTCGTCTGGAAAGACCAGGTGATGTCAATCTCAAAGGTTTTAAATGGCCAGACTCATCTGACCTTGCCCCAACAATCAGCACCATGGGTTCTTCTAAGCAGTTGTCTAGAAAACAGAAACCGAAAATAGTTAACGCTCACAAAGCTGGAGAAGGCTATAAGAAGATAGCAAAGCGTTTTCAGATGTCAATATCCTCTGTTCGGAATGTAATTAAGAAATGGCAGTCATCAGGAACAGTGGAAGTTAAAGCAAGATCTGGAAAACCAAGAAAAATATCAGACAGAACAGCTCGCAGGATTGTGAGAAAAGCAATTCAAAACCCACGTTTGACTGCACGATCCCTCCAGAAAGATCTGGCAGAGACTGGAGTTGTGGTACACTATTCCACTATAAAGAGATACTTGTACAAATATGGTCTTCATGGAAGAGTCATCAGAAGAAAACCTCTTCTACGTCCTCACCACAAAAATCAGCGTTTGAACTTTGCAAATGAACATATAGACAAGCCTGAGGCATTTTGGAAACAAGTTCTGTGGACCGATGAGGTTAAAATAGAACTTTTTGTCCGGAATGAGCAAAGGTACAATTGGAGAAGAAAGGGCACAGAATTTAATGAAAAGAACCTCTGTCCAACTGTTAAGCATGGGGGTGGATCAATCATGCTTTGGGGTTGTATTGCAGCCAGTGGCACAGGGAACATTTCACAAGTAGAAGGAAAAATGGATTCAATAAAATTTCAGCAAATTTTGGATGGTAACTTGATGCCATCTGTGAAAAAGCTGAAGTTAAAGAGAGGATGGCTTCTACAAATGGATAATGATCCTAAACACACCTCAAAATCCACGGGGGATTACATCAAGAGGCGTAAACTGAAGGTTTTGCCATGGCCTTCACAATCTCCTGACCTTAACATTATTGAAAATCTATGGATAGACCTTAAAAGAGCAGTGCGTGACAGACAGCCCAGAAATCTCAAAGAACTGGAAGACTTTTGTAAGGAAGAATGGGCAAAGATACCTCAAACAAGAATTGAAAGACTCTTGGCTGGCTACAAAAAGCGTTTACAAGCTGTGATACTTGCCAAAGGGGGCAGTACAAGATATTAACTCTGCAGGGTGCCCAAACTTTTGCAGACGCCATTTTTTTGTTTTCTGTCATTTTGAAAGTGTAAATGATGGAAATAAAATCTAACTTTTTTTGACATATTATAAGAATGTCTAATCTGTAATTTGATGCCATTTGGAGATTTTTCCATCTTTCCTTGGCTTTGTTATGCACATTAATACACATTTTTACCTGGGGTGCCCAAACTTTCGATCCCCACTGTATACAAATTGTATCCAGTATGGTCCTAATATTAAAAGATAAAATTATTAGTAGAGTACACCTTTTTTAAAAGGGGTACAGTTGAAGATGACAATAGTGAAAGTCTAAGTAGAAAATGGCAATTAGAAAAGTCAGATTGACTTCCTTTGCTTTTCAGTTAGGAAGCAGCTCATGTAAGTTGAAAGAAGGCAAGTCATTATGAAATTTGATTTATGACATGCTTCAATCTTTAATGGATTAAAGAATAAAGTATTTTACTGTGATTGTTGCTTGGAGCATGAAGTTAGAGGTTAAATAATGCAAACAACTGAAAAGTAGGCAGTGACTGAAAATATGAGACATACTTGAACTATTACATGCATCTTAAGATCGTCAGCACGTCCTAGGAATTACATTGAATATAATTTGAATCATCAAGCTGAGGTGACAAGTAAATGTTCCACTGAAAAATGTGCAATGAAAAGCAATGGCATCTTGTTGGTTTAAAGTGATGAAATGTGTTGCAATTCATTGCCTGACTACAAATGAAGTGATGGGCAGTATACAGTATATGGTTCCTGGCATTTACCCATGACTGCTGTGATCCATATTGCTAGTACAGATAGAATAACTAGATATCCTAAACAATTGAATACATATTGCTCTTTAGACCAAAGATCGTATAAGTCTGATATGCATATTTTTCAACAGTGACGTTTTCCAGTTGTACTTTCCATGATACTATTATTCTTAAAGCTTAGGCACGAGCTTGGGAAAACGTATTAAGCTATTAAAAAAGTATTTATACAGCTTGAAATTTTCCACATTTTGTCATGTTACAGCCAAAAATGTAAATGTACTTTATTGGGATTTTATGTGATAGACCAACACAAAGTAGCTCATAATTGTGAAGTGAAAAGAAAATGATAAATGTTTTTCAAAATTGTTTACAAGTAAATATCTGAAAAGTGTGGTGTGCATTTGTATTCAGCCCCCTGAGTCAATACTTTGTAGAACCACCTTTTGCTGCAATTACAGCTGCAAGTCTTTTCGGGTATGTCTCTACCAGCTTTGCACATCTAGAGTGAAATTTTTGCCAATTCACCTTTGAAAATAGCTCAAGCTCTGTCTGATTGAATGGAGAGCGTCTGTGAACAGCAATTTTCATGTCTTTCCACAGATTTTCAAATGGATTTAGGTCTGGACCACTCTGGATGTATGTTTAGGGTTGTTGTCCTGCTGGAAGGTGAACCTCTGCCCCCGAGTCTCAAGTCTTTTGCAGACTCTAAGCCCCCGTACACACGGTCGGAAATTCTGACCACACGGTCGGACAAAGTTGTCGGAAAATCTGATCATTCTGAACGTGGTGGCGTTTGTTGCCTATGACGGAACTATGTAGAGGCTCGTAGCCAATAGCTTTGGTCTCGTAATTTGATCTGAGCATGCGTGGCACTTTGTCCTTCGGAATTCTCTACACCCGATCGGAAAAAGTTTGATCGGATTTTGTTGTCGGAAAAATTTGAGAGCAGGATCTCAAATTTTTTCCGTTGGAAATTCCGACGGAAAAAGTCTGATGGAGCCCACACATGGGCGGATTTTCCGACAACATGGTCCGATCGGACATTTTCTGTTGGATTTTCCGACCGTGTGCACGGGGCATAACAGGTTTTCTTTTAAGATTGCCCTGTATTTGGCTCCATCCATCTTCCCATAAACTCTGACAAGCTTCCCTGTCCCTGCTGAAGAAAAGCATCCCACAACATGATGCTGCCACCACCATGTTTCACATAGCGTTTTGCTTATAGGCCAAAAAGTGACTGACCAGAGCACCTTCTTCCACATGTTTGCTGTGTCCCCCATAAGGCTTCTCGCAAACTGAAAACGGGACTTCTTATGGCTTTCTTTCAATAATGGCTTTCTTCTTGCCACTCTTCTATAAAGATCAGATTTGGGAAGTGCACAACTAAGCCCTGTACACATGATCGGGCATTCCGACAACAAAATCCCATGTTTTTTTTTCTGACTGATGTTGGCTCAAACTTGTCTAAACAGGGTCACACAAAGTTGATCAGAAATTCCGAACGTCAAGAACACGGTGACGTACAACACTTACGACGAGCCGAGAAAAATAAAGTTCAATAGCCAGTGCTGATCTTCTGCTTGATTCCGAGCATGCGTGGCACTTTGTGCATCAGAATCGTGTACACACGATCGGAATTTGCGCAAACGGATTTTGTTGTGTGACGGAAATTCCAATGGAAACTGTCTGATGGAGCTTACACACGGTTGGAATTTCCGACAACAAGCTCCGATCGCACATTTTCCATCGGAAAGTCCGACCGTGAGTACGGGGCATTATAGTTGTCCTGTGGACAGATTCTTCCACCTGAGCTGTGGATCTCTACAGCTCCTCCAGAGTTACCATAGGCCTCTTGGCTGCTTCTCTTATTAATGCTCTCCTGTCAGTTTAGGTGGATGGCCATATCTTGGTAGGTTTGCAGTAGTGCCATACTCTTTCCATTTTCGGATGATGTATTGAACAGTGCTCTGTGAGATGTTCAAAGCTTGGGATTTTTTATAATCTAACCCTGCTTTAGGCTGGGTTCACACTATTGCGAATTGGATTCCGCATCCAATTTGCATAGCAGGAGATGGTGACCATCTCTCTATAGAGCCGGTTCACACATCTCCGCAGCGGCTCCTGTGTGTCTTTTGGTCCATTTCAGGTCCGAATTCAGCCAAAAATTTGGGCTGAAATCTGACCTGAAACGGTGAATGGAGACGCATTGGACTCCTGCTGTGAGCCGCTGTGATCTCTAGTGTGAACCCAGCCTCAAACCTCTCCACAACCTTATCCCTGACCTGTCTGGTGTGTTCCTTGGCCTTCATGATGTTGTTTGTTTACTAAGGTTCTCTAACAAACCTCGGAGGGCTTTTTTTATATACTGAGATTAAATTACACACAGGTGTAGTCTATTTATTAATTAGGTGACTCCTGAAGGCAATTGGTTTCACTAGATTTAAGTTAGGGGTATCAGAGTAAAGGGGGCTGAATACAAATGCACGTCATACTTTTCAGATATTTATTAGTAAAAAATTTTGAAAAACATTTTTCATTTTCCTTCCACTTCACAATTATGTGCCACTTTGTGTTGGTTTATCAAAATCCCAATAAAATACATTTACGTTTTTGGTTGTAACATGACAAAATGTGGAACATTTCTAGGGGTATGAATACTTTTTCAAGGCACTGTACATACCTGTTCGATCTAATATGCTTTAACCGAAAGGCCTTGCACAATAATGTTGTTACTCCAAAAAGAAGCTCCCTGGAGCTACGTAAAGGGTCTATGTACCAGTCATACACAATTTCTTCTACTTCATTTAGAATTAATTTTCTATTAAGTCAAATTGAATGTAACACATTTTTACTTCAAAATAATTAAATAAAAATGTGAATATCATAAATAAGGAGAGAAAATCCCTCCATATATCAAAATAGGTTCACCAATCATGGGTGTGGGCCCTATATTCAAAAAGTCAGAATCAAATACAGGCATACCCCACTTTTAAGTACACAATGGGGTTTATTTACTTAAGCTGGAAAGGGCAAAATCAGGCTTCCTTCTGCATAGAAACCAATGAGCTTCCAGGTTTTATTACCAAAGCTTAATTGAACAAGCTGGGGTTAGAAGCTCATTGGTTTCTATGCAGAAGGGAGCCTGATTTTGCACTTTCCAGCTTTAGTAAATAAACCCATTGTGTACTTAAAAGTGGGGTATGCCTGTAAACATTGACGAAGACATATAACTGACTAGGCAATTTAATTTATATCACTTATTAAATACAAAATAAAAAAGTGAAATATAAAGTATATATTTCCACCTCCAACATTCACAACTTTAAAAACAAAACTTCCAGACTACAGTTACACATGCATTCAAGGCTATCTATTGGCTATACATTGGCTATTTACCGATGTAAACTGTCCCACTGCTATACTGACACTCTGCTATATCTAGGGTAAATAATCGAATGCCCCATACACACGATCAGAAATTCTGTCAGAAAAAACTTGGATGGTTTTTCCAACGGAATTCCGCTCAAGCTTGCCATGCATACGCACGGTCACACAAAAGTTCTCTGAACTTTCTACCGTCAATAAAGAGGTGACGTACAACATTATGACGACCCGATAAAATGAAGTTCAATGCTTCCGAGCATGGTCGAATTGTTTCCGAGCATGTGTGATTTTTTGCGCGTCCGAATTGCATACAGACTAACGCATTTTAAGATAGGTACTTTTTCCGACCGAAAAATAGAGAACCTGCTCTCAATCATTTGCTGGCTGGAATTCTGCTAGCAAAAGTCTGACGGAGCATACACATGGTCGGAATTTCTGACCAAAAGCTCACATCCGACTTTTGCTGGCAGAATTTCTGATCGTGTATGGGGCATAAGAGTCTTTTAACATGTCCATTTGTGGTGAATGATTCTCACCTCCTTTTGTGATCTAAGAGTCAATCATCTTTTATTACCTTAGCCTGTGTCTGTGGCAAAGCTGGCTTTGACTATTCCTCCCCCAAATTCTTGTGTTCTTTGTCAGTCCCTAATTGGGGTGGAGAAGGATTCCTCATTTGATCATCTCACAATAAATTTAGTACAGCATATGGGAGAAGTCACAGACAGGGGGCTCAGTCACAGTCAGAGCAATTTTTCCTGCTTGAGTAATTTTTCTGCAGGAGTGATCAGCAGTTGAACACAGCAGTTTAACTAAAGTAGGATAATGAAAGCAGCAAGAAAATACCACAAATAACTCTGTTCCACTCTGGACCATCCGCAAACCACCACTTTGCAAAGCATCTTACAAGTCTGAATCCTATCCCCTCTACGCTTTAATATGCCCCCTCCACTCCACCACTTACTTCTTTTCCCCTCTTCTCCACCCTGAGACATATACATCTCACCCTCACTTCTACCTTCTCCCTTCCACTGTTCTCATCACCTCCTGATAATACTTAACCCACCTGCTGACCCAAACACCAGGACATATGTCGCACTCATACACATCCCACTCCCATCTTACTTACCTTACCCTCCTAACCTCTGGGCATATCTCCCCTAATCCTGGTCCTCCAGTATCTCCCCACCCAGGTCCCTCCTTATTCCAGAATTAACTGTATTCTTCTCAGTCTAATCTCGATCCCCCTTCTCCCAACCCCCCCCCCCCTCTCATGTGCCCTCTGGAATGCCAACTCAGTCGGCAACAAGTTCACTTCTGTCCATGAGCTTGAGCTTTTTGACACCCACTCCCTTAACCTACTTGCAATTATGTAAACCTGGCTTCAATCATCAGATTCTGCCTCTCAAGTGGCCCTCTCCCATGGAGGCCTCCACTGGACTCATTCACCCAGACCCAGTGGACAAAAAAGGAGGTGGAGTTGGTTTTCCTCTATCCCCACTGAGCACCTTTCAAGTCCTTCCTACCCCTCCCTCTCAATTCTTCTCTTCTTTTCTTGTTCAATATTTTTTATTGAGTTTAATAATATAACAGAACATGTCTCATAACATGGGTAATAAAAATAAGCAACATATTTATCATCAATTATTGAGTACACAAGATAGATATGTGAAAAATTGAAAATTAAGAAGCATAGAAATCAAATAGTTCATAGTTATATGAGAAAGGAACACCCGACCACCCCTAATGGGCTCAAACTGTGAGCGGGCAGAGGCCTAACTAGTCAAAAACGGAGATGTAATATCGCCTTATTATATTATATAACATAAGGCAAATAATATAAAGGTATAACCATGTAACCCTTTCCCTAGTAGACAAAAGAATAACATGACCAAAACTGTAGGGAAAGTTATGAAGATCAAATCATCAAGATAAGAGGAAATCTCTATGCTAGGGAGAATTAAGCCCCATACACACGGTCGGACTTTTTCATGGATTTGGTCCGATCGGACAAGGTTGTTGAAAAATCAGACCGTGTGTATGCACCATCGGACAGTGTTCGTCGGTTTGTCCGTCGGACAAAGTCTTATCTCCTGCTGGAAAGATTTGCCGTCAACCCGGTCCGATCACACCAAATCCGAGCGTGTGTACGCTTGTCCGACGGACAAAGTGCTACGCATGCTCAGAAGAAATTCTGTGACGGAAGCGCTCGGTCAGGTAAAACTACCTTTCCTAATCGACACAGCACATTCGTCACGCTGCAATGTTAAAATGTCTTTAATGCAGCGCATTCTCTTTTTCTTTACAATGCAACAAGAATGACATCTTTTAGCTGCTCCTATTCACCCGCACTTCTCACAAACTTACTTCTTTATTACTTTGCAGCATTTATACACTACATGTTTATTTTTACTCTGAACGGAAAAGAATCTTTGTTATTTTTTTTTTACCATGATTTGTCTTTTTTTTTTTTTTTTTTTGGGGGAATACATATTTGAATGTTTTTTTTTTTTTTTTTTTTTTTGGAGGGGGGTTGTGTGTCTCAAATTACCAAAAACACATTATTTACATTTGTATTTCTTGCTTAAATTTACTAGGAGGTTGTTTGTTGTTGTTGCCCCTTGTTAATTCTACTTTAGGATTAGTGAAATGTACCTGCTTACTCAAAGAAAAACTGTCATTGTAGCAAAGTAAAACACAATAGTCAATGATTATTTCAAATCAAAAAAACCTTTATTTAGGTCACACCAACAAACCAAAGAGGAACGCAGCCATGGTGAAACTTGGGGAATTTGCAAAGTCTTGGCCCCCCACGGCAACCATCATTGTTCAAGCGTAGAAAATTGGGGGCCTGAGGAGTACGTATATTAAGGGGAGTGCAATCTGGTCGTGAAGTCCAAAGTATCCGGAACTGCAGCAGATGCCATCTAGGTCCCCAGGCTCTGGTACTACAAGAGGCTCCATCTTCTCTCACACCAGACTGATTGCAGCTCGTCACACTCAGGTCTTCCTTCCACGCTTCCTTCCACGCTGTGGCTGTCGTGCTGGTGGGGTGGCAGAAGGAGGAGGAGGAGGAGGAGGAGGCGGAGCATGGTAGCTATGGCAAACATGTGTGACTGGGGTCATCTCCCCAGCCCTACCCTTATTTAGGACATGGAGGATGAGCCCCTCACACATGTTGCGTTGCCCCACCTCCATACCCATCATTTTTGTGACAACCACCGAGCCAAAGGTCTCCTCGTCGGCGGGTGTGGCATGTAGGGAGTCTGAAGCCTCTCTGATCATCCGGAGCGCTGACTGTGCCGCATAACCCCCCCTTCTCGCCCTTTTGTACGGAGGGCGGAGGGGAGGGGTTTGGGTGTCAGTCAGGCTCCGAGGCCTAGCCCCCTCTTGGCTGCCACTACCCAGCTGGTGGCTGCCACTAACCCCTGCCTCCTCCTGACTGCCACCTTCCACAGCCACCTCCTGGCTGAGGTCTTCCTGTGTATGAAAAAGGGACATAGTTTCAGTTATTTGTTCATCAAACACACACAATTCTCATCTAGTGACTGGTGCAAAATGTTTACAAATAGAAAACCCTACAATTCTCAGCCCTGCAGTTTAGATTCTGGCCCCAAATGTCTCCCACACCACTGTCTGTTGATATGTCAAACACGTTAGGAACTAAGCAATTGGCGATCCTGAATTAAGTGAACATCATTCATTATTCCCATAAATGGTAACAAAACTACTATACCTGGAACAAGCTGGGCTCCTCCACCTCTTCCAGACTGGAAGGCCCAGGTTGCTCCTCGGAAGCCTCAACAGGGGTGGGCTGCGCGCAAGGAAGCGTGGAAGGAGGAGTCGAGGTTGACTCCGTGACATCAGTCTGGTCCTTCAGAAAATGGAGACTCTGATAGTACCAGAGCTTGGGCACATAGACCTCATCTGCTGAAGTTGCAGTTTCCTCAGACTTCACGACCTTCTTCCGCTCCCTGATATACGCACTCCTCAGGCTGCCAATTTTCTTTCTAATATCATCAACAGTTGCCGTGGGGAACCTTGGCTTGACAAATTCCACAAGTTCCTCCAGGGCTGCGTGCCTCTTTGGTTTGTTGGTGTAATGTGGGTGTATACCCTGCCACAATATGGGAAAATCCCTGTATTTGGCAATGAAGAGGGGGAGAAAACTCATGTCGTTGAATCCCTTCATATCAATCTCTGCAAGACACAACAACACACAAAACCCTATAAATTATGTCAGGCTAAACTCTCCTAATCTTCTCCATAAAGAAGCCTCAAGTTCAAATCAGTCTAGGCTAGTTATGTACCAACGTTAAATTGTACCTTCGTTTGTAGCGATCGTCTCGTGTGAGTTTTCTCTCCCCTCGTCTCCCAGATCGTGGCTACGACACAGGCGTGTGACGTTTTATATACAGTGCGCATGCTTCAAACTCCGCCCGCCCCTGACGATCTTTCTCGTCTATTCCCCACCCCTTCTCTTTACGGCGTAGTGGGGAGAGCACATGGCGGGGACACAGCAGGTGCGCCACAAATATCCCACCAACGAGGAGGAGGACGAGGAAAGTCCGGAGGCAGAAACGTCCCGATCCCGGAGCCTGAAATTCAAGGCCTCCAATATGTCATTTGGAGAAATGTTGGAGATGGTGGACATATTAAAGAGGAGCGACTATGATGGGAAGTATGGGCCTTACCTCAACCCCAATGTCCGCAAGGCCAAGATCATGTCTAAAGTTGTGAGGAGGCTGTACAATCATTTTGGGGTACAACGATCCAAGGAGCAACTGAGGAAACGCTGGTCAGACCTGAAACTGAGGGAGGCCGATCAGTACAGAAAGATCAAGCGAATTCTTCTAAAAAGTAAGTAGTTGTGTTTTGTGTTTGATTTCTTGCTTGCATACTGCTCCATTGTGGTTTGATTTTTACAAAGTTGTACATTCCAAAATGGCCACTTTCAGGTTCGTCTGTGCATTCGATCGTACTCAGCCTCGATCTTTCTGCCACTGTCATGATCGTGTGTGTGCATTCGATCGTACGCAACCTCGATCGTTCGGCCACTTATAATACGATGTTTGGTGAAGTTTTTATTGAAAGGAAGTTTGTTCTCACTAGAGATGTCAGCAAGAGCGTAAACCAAATTTTGTCAATGTAAAGGAGAGGTCACTCAGTAGCTGTTTACCCATCTGGACTCTAGAGCACTAGTGCTGGGACACCCAAACCCCCTTTTTATTATGCTTTTCCACACATGTGCTCCAGTGGATACTAGAGGGGGGTCTCCATCACACAAACTTCTACCAAAAAGCTAGTCAGTTTAGCACCTTTACAAAGTGACTACATTCATGTAGTTGACATTTGTAACTGGCCAAACTAAAATAGTGTCCGTCACTTTCAAACAATGTTTGTCATTTCCTATTTCTGCCCTCAATACCTTGTGTTGCTAAATCTTCCTTTTGGACATTCTCATAGGGGAGCGAAAACTTGGGCCGTCTGAGGAAACCCCCAAACCAACACCTCCCAAAAAAGGGGAAAGAGCAGAAGCAGAGGAGGAGGAGGAGGGAGGAAGGAGAGATCATCGAACTTGGAGAAATTGTCACCACAACAGGTGAGTGTGGGAGAACACAGCTACTGGTAAGCTAATCCATGTATGGCTGCCTCATTTCCAACACCCCATTTTTGTTTGTTTGTGGTTTTTAGGTGACGTGGATGTTGTGGAAGAAAAATCGCACTTTACCACAGAGAGTGCCCACGTACTCATCGGAGAGATAATGGTCTGCAATCGAGATCTAGATTACATAAAGCAAAACATCAATGATGTTCAACAAAAATTGAAGAACATCATTGATGTTTTAGGAAAAATATGAAAACGCACCAAGTAATTAACACACATTTGTGCCAGCTTCTGAACACATTTGCAACTTAAAAACTGTGTGAAATTTGGAACATGCACACATTGTGTCCACATTTGCTAGCTCCCATCATGGTGGATGAATGCCAACGTTTTTTTGGGGGTGCAAACACTTTACGAACTACGAAAGTGGTTGTGGTGAAGGGGTTGCACCCCCAAAAAACGTCCATTCATCCCCATGATGGAAAATGGCACTTTTGAAGCTTCTAGGCATGTGTTTTACCATCTAATGTCCATTTTCAGACCCAAATTGTGTGCATGTTCTAAATTTCCACTTTCCGGGGGTGACCCCCCCATGTGATGAAGGCAAGATCAAACACACTTTGAACATATAGTCATGTCTGATCTTGTCTTCACTTTACAAAGTTGAACTTTCCGAGTTCATAGGTTCTGTTTTGCTCCATGCCTGGTTTTACCAATTGCGGAATGTTTGTAAACAATGTTGTAAATAAACAAGATGTTGTCAGTTTTGGCGTGAAGATTGTAAACGCACTTGTGAATGTTTTCCTAGTAAACTTTTTTATTTTTCGAAATGTGTGGCTTCCTTATTTAAAAAACACAATGCATTATGTATGTAAAATGTAAAGGATATGGGGGGCAATGGGTGTTATTTACTAAAGGCAAATCCACTTTGCACTCCAATTTTCTTTCCCTGGGAACTTTTTCAATGCACTTGTAGAGCATAGCGGATTTGACTTATGTAAATGACACCCACAGTGCTTTGTACGAAAACACGGAGCACAGCATTTTTGAGAATACACACATGTCAGACCTGGTGCTGAAAAGGAGTATTTTGGGTGTCAGTTATGCAGTACAAACCTTCTCTAGACCAAAGATTAGGAAGCAAACACACAACATGAGAATAATCTTTTTGGGAAGAAGAGACTGTTACCTCCTTTTGCCCAGAAAGTGCATTCCCACTGTCGAAGGCAAAGGGAAAAAATGTCAAAGTAAAATAAGCTAAAAAGAAGACTGAAATGACAAGAAATCATAGGTTGGTTAAAATATCTGATTTATTAAAAAATGCCTCTCACACATCGTCAGGCAGAGCAATGGCCCCCCTACCCACAAAGTACTCCATATATTGGTCCCGGACCACACGGGCATTTAGAGGGGGCAAGCCTGGACGTGCCACTCGAAGGGCTGTGAGTTCCGCATTTGGAGGGCCCTCCACATCTGGGCCAACGGGCACCACATAGTTCCTGTTATGTCTTTTGAGGAAGTTGTGCAATATGCAACAGGCAAGAACTATGTGGTTCAGTTTGTATTCCGCCAAGTTAAATGCCGTCAGGAACAGGCGGAAGCGGCTGGCCAGGATGCCAAAAGCGTTCTCCACAACTCTTCTGGCTCTGGACAGCCTGTAGTTGAAGACCCTCTGGTCCGGGGTGAGGGTCCTCATCGGGAACGGCCTCATCACATGGGGAGTCAACGCAAACGCTTCATCTGCGACAAAGACGAAGGGGAGTCCTTCGGCATTCTCCTCTGGAGGTGGCAAGCACAGACTGCCACTTTGGAGACGCCAGTAGAACTCCGTGTGCGTAATGGCCCCACCATCCGATATCCGGCCGTTCATCCCCACGTCCACATACATAAACTCGTATGTTGCCGACACCACCGCCAACATCACTACACTATTAAACCCTTTATAATTATAATAGTAGGACCCCGAGTTGGGCGGTGGGACGATGCGGACGTGTTTCCCATCAATTGCCCCTCCGCAGTTAGGAAAGTCCCAACGGCTGGCAAAGTGGGAGGCCACAGTCTGCCATTCCTGTGGCGTGGAAGGGAACTGTGGAGTGAAACAAGAAAAAAAAAAATTAGTCACTTTGCACCTAAACATTGCAAGCAGATTAGACAATCAACATCTTGGAACAAGAGCATTGTATAAAATTGGAGGCTGGAAAGTATTTGCACAGAAAAGTAGAGGCTCCCCTTCACAGATTACTCACCCCCCCATCAATCCCCCCACTTCTGATGGGACATTGGCAATAACTAGGGTTTTGGGGGGGGGGGGGTGGTGGACAGCTAACCCTCTGCACTTCATTGATTGGCAAATGGCTCAATAATGTGGGCTAGTTTGGCCAGACCCTCTGTACTTAACACTATTGGCAGGCCACAGGAAAGATCAAATAACATTTCAACGGCCCCCCCCCCCCCCCCCCCCCGCCCCCGCCCCCCCCCCCCCCCCCCCCCCCCCCCCCCCCCCCCCCCCCCCCCCCCCCCCAAAAAAAGGCAGGCACAGTGTGACATTATTAAATTACCAAGCAAGCTAATAGGAGGGAAAGAAGACAAAAAAATAGGAAATGGAATGTATGGAGGCAGCCCCTTGCACTACATGCTTTGCTGAATTCATCCCTAAAGATGCGCACTATAAAGAGGTAGGTATATAGTGTGTAGGGACCTTGGGAAAGCCAGCAGATAAAGGATTGGTACCATCTGACAGAGCAGTTGGGGGAGGGGGTTCCTAATGAGTTTGCCCCCCCCCCCCCCAAAAAAAAAAAAAAAAGGGGGCTCTACATGAAGTAAACCACACAGCAAACATTTGTGCATATTTTAGGGGGTGTTTGGGGGCAAACAATACTATGCAGCAGACAAAAGACATTGCTTAAGTGACTAGGCCATAGGTGTCTATTGGGGCAGAAGAGCATGCTGGGGAGGTAAGTGAAGGGAAAAATGCATGAAGGAGAAAAGGGGCACAGCATATTAGAACATATTGCAATCATGGTAATTAGGGAAGGAGGTCAAAAATACAAGTCATTAGCAAACAGAGCATACATAGAAGGGAATAGTAAAGTAGAAATGTTACCTTAATATAGTCCTCCTGCAGGACCTGAATGATGGCAGAACAGGTCTCTGGAATAATGATTCCCAGGGCCTGGGGAGAGATACCTGAAGAGAACTTCAAATCCTGAAGACTTCTCCCTGTCGCCAAGTACCTCAACGTGGCAACAAGCCTCTGCTCCGGAGTAATGGCTTGTCTCATGCAGGTATCCTGCCGGCTGATAAAGGGGGTCAGCAAAGCCAAAAGACGGTGAAAATCGGGGTCCGTCATCCTGAGAAAGTTCCTGAAATCATCAGGATTATTCTCCCGGATCTCACGAAGCAAAGGCATGTGCGAGAACTGGTCACGCTGAAGCAACCAATTCTTGGTCCACATACTCCTCGTCTCTCTGTTCATGGACGGGTCTTGGCTCAAAGCTAAAAGCCCGACACCAATTCCGCGTACAGCACGAACTCGGCGACGAGTACGCACGGGAAACATCGCTCAGAAGGTCACAAAAGGTCGGCTGGTCAGAACGGACAAACAGAAAGCACCGATAAACAGCAAGGCCTGAAAGAACGAAGTGAATACCAGCAACGAGCAGACAATAAGCAGTGCAAATCAAAGCGTCCTATATCAAGATATAGGCCGCAATGACCAACAAATGCGAACTGACTACACGCACTAATAAACAGATACGCACGACAAGCACAAACTGAAGAGCAGTAACGATCTGAGTTAGAAAACTGAGAAGCGCGAATCTTAAGTCACCAAACTTCCACTAACTCTCGATAAACACGGGATCAGCAGAAGGAGCCCAACGGGTGCCTGACGTGGTGCTGAACTTCCCTTTTGTAATCTCGTGGACGACGACTTACGTCACGACGTTCTTCCGGACCGGATATTCCGACAACGTAGTCCGACCGTGTGTACGCAACACCAACATCGGACAAAGTACGTCGGACAAAGTCCGACCGACCTGGTCCGCGGATTGTCCGAGCGTGTGTATGGGGCTTTAAAGTTTTTGTTTTCCAAGCCTTGGCTATGGTTTGTTTGGCTGCCGTGCAAAAATGTTAAATAAGTTGAACTCAATTCACAAGACACAATTTTGTGTTGCCATCATCCCATAAAATGGTATAAAGTGAACCTCTAGAGGTGGGACTTTACAGGCAACAATAATAAGCATAGAATACGTAAAATAAATTTTTATAAATTTATTATACAAAAAGATATCAAAATACATATACAGATTTCCAAATAAAAACAAGACCGATGTTTCAAGATGATATACATATATTGGAGTAGGTGAAGAATTCCGACCCGTTTCCAAATGGCTGATACTATGCCTATCTTCCTCAGGGAATTATAATCACCATCTACAGGATATCAAAACATGCTTATTATGGTTGCCTGTAAAGTCCCACCTCTAGAGGTTCACTTTATGCCGTGCAAATATGTATAAGCAATTTGAATTGTACACGGGTGAGTACGTCTGGTTTAAGATTTAAGAGCGCAATAGCTGGATCCGGCGCAACATAGGTATCTAATGGTTTGGAGGCTATTGCGAAAATATTATTCCAAAATTCTTGCGCCACTGGACAATCCCACCATATGTGTAGATGAGTACCAGGGGAAGAGCATCCTCTAAAACAATTATTGGGATAGGAAGGAGAGAATTTTGCTATTCTCGCTGGTGCTAAATACCAACGTGCCAGAACATTGAAGTTGGTTTCCAAGGCGTAACAATTAGGAGATGATGATTTAGTAGCTAACCAAATGTTAGACCAATCATTGTTGTCAAATGTACGACCCATATCTTGTGCCCATTTAACAGTATATGGTGGGAATATTTCAGTAGGAGTAGTGATAAGAGTTTGATACATATATGAAATTAAACCTTTAACATGTGGATCACTCAAACAGATGTGTTCGAAATGAGACAATTTACTAGATGTTACATCTGACCTAATGAAAGGCATATAGAAGTTCTTAATTTGCAGGTAACGGAATATCTCGTTATTCGGAAGTCCATAAGTAGTACATAAGCTAGGAAACTTTTGAATGCCATCCGTGGATAACAATTTACATAGTCTCGTCAAGTTAACAGATGGCCAAGCTGAAAAAGATTTTGGAAATTTCCAGGCAGGATAAAAAGCTGGGTTCCCTAGAAAGGAAATTCTTCTCTTCTTTTGAGACACACTGTATTCATATGTTTTCTCCCATTTCTCTAAAGATTGCAGTGATCTATCGGCCTCCTGGACTGGTGTCACACTTCCTTGATGATTTCTCTGCCTGGCTACCCTTTTTTCTCTCCTCTGAAATACTATTATTCTTTGTGATTTTAACATTCCTACTAATGTTATCAACTCAGCCACATCCCAACTTTTCAACTTAACCTCATCCTTTGACCTAACAAATGGACACAGTCCTCCACTCACTCTGATGGTAATACCTTGTTTTCACCCATCTTTCCACCCCCTACAACCTCACCAACATCCCCTTTCCTCTCTCTGACCGCAATCTCATCCCTTTCACAATGTCCTTTTCTCCAGCCACCTGTCCCTCAAAGCAGAAAACAATTACCCACAGAAACCTTCGGCACTTTTTCTACTCTGCAACTGACCATCTCCATGACAAAATCTCACCCCTGTCTTGCCCTGACCTGGCCATGGTCTACAGCAGTTCATTTTCATCCACACTGGATTCTCTTGCTTCTCTCACTACACAAAAGTATCAGGCCTTGACCATTACAACCTTGGCAGACTGACGACACCAGAAATCTTAAGAGACATAGTCACACACTGGAGCGATTGCGTAAAACCAAATCTCAGCATGCATTCACCCTACAGTAAATAAAATGTTTTGCAAGTGTTTTAGACCATTAACACTACATAAACCTATATCTGCCACTTGGGATCAATTCATAAAGGACTATCACTGGGACTTTTTTCATTTAAATTACTTTGTATGCATATTAATTAGAGTTGGAAATTGAGTATTAATTAATATATTGGTTATTACCAAGCACGCTGATGTGAGCACTACAATTTTTGTATTAAGGTTAAAGTAGTTATCTATAAGTAAGATATTGAGTATTGATTGACACTATTGATTATTTATTAAGCACGTTGATGTGAGCAGTATTTTTGATTAGGGTTGGCGCAGCTACTTACACGTATATATATTTTCAACTGTATATATTTAACTATATATATTTAACAAATATTGGAAAACCATAGCCGCAGCAACCTTACATGTTGATTAGGGGCATTTAAATATTGGCAAATATTGTTTTGCGCCTGTGGTACTGTTTTTAC